>JANDJT010000021.1:17177907-17201586 GCA_024331685.1 Stegophilus panzeri | reverse complement strand
GTTGTCACATGAAAAGATATAATCAAATATTTACAAAAATGTGAGGGGTGTACTCACTTTTGTGAGATACTGTACCTCTGGTCCCAGCTCCTTCCTCCTAAGGCCTGTCACGATAACTAATTTAATTGGATGATATATTGTCCCAGAAATAATTGCGATAAACGATATTATTGTCATTTTAAGACCATGTTATGCCACTGATATAATGGTAATACAATAGCATAGTTTTTGTCTTCTGACGAAAATATACTTTAAATTTTGTCAATATTTTGTGGTGTCATATTTATTCATTTTAGTCAATTTTACGCTGACTAAAATAACATTGAATTTTAGTCAGCGGCATTTTAGTTGATGAGAAAATGTGAAAAATAAACCAAATATTCATACATTTTATATATTAACTTGTGAAAACCTGATCTAATGAAATAACATTACAATGAGTACACTACTGTAATACAATATGAGTTCTTTATTCTTTAGTTCTTTGTTGTCTGCCTTTTAGTGTGTCGTTACGGAAAGAGCGTGGTGTACCATTCTACCTAGTGCTAAACTTTAGTTCAAGTTCACTTCTGCATTGATGTCACTTTGTGCAGAAGCAAGTTGTAATGTTGTGTAAATGTCTGATTAATCTCATGTGTGTGTATAGGATGCATTTGGGTGAGTTAATTAACCCGCTAGTTAAGCGCTTCAGTTTACCGCTGTTCATTCACGACTCAATCCCCAGCATTATTGACTATGACTGGATTATCTAAAACACAAGAACTATTCTTTCTAAATTTTTCTTCTTCAAAAATTTTTTTTCGTGCATTGGTAATACCTTGCGTAATTTTTTTCAACAGTATGTTTTAATTAAAACCAGTGCTAGTGCATCTTAAATTCGAATGCACACAGTGTTTGCATTTGAATGTGCGTTTCTTCATCTTAAATTCGATGACTTCCAACTTCAAATTTTAATTTGACAGCCCTAGAGCAGACGAGAGGACAGAAGCAACACGAATAGGTAAAATGTTGGTGTGTCAGGAATCTCCCCCTCAAACCGGGCACTGCATGCAGCTCAGTGTTTTGTTGCCTGATTTAGCAGAGTCTTTTGTTTCATGTTATTGATCTAGTTTTGTTTTTTCATTTGTGTATTTTGGATTATCCTTGCATTTGCTTTTCGCTGATTGTCTGACCTGTGCCTGTGTTGTGTTTACTGATTTTGAGTCACAGTTTGGATTTGTCTGCCTGCTGCTCGAATAAAACTCTTAAACTGCATTTGCATCTGTCTCTACTCTTCGAACATGACATGGTGACCTTCGTTTTTATGTAAACACAATGGGCAATATCGAGGTCAGCAAAAATTAGAGGTCGTGTACATATCATATGATAAGTCAATAATATAATTATCATGACAGACATATTCCTCTTTCTTCCTCCAGAACAAGGACCAAGAGATTAAGAGAGTGCGGTGGTTTGCCTATACCTGTTTGTCTTACCTCATATTCGACCTTAGAACACCCTTGCTACTTGACAGTTAATGTAGAGCTTGATATGGGGCTTAAATAACTGCGTTATCTGACCCAATGAGTGGAGTTTCGCTCTCAGGTTCAGAACATAGTTAAAAAAAAAAAAAAAAATTGCAGTGTGACGGTCCTTCCTGACAGTGTTTTCAGAGGACATGCAAGATGTTCCAGGGCTTCCATCCATACAGTAACTAAAACAGCAAGAGTTTCTTGTGTGCTTGCAAATAAACTTCTGAATCATATTTTTGAGGGGTTGATTAAATGACATGAACGCAGTGCCTTGTCAGTCAGCTTCCACAACACTCTGTTGCATAGCCCACTAGGACTCCTATGAATGTGTGCTCTTGCATGCCCCTTCCAATTATCCTATGATTTCCATACAACTTCTTTCAAAGAGACTACTATTATGGGAAGTGATTCATTTGGGTTGACTGGAGGGTTCACAAGTTGACATTCACGGCATAATGCACACCACCTGTGTACATCATTGCGAATACCCTGCCAATAGAAATGGGCCATTAGATAGACCTATCCTTCCCTAAATGTCCAGCCATGTGATTATATTGAGTCATATGGTAAAGCATTTCCCAATGGGAACCAGCAGTTGGGTGATTTTATTTATTTATTTATTTATTTATTTATTTATTTATTTATTTTTTTCCTTTATTATAACCTTAATCACACTGAGTAATATAGTTAAAAAAAAAATTGGCAGGTCTTATTGTTGTGCCACAGCGTTACAAACAATGATGTTCCTGTGTGTTTCTCTGCAGCTCTGTTGTCCTTTACATTTTTCCACTATGCGTGTGCCTTTGCTGCGATGGTGATGTTTTACGTGTTCTACACACAGCCGGATGACTGCACTGAACACAAAGTTTTCATCAGCCTGAACTTTATCTTCTGCATCATAGTGTCCGTCGTCTCAATTCTCCCTAAAGTACAGGTAGAACTCTCTCTCTCTCCTAACCTCTTTGTCTCATAAAATGAACATTTAACATACTATATAAATACGTTAGTGATAAAACACAATGGGTCATGCTGTTGTAAGAAAATAAACAATGGTGGGGTGGGGTGATGGTCAGACATGAAGCAGCGTTAGTCTTACCACCCCCAAAGTGAATTATTTTCCAATAACAGCACATCCTAGAAAAGTCTGTCCATCGAAAAGCTTTTTAGGTAGCAGTAGGTTAGTATGTTCTCTTTGCTGTTGTTAGTTTTGATATAATAGCCATATATTTGAGATATTATACAAATTTCATGTGGGTTTTTTTCTGCATGTGTGAACAGGAAGCTCAGCCTGGCTCAGGTCTGCTGCAGTCCTCTCTCATCTCTCTGTATACCATGTATCTCACCTGGTCTGCTATGAGCAACAACCCCAGTAAGTCACACTTGCATCCACTTAACTACTTTGTTACATTTTATATGGTATGTACCCGAGGTAGAAACAAACACTTGGACAATAAGATCACTTTAAGCCCTGGAGGCGTTTTGTTTACAAAGAAAACTGGGATCATGAAAAGGGATAGCCTTGGGGTAGGGATGCAGGGATTGGTGGGTTATTAGGTCAGTGCTGGCTTATGATGGGCGAGATGAATGTTAGGGTTCAGATTGTGCAGGTCACTAATACGGGCTGCCATTCAGGAGTGCCTAAAGGTCATTAAGATCCTCAGATGCTCGTGTATTTTAAGTAATTGTTGTTGTTTTTTTTTTTTTGTTTTTTTTGTGTTTAGGGCATAAATATAGGATACCTAGATGCCGCTTGAGCCGCTGTTGCTGTCTGCTTGCGTGCGTTAATGGTCCCACCACAATAGCAGCGAGAATGCAAGGCTATACAGCTCTGCCCTGATAAAATTGGCTGTAACTCGTTTTTATGTTCCACTAATTATTTACAAAATTTGTGAGCCAGTTTTTGTTTGACAAGTTTTGTAAGTCATCACCAAAAGAATGGCGTCTAGATTTCCAATATGTGTTCACGTCGCTAGCCGTGGTGCTGAACCCACAGTCGAGCCACTCTGTGTGTGGTGGTACCCCTGCACGAACTTACAGCATGTACTTCAAACTGAAGTACTGTACTGACTGTACTTTCAGAACAGTTTGAAATTGCTTGAACTGACATCATCAGAAATCCTTATTAATATTTGTCTAAGGGCTCTAATCAACTGGATATGTGGAGTGTTGCTTTGTGTTGAATACAAAATGCATTTTGTACATTTATTACAAAGAAGGAAAGGAGAATAAAAGTGAAATAACCACATTTGCGCCACAAATACAAACAGGAATTCTCTTGGTACGCATGCTAATATCCGTTACTAAGCAGACAGTAATGGTTGCTGGGTTTAGAGCTATTTTGGATGTGCTGTAACTGGGCAGAGTAAATAAGAAGCTTCTTATTTGGGAATTGTTTAAACTTGGAGGCAGGTGCTGATATACAGGCATGCAGTTATTCCAGTGAAGAAAAAAAACAGGCATATGAAGAGACAGTGGGTTGCAAATGAAAATTGCTTTATTGATTTATTTATGGATGAGTTTAAATTTCCAAATGTAATGGTTTAAATTTCTCACAAAGACCGGAAATGTAACCCCAGCCTGCTACAGCTGGTCACCAACAACCCCACCACCACCACTGCCCCGACCCCCACCGTCCCCCCTGGGCAAGTCCAGTGGTGGGATGCACAAGGAATAGTGGGATTGCTCCTCTTCCTCTTTTGCACACTGTATGCCAGGTGAGCATTTTTTAGAAGCTTTAAATTTAAAGCACTAAAATTCATGTGTAGTTAATGTAAGTTTATTATTGAGTATAATTTCTGGCCTTAAAACAACTGATGATACACTGCAAGCACAAAATGGCTGTGTATAAAATACAGCTGGCAACATAATATATAGAGGTAGTTTTTTTTAAGCATTATGACTAAATTTTATTTGTTGTTTAACCAAATTTTAACAAGAACTCTATCAAACACTTGTTCTCACTGAAGTTCTAGGTGCCTATGAAGAGGCGTTATAGTCGTTTAAACGTAGGGTGAAGACGGATAGGTGGTGTGTGCAAGAATAAAAAGGGGGATAGATCAGTTAGCTAGAGGGAAGGTTGTCTTTTCTTTGCAAAATAAAGTTATTCATTAAAAATACCTAATGAAGGGAAATAACAGTTAAACCTTCAACTGGCAGCTCTTTGTTAGAAATGTGTATCAAAACTTTGTTCAGACTACAAAATAAAATTAGACTTTAGACATTAGACCTTTGTCATGGCCCCCATGGAGACAAAGCGCTATGTGCTTGTTTGTTTTGGTTTTTGCTCTAGTCCTACTTCTGCCCCTGCCCAGTCATTGGTTTGTTTTCCTATTGTGTGCACCTGTTTTTTGTTAGTTCTAGATTAATTTGTCCTGCTATTTCTTTGTTTGTTGGGAAGTCTTCTGTAATGTGCAGGTGAATGATGCAGGACACAAGTTTCAATGCTCTTGTGGGCAATCCAGGAATCATAGTAAGTTTCCTTAACAGGGGTCAAAACCAGGATGTAGGAAGCCTAAGCTTGGACTTAAAGATACATGTCATGCATGAGAGAATTTTTGGCAAATGCCATGAGAACAGCAGGGTATACATAGACAAACTAATCAAGTCCTAATGCAAAACAGGTGCACACCATCGGGACAGGACTAGAACAAAAATCAAATCAAACATGAGCACATGGTGAAGGGGAAATCTGTGACAACCATAAAACCAAATACCTTTTAAAATCAATCATCAGAAGTTTGAAACTGGAGGTTTTGTTGAGCAGCTGATTAATGGAGTCAACATGGTTAGGACGTTTTCTTTTAAAATTAAATTCGTGTTTATTACTACACCCTTCAACACGTTTCTCGCAGCATCCGGTCATCTAATAACTCTCAGGTGAATAAGTTGATGCAGACGGAGGAGAGGCAGGAGTTGGCGGTGGACAAGGATGCAGAAGTGGGGGAGGATGGAGTGAAACGTGCTGTGGATAATGAAGAGGATGGAGTGACCTACAGTTACTCTTTCTTCCACTTCTGTCTCATCCTGGCTTCTCTTTACATCATGATGACCCTAACCAACTGGTATCAGTGAGTATCACATCCAGTCTGAGAGCGGGTTTAAAGATGTTACTCTAAGTGTTTAGCTAAGAATAAGAATTTAAAAAAAAAAAGTATTTTACTTCTGTATTTTATGGACTCTAAGAAATGTTTTGCCCTCGAGTAGGTATTCTTAGTCACTAAAGCGACTCAGAATCAGATGCCCAGGGTGAAAAATTATGCCGTTTTGCATTCCACTGAGTAGTAGGTTATTTTACACTAAAACCTGGTTGCCTCTGCCAGGACGTTAAGACTTGGGTGTAAATAGAGCTTTCATCAAGGCAGTGATTCCAGACCTACATTCAGTTCTCCAGAAGCTTCAACAAATACTAACTGTGGATGTAGCAACGATTTTGAACCCAGTGTTTTTCATGAAAATATGCCTTAAGTCCTATTCGGACGGGACCAGTTTTCCAGGGGGGACATTAGAGAAATTCGTGTTTCACAGATGTACTTTGCGATTTTAATCCCGTCTGAATCTGCCAAGTCTGTTTTTCCTCACACAACCTCTCTAAAAATTCCAGAGCAAATTACCTACTGTTTTTCGGCTAACTCTGTGATCCTCCGAGATATCTAATCCCATCAGAATGCGAATGTCTGTGATTGCCGATAATATTTTCTCACACCACTTTTCCTTGTGTGTTTTGGCCAATGTGAACTACCATAGAAGCTCTGACATGTGCGTTTTCTGCTTGCTGCGTGGGATGTAGATGTTTTTGCTACCCAGCAAAGAAATAAAAAATAAAATCAACAAGAAGAACCAAATCATGTAAATTGTTAAGACTGGCCACTGTTATATCAGTGTCAGGTGATTACTAACCTTCATTTCTGCATTCAGTTTATATAATGGTTTAATTATGTAAGTAATCACATCTTTGTTTCAGTGGGTTTATTATAAGCAGCCAGTTCTATAAAATCTTGAAGTTTAGCAGTGACAAGCAGACAAACAAGTGCTACTTATAAACTGAATGACGTGTAATTACTTCTTCACAGATGTACTGTACTTACAGGCATATCATTTTAAGGCTTGGCACAGTTTAAGCTAAAGATTTTGGCTTAGGAAAAACTATAGCACAGAAACACATAACAAACAAACAAAAAAATGACCACACCACTTTAGGCTGTGACTGAAAGAATTTTCTGGCCCCTCAACTTGGAATGCTTACTCTGAAAGTTGGGAAAGTGTCCTCAACCCTGAGTTCAGCCTATGACATCATGTCAACATGGCCACTCAACAGTAAATAAAATAACTTATTCTTTAAATGAGTTTATAGTAGTATTTACTTTAGACCAATCAACATGGCTACATTCGACAGGTAAATCTATAACCCTGACCAAACATGCTTTCATGAAGGCGTCCTTGTTTATTCACCACGTTTTCAGCTCAGACTTCCCAGTTCCAAGTTGATGCAGCATAATTCGACCACAATGCAATGATGCATAGACACAGAAATAATTACTGAATACCTAAAAATACTTCGAAATGTAAAATCGTAACAAAGTTATGTAAAGATATGATTTTTAACTGTTTCTCATTTTTCGTCTTTTTTTTTTTTTTTTTTTTTTTTTTTTTTGTGAAAGGCCTGACACGGATTACAAGTCAATGCAGAGCACTATGCCTGCAGTGTGGGTGAAGATCAGCTCGAGCTGGCTGGCCTTGGCGCTATACCTCTGGACTCTTGTGGCTCCTCTGATCCTCAGCAACAGAGACTTCAGCTAAACAGCAAAGAAATCATTCCACCACAGGTTCTTGTCCATTTGACTTACACCTAGCATCTTTCTTGCTTTTAACAAAAAAAAATGTTTTTAGGAAGGAAATTCATAACTATACTATACCTGAATCAAACATATAATCTAATCCTAAAATGTACACTACAGGCCTACTTTTTGATGAGGAGAATCAACTGACAGTGTCATTTGGCTCAATATTAGCCTTATTGTGAGATTTCTTTCTAAGACAATGAGAAAATGCATCCAAAGCAGAATCCAAGGATGTCAAAATCAATAAACTGATTTCCTCCCTTGCTGCAAATGTGCTGTCTAATATTCACTATACTCTGAGTTGTTTATTATTCAAATGTCTGTGAAGTGATGAGAAGGACACTATGCTTGTTGTTATACAAAACAACCTGTAATTATAGCGTATATGATATATAAGAGCTAAAACAATCATGCTGTAAACAGTGCAAGTTTTCATTGTTTTCACTCTGCTCAGTAATGTCAAATCAGTCTTGCTGTATGGTGTTTGGTAAAATTTTCCTCTGTTGATTTTTAAGAGATGTTTTTGTAGTACACTTTGACCAAAGAAGTGCTTTTATACTGAACTTTTGACTTTGAAGGAACAAAAATATGGGTTTTAAACTGATTTTACTTGTATTTTACACATTTTATCCTGCAGAAAATATTATTAAAGCTTTTCACTGTGCATTTTTCTTGGTTATTCATGTTAAGCTGCATTACCAAGGCCTTTTTTTTTTTTTTTTTTTTTTTTTGGGAAATGCGCTGGGTTTCCTACAGTTGAGCTTCTGTTGATTAAATCATACACAGCCCAGGTCACCTAATATGTGTGTGTGTGTGTGTGTGTGTGTGTGTGTGTGTGTGTGTGTGTGTGTGCGCGCGCGCGCGTGCCAGTATAATGAAGTTGTAGCCATGTATGATTACACTACAGTAAGCTACACTATAATAGCAGGGTGTTTCCTTTCATCTTCAGGTCTTTGTCACATGACCGTCGCAGCCCAGTTCAGAATCACAGAAAATCCCTACTTACTCATTCTCACTTACACGAAAACATGAAAACCTACTTGACAAGAGCTGCTTTGGGGAATGTGATTTTCCCCCTCATAAGCTTGGCATGGGCTGGGGTGAACACAAGACCCACATTCATAGCACTGTACTGCTTAGGAGAGATTAAGAGAGAGCAGGAAGACTGATGATCCCTTCTGGTACTTTTTTTTTTTTTCTGATTGTAGTAGAGACTTTTCAAATGGCTACTTTGTAGGTTCATATGGAACACAAAATTTATCTTAGAATAGAGCATGTGATTAAATTAAAACTTATTTGATACATGCAGCCCACTGTGTCTGACTGTACGATAGCGTGACCATTCAGTATGTAGCTCAAAATTGATTATTTTTTTTTTTTAAGATGTCAATTATGAAAAATGATCAACATGGATTTTTATATTTGACACATTATTTACTCAACCAGCAAGAGAAACCTGCTCTAATATAAAGCCTGTTTTATACTGATTCTGGTGGATTTTTTGTTTATTATTATTATTTGTCAGTCGGCACCGCAGTCGCAGAAATGAACGGCAATTTGCAATTTTCTAAATTTCTTCAGATTTGGGCCAAGATGTGTCATGTGACATCATCACAGCGTGCATTCAACCAAAGCCTCTTCGGCTCATGTGCGTCGAACATGAGTACAGCTAAAAAGGTCTCATTTACCAACAAACATTTTGTGCAATTGCAATTTCACCAAGACGTTTTCCACAAAAAAAAGCACAAAAAACTCAGCAAATTTCATTGTGTATTTTAGAAGAAAAGCCACACCAAAATCAAGCATTTTTGCCATCCTCATATTGGTGGTTTTTAAATGACTGTCTTACCAGTGGTCTCACACGCTGAGATTTTAATTGATATTTTCTCGTTGACTGTCTTTAGTCGCAGTGCTAGTAAATCTGCCATCACATTATGCGTTCTAAGACGACTGATCTCAATTCCCGACCAAAGGCTGAAAATTGTACAGTGTAAAGCGAGCTTGTGAGTGCCTAGACCTATTCCAGTGTAGAATGTAATACAATAATGAAGCCACTGGTGGGATACTGTATGATACTCTAGCATCGTGCGCAAAACTGTTTTGAGTTGGCCTAATGATAATAAAGCAGTTTTAAAGAGCACAAAACCAGACCATCCGAATTCACTCACACCCTTATGGACGTCTTGCTTAGATAACAGGAAGTGGAACAGAGCCATCAGAATGAATATGGGAAAAGGTTTAAATAATGTTTAATCGTAACACAACCCTTAAAAGGCTGACTGATGAGCAACAGGTGGAAGAAATCCCATATTGCAGACAGAACTTTGAATGGTAGTGGCAGTGTGAGAGTAGTCGAAAGAGCAACACCTGAAACACTGGTAGTTTCACTCAAAAAAAATAAATATAAGCATAGTACATGCAAACAGCAGCACACTGTTGAGGGACTTGATTTTTTTTTTTGAGTAGCAGTAAAATATGAGTAGCAATTTCATAGTTTAGAGGCAGGTTAAATTTAGCTATTTGTATTTTTATTTTGCTTGGTTCAGATTAATGATGAGGCAGCAAGTGTGGTAGAGAGAAAGATGCATTTAAATCCACAATTTTTTGCACATTATTTGTTTGTAATTTCAATTGGTTGTTCTTGGAACAGGGAGTTATTAGATTAGCACTGGAGGCAGGGTGCGAAGAACAGGGGTTTTGGGCTGTGTGTGTGTTGAGGGGGTGGTTGACTGAAATAAAGCTTGATCCTCTCCTGAACGATGTCAAAACAAGATGGGGGGGGGTCTTGAAATTTTCACATACTAAGTTTTAATAGTGAAAAATAGTTTGCATTGCTCAGTCTATCTGAAAAGAGAATGTAACTATAAGTTTGAACACCCCAGAAATGGGTCATATTATTGTGAATGCATGAGCGTGCCCAGTAGGCTAAATGCAGGAAATACCACGCAATCGTGCACTCAGTCGTCCAAATGCAATGGAGATACACAGAGATACCCTTTCAAAGTGTTTGAAAGACACTTTTTCTTGGAAAATAAATGTCGTAATCTAAATATAGTTGTATCTCAAGCATAAATTTCCCGCAAAGTTCATCAAAATTAAATGTTTATAGTGAAATGATTAAGATGAAGTTTTACTTTTATTATGTGTCTTGAGGTCACTTTAAGTCTTGAGTATGAATGAAGCAAGCTGATAAAGTACAGTTAAATAATAGCATACGACTGTGAATTTGAACAAGTAATTTACGACCATATAAATGTAAATTAGACCATATACGTTACTCACAGCATGTATCACAGCAATATAATTTTAACTGGTGCCTATTTTTGTGCATGTGTAAGGCTCCACTCACTGGTCCAACGACAGTATCTAATGACTTGGTAGGATTCCCACGTGTTCCTGTCTTTTTGAAGCGATGTGAATATATTTAAATTTGTCATTCCAATTCTGCTTGACTCTCTCTTAAATTACATCTGACTCCAATTGTAAAAACCTTGATGTTGTATTTATTTCTTAGTTATTCATATTTCGATACTTTTGATCTTCTATACTTGATTAATTCTAATTTATTCTATACTTTAAATTGTGCTCGTTCATTCGGATTCCGTGTCGAGTCTCGCGCCGGTCGTGTGCGCGGATCTCATGGTCACAAACTCGCCAGTCTTGGGCATTAGCCAGAGGTAAATGACTAATACTATTTAGACGACCGCCCCATGCTTATCCTTTCCTACATAGTACTTTTAGTCCCCTTAGATAGTAACACTTAGTTATAGCAACTTTATCTCTAGTCAGAGGTCATAACCACTAAAATCTACAGAGACAGACCAATAATATCTAAGTAAAATTAGCTTTCTATAATCATGCCATAGTTTCCTATGTACACGTTAACTAGAGTATGATTACAATAACCAGAGGTTTAGACTTCCCCCTATTTAGACTTGGTCGATAAACTTTATGTTGTCTTAAACATGTATTTCATATCGAGCCTGTACACACTAAGTACACTTAACTAGAGCCAAGTCATTAGCCTAGTCTCTTAGTTCCCTTAGTTAGTAACACTTAATTACAATAACGTTATTTCTAGCCAGAGGTCATGACAACTAAATCTACAAAGATAGACCAATAATATCTGAGTAGAATTAGCTTTATATAATCATGCCATAGTTTTCTATGTACATGTTAGCTAGAAAAATATTACAGTAATCAGAGGTTTAGACTTCATCCTATTTAGACTTGGTCGATCAACTTTATGTTGTCCTAAACTGATATTTCCTATTGAGCCTGTACACTCTAAGTACACTTAACTTAATGCCAAATTGTTAGCCTGTACTAACCTGGTCGCAGATTTGCTGTAACAAGGACTTACCGTAATTTACTAGAGACAATAATTTCAAAATAATTCAGAATAAAATCAAGTCTAATAATTTATTTAACCAGGTATGAAAACATCCAAATCTAATACTACTACTGATCATAATAATAAGAAAGAATTACATACAACATTACATTCCAATCAAATCCAAAACATAATAATACAACATAAGAGAGACAACACTTACATACCTGGTAGAGAAAAAACTACACACAGTGATCGTGTAGGGGATCTGTCTACAGATTCCTTGAATCTTTGGCCAGCTCTCCCCTAAATAACCAGATGCTCTGTGGGTCCACCAAAAGGTGCTGTTTGTGGAAGGATATACCTTATTTGGATACAGGAGGTAATTTGAGTGAGGGACCTTGGGAGGGTATGCCTTTAATGGCATGTACCATTTTATTTAAACTGCTGTTGAGGGAATGAGACCATATTTTCCAGTCACACTGAGACCTTTTGTATAATACAGTAAACATGTATAGGTGACATCTTATTCGCATTAAAACATGTTATGTAATGTATATAGACTTTGGGTGTGTTTAGGGTGATCTTGACACAGAGAGAGAGAAGGGTGTGAGGAGAGTAGGGGGTTATCTCGACACAGAGAGAGAGAAGGGTGTGAGGAGAGGAAGGAGGAAACAATGTAGTGATGATTTCCTGGTCTCTTCTCAGCATTCTGTGCTATCTCAGGTGTGGATGCTAATTCTGTGAGAGAAAGATTGAGTGTTCGTTCTCGAAGTAGTCCCTCGTCCTCAGAGAGTAGTTCTCTCTAGGTTCAGACATCTTAGCACCAACCTTACACATGAAAGTAATAGTAAGCTATGTGTACACGTTCTCTCATAATCATTCATTCAGTGGTGAAATGGCTTGGAATCACTTCAATATAATTTTGACATACTGAAATGGTGTATCATACAAAAACTGTGGTGTTTTTAAACATTCTTTTTGTTCTTTCCTAAATTGTTTGATACCAATACCATCTCATTGTGTAAGACACAACGCTTTAGTCACGACTCATAAATGTCTGTTTTATCTGTGTATGGTTTAGGTTGGTAATAAATTGAGACTTGATGCACTGACCTTTTCACATATAAATAACAGAGACCTTTTTTGCACTCAGATTTCATTTAACACTGGTGAGAGAAAGGGAACATAAGGCAGATTTTACTGGCAAGAAAAGACAAGTAAATTGAGGAGTAGTTCAGAAAGTACATACTACTTTACTTTTGTAAGGCATTCATTGCACTATTCATCCCATAAAGTTGAACAGCATTTTATGAATTATAGCATTTAGAGTGTCGTGTTCATACAGCACAGAAGTTTACTGAAGAATGCATCTGCATTACATGTACCAGTTAATCTGGGCAAACTGAAAAAGCTGACCTCCCTGAAAGTTAATGTATAATTCACACACTGACTAGAGGAGAGAATCAGCAGAGTAACAAGATGTTAAATGTTAACTTGTTCCTCACTGTTTTGAAAAGGCAATTAAAAAATGCCTAATTATTTGTTATAGCTGTTCTCATTTATAAGCCAATTAACTTTTGTTGATTAATTTATATGAATCATTTACTATTAAAATATTGAGGATTTGTTTGAGCTTTTTTTGTGTGTTTTTACAAAAATTATTTTCCGTGTAACAGTAGGTATTTAAAATCTTATTTCATTAAATTAGTAGTTTCAGGATTTCAAATGCTGAAATTCTGATTGATTGCTTCTCATTGGCAATGAAATGTGTGTCACCTTTATCAGTAAGCCGTGCATATCAGGTATTGTCTTTTTTTTTGTCTGCAGATTAAATATTAATGTTTTTGTAGTAGCTTGTAGCTCCACCTCCCAAGATTTCCCCATCTGTGCAATTCCCTTTCCCTTACATGTCATCATGTATATCCCGTATCGCTTCCTATGTCTATCTCAGTCTCTCTGTCCATCTCTCACTCTATGGAGGCCTGGTGGTGTCCCCCTCACACCCAGCAGGAATCAGCAGGCAAGTATAATAACCATTGACTTTACTACAACATGGACCACAGTGGGGGGTGTTTGCCACTTGCATAAGGACTCTTGCCTGTTTGGGGACAGATAACACTGCAGGATATTTTGGAACAGGTTGTACCAATTCTATCTGTGGTTTTATGAAAACATCTCCACTGGGAAAAGCTCAAAAAGGGAAACCAAAGCAGGACAGCTCCTATAACTACTTTCAAACACAACATAAGGACCATCATCACACTTAACTCCCCAGTTCCTATGACACTGCGGAATGGAATCATGGGAATTCAGGTGGAAAAACAGCACCCACACACCACGGTGATAGAAATAATGCGTCTCAGTGGTGTTCATCGCTTGATCAACAAAACGGCTGGCACATGAGGGACAGACTAAAGGGATCTTGCCATAAAAAGATAATCATTTTTGTTGGGCCATCACCAAATGTAGACCACTAATACGGTGATATTGATTACATCAGTGTAAAGATATGAATCTAGCAGACACCATTAACCAAAGTGAGGCAAGTACAAGCCAAGCATACAATGATAAAGCCAACTTTAATAGAAAGTGCTTTATGAATGTTTTCCTTTTCATGAACAATGCAAGGATGCCCAACAATGTACAATAAGAAGCAAAGAATCACAGTTTTTTGTAGAGCAAACCATCATGTATCATGCAAAGATGGGGGCTATTGCTTACAAAGGTGTCATGGAGGAGAGTCCGGGGAGAAGGATGCACATGCGGAACACACCAGGGAAAAGACTCAAGGAATAGGAAACACAAGGGAACCAGGACAACCAGAAACTCAGAAGACAAGAACACACTAAACAAGAACAAAAACAAACGTAAGACACACAAACATAACCTAACTTGAAGCAATGTTCCAGCATCTATGGAGAAAAACCAGGGAACTTAAATGGAGCACTAATCAAGCAGGGAAAATAAACACATGAGTATGGTAAGACAGGAAATGAGGGAGGCAACAGAAGAAGAAGTTCTTCAAGGGCAGTCAGGGTACCCTCTAGTGGCCAAAGGTGGAATTGTCCCTCATAGGCATGACAAAAGGTCTTAATAAAATAACATGACTGATGAATGGCAATCAATTAGTCAAACAGTTTCTTATGTTTTGTTTTAAAGTGGTGCTCTATGTTAACTCTTCTGATTAGTGAGATGGACATTGTTTTCGTCTTTGACTGTTTTTAAACACAATGTGTTATTGGTTTGCTAATCAGACCAGAAAGTGTAAATAAGAGCAAAATATCAAAGTCTGAAAACTCTCAACTTTCTGACCTAATGTCTCTAGTCCAGTAGCTAATCTCTGGTCCGATTAATTAAGTAAATCATTTAAATAAATGCATGTGATTGGATAAGCTGTAACAGAAGATTTGCTAGAGAATCCTGAATTAGTTGATGTTTAGAAAACTAGTCAATGAACTACGGCCTTGTTTTCTTGTTTTTTTTTTTCCATATGTTTATCGGCTCTGCTATGGTGCTTGGTTTGGTCCACTGAAATACTTTGTTGAGTCCGCATCCAGTCTGTAGTTCATCCTTAAAGACCCCTGGCATAGAGGAAACTTCAGTGTGTCCACAGGAGCTAAAAGATACAGTGGCCCTTATTCATCAAAGTTGCATAGAAACAAGTGCCCATAATGGCTGATGAAGAAATCAGAGTTTAATTTAGGGAACGTTCATATCATATCAGAATGAGTGTGCTGGGCCCACTAGAGTTCCCCTGTGTGTGAGGAAACATTATGAAATGCTCTAATGGGTGCCCTTCCAGTGAAGAAAATGAGATGTAGTACCCTATAGGCTTCTCTACATGCAAGAAAATGAGATGAAGTGCCCTCTACGTGCTCCTACATGCCAGATAATATGCCCACTAGGGGCTCCAGTGCGTGTAGCAGGAGCCCTTTTTATTTTTTCACTTCTGCCCATTAGACATCCTGTTTCCGCACCTGATCCATAACGATGGCCCTGCTTTGTTTGGAAGGAATATTATGTCTTATGTCACAAAGCTGAGTACAACTCTGAAGCAACAGATTTCATAAGAGCTGGCTGTATGTACTGTATATGGGTGCAATTAGGTGTGTATAAATTATAGTGTGAAGTGATTATTAAAGGAAAAGTCCACGCTGAAACTATATGTTTATATTGAACTATTTGTCATGTGCTTAGTGATTTTGGTGCTATTCTGGTGTATTTTTGCTATTCCTGTGAGAAGTTAGCAATTGAGTAGCAGTTGTCTCAGGGAGACATTACTAAGGCAGTTACAATAACATTAATAGGAAAATGGTAAGATTTTGTTGTTAGCTCCTAAGAACAAAAGCTTCTTTTCTTACCATTTGTCAGTGACATTCAATGTCATATCAATGAGAAATGTAGAAGTAGTGGAGACTTGAAAATTTGAACATCCAGTTCCAGAATGCAATGCAGCTATATGACGCAGTAACACTATATAATGGCAGAGACTCGGCTCAGCTAGTTAGCGATCTACAATGGTGATGATGGTGGTATTCGCATGAAAGATTAAGTTTTGTAAGATGATCTGTTTGTGCAGGGTGTACAGATGAGGAGGTGAGAGAGCTGGATTATAGCATTCATTTTAAATAGAGATGAAGCAAGGGTTAATCCCATTGTCGCCACCATCAGCGAGTAGTCAAATGTCATTAATAACCAAATTAACAAAAGAAAAAAAAAGTAAAGAGACTAAAGTAAAGAAAGAGACCACTGTTGAGGAAAGAAGTTTAAACCAAAAAAAGGTAACTTAGAAGTTAATTATAAAATAAATATCACATATTGTAAATCAGTGAGAAGATGAACCATGAAATTAAGTCGATTTGGCTTTTATAAAGTTAGTTACTACCTATTTTATATTAGATGTAGAATGAATTTACACACAAGTAGTTCATAGAAGAATTATGTTAGCTAATAATAAAATAACATTAATTCAGCCCATTGTGAATGAAAATAAAACTGCATGTGAAGATTTTTAATGTGAAGATTTCACATTATTGGCTTACTGGTTTTCCTCCCTACTCTACTGATTTTTCCAATAGTCACTACTTATATAAGTCCAACTTAATCACTTTATAACCAGGAATGTTGAAGGTCTTGATATACTTTCTGCATAACAAAATTTGCAAGGGTTAGAGGCTCACATACTCTGTGGTTTTGTTTTGGCTGTCGTGTAACGAATACTCCAATCACAGGCTTTGTCACGTAGCGTGTTTTTCCACAGAGTTCGCCCAGCTGCCATGTGCGCAACATGCCGATTGAAGCCTCCGCACAATGTCTGTGGTTGTTTGTTTTCTCTGCAATTATATCATATTGTTCTCCAAAGCCACACAAATGTTTCCACAAGAAGTAAGGCCTTTAGGCACTCACATCATTGGCACTGCAAATCACATTTGGCTACACAGTGAGAGAGGTAATGTGCTAGATGTAATTGAAAACCACTCATTGGTGGATAAATTTGAATATAAATTAAATAAACATGTCAGATGACTTTATATAATTGATATAAACTAGCTATAAACCATAAACTATTAGGCATTTTGTGTTTTATCAGCCTCATATATGCTTTTCAATACATTTTACATTTCTAAATGTATTCTGTGGAAAAAATACCATTGTTCCCAAAACCAATCACTGATCACCATCTTTTCCAACAACCAATCACTGGTCCCCATCTTTTCCAACAACCAATCACTGATCACCACTGTTTTTGACAACCAAGCAGTGATCACCATTGTTTCTGACAACCAAGCAGTGATCACCATTGTTTCTGACAACCAATCACTGATCACCATTGTTCCCAAAACCAATCACTGATCACCAGTGTTTCCAACAACCAATCACTGATCACCATTGTTCCCAAAAACAATCACTGATCACCATCTTTTCCAACAACCAATCACTGATCCCCATTGTTTCTGACAACCAATCAATGATCACCATTGTTCCCAACAACCAATTACTGATCACCATTGTTTCCAACAACCAATCAATGATCACCATTGTTCCCCCAATCAATGATCACCATTGTTCCCCCAATCACTGATCACCATTGTTCCAAAAACCAATCACTGATCACCATTGTTCCAAAAATCAATCAGTGATCACCATTGTTCCCCCAAAACCAATCAGTGGTCACGACTGTTCCCAACAACCATTATTTGTTCCAGCCACACACTTTTTGGTTCTTCAGTTTAAACTATATTCTTGGTTATATTTAGAAGTAATTAAAAGCAAGGCATTCCTTCCAGAATGCTTTACCCTTCATGTCTACTTCCCGACATCTCACTACCACAGCTTCTTTTTGTCCACATTCTAGATAGAAATAATCGTATCATCACATAAGTGTCATCACAAACTCTTCCTTGCTCATGTTACATGTTTTGATATGCAAACGGTTATGACATTACAATAAATATGCTGATATGACGTCACCTGGTGACTTCTAGCCACTTTTTCTGCATGCATTAGTTATTCTCTCCTGTTAAGAGCAATAGCAACACTGTGCCCATAGTACATATTACCGCTCATGGGGCTCATGGGGCACATAGTCACACTAATCATACACTAACAGTACAGCACTGATCATACAGCGAGACAGTACACACTACGATAACTGGATTGACCTTAAACACACTCACGCGTGCGCACAACATTGCACTGAAAGCACTGACAGCCAGTGCACAGAGGGGGCGTGGTTTCCCCATGCTCTGAGTGAGATTGCAGCTCTGCTTACTGTGCCAATAAAGAAGACAGGAGGTGGGAGGCATGGCCGACCATCCGCTACAACTGCTTCTCCGGACTCTGACCTACATGCAATAATGCATAGGCACTGCGAGGCAAACAGGACATCTACAGGGAGCACAGCTGCGCTTTCAGGTACTGCTTTTGAATTACTGCTTCAAGATTACTCTTAGTGTAAGGTGGCTCACACAATGTACTGCGGATAGTTCAGATCGGACAGTCCCGCATAGTAGGTACCGGAGGGACTCCTGTTATTTGCCCTAAATGCATGCTGCTTTATTCACATAACAGTTCACGCACTCAATTAGACTGCAGTATTTGCGTTCAAGCGACTATTAAAGCACAACTCTAGCGCAAGCGGTTTTGGAAGGGGGGGTGTGTGTTAGTGATTGGGTTCATTGTGCAATCCAGAACTTCCTGAATGAAGCTGAGAGCCATCCTTAATCAGTTTGATGAATCTGGTTGTTTCTGATCATCAGCATTTTTTGGTAACAGTATCACAATGCTTAGAAGCGCGTGAACGCGTTGTTTGAAAACAAAGGAATATCACAGTCATTGAAGTTAAATGACTTAAACATTGCATCATGGTGTGCATGGAGTGAGATGTGGAAGATGATGCTGATGATGGTGGCTTCCCCCCCACCCCCAGGTAGGTGTTGCGGGATCCAGCCGCGGGGCACCATGGGGCTCCTCTCCGCATTGTTCGCGCGAGCCGAAATCATCAATAGCGTTACATAAGCGCGAGCGCGACTGGGGTTCGGTTAAAAAGCAGGGATTGATTTATAGGTACGGAAATATGGTTATGTCACGGCGTGCATTCAGTCTACTACATGCGTGTGCATCACTGTTTATTTTGCAGCGTCTTTGTTAGACTCGACACACTTTTCGTTGGTTAGATTTAGCTGAGAACAGAAATTAGAGCTGCTTTCTTTCATGCTATCAATAATTTGTGTCTCTCAGTGCTGTGGATGTGTATGATGTTTAATACTGATGCTTCAGTTGTTCTAATACCCACTGGTTGTGTGTCCTTACAAGAAAAAGCACACAGCCAATACTGATCCTTTGTACAATAAAGGTATACACTGAAAAATAAAACACAACTTTGCCAGCTGGTTAAGTGATTTTCCAGGTTTCCTGACTGCACTAAATTGATCAATAAATAAATTTTCGAATGACCTCACTGTGGTTATCCAGAAACTGTTTCCATCTACCAGCACTCAGATAGCTTCCAGTATGACCAGCTTTGGCAACTGGCAGCTGAACAGACTAAGCTGGGAGGATGTTTTCTAGTGTAGGTTTAATATTGATGCTGTCAATAATAAGTCATGCTGCTTTGTTGCCCGTGGTGTCCTTTATACAATCCGTACAGGACTTTACAGAGGTTTTTTTTTGTGATTGTTGTGGCCAAAAATGCTTGATTTTGCTGCAGCCTTTTTTTTTTTTTTTTCTTCAGATTTGCGATGCAACTTGCAGAGTTTTTCATGCTTTTTTTTTAACTGCTTGAATTGGCAAGACTGCACTTGCATAAAATTGGGCTTTGGCTGAATGTGTGTTGCAATGATGAGACTGCATCAGATTTGATGGCCCAAATCTGCGTCAATTTTGAAAAACTGCAAGCTGCTCGGAATATTGCAAAGTTTACTTGATTGCAAAAATCGCAAAATCGCAAAATCCTGGAGGGACTGATTATACCTAGGCTAGCACACAGTTGATAATGTTGGACAAACAATCCCTTGTAAAGGGACACTCTCGGAAGTCGTTGCTGCTGGGGTTGACACTTCTGTAGCTTTAATGTGTAACATTCAGCTGGAAGCATGGCTATAATTTGCCTTTAAAAATAAATGATTTAAGGTACCTTTTTAATTGGACCATAATTAGGCTTGTTTTTAGAGTAAGGCTTTAAACGTACACTACATGCCCCTTTCTAGGTAAAAGATATACACTAAAGCTACAAAAGGCGTACGCTTGAAGGTACCACCTCAGTGACCAGGAAAGGTAAAGTTTATTAGCTTTTTTCTGAGTGTAGAAAAGATACAAGTGCATGGTCAGGTCCAAGAGTTTCTTGGTTTTTCAGGATGAGTGTAAGCTGTCAACCAGAAGGAAAGCGAGACAGGGGGCAAGTCAGGACAAATAAGGCACTAGTTCTGAAATCTTAGCAGAGGCTAACAGCAAGCTGAATGTGGTTGACATTTCTCGTTTCCACACTGAGGTGATTAGCATGGTGTCAGATTAAGGTGTGTGAGTTTTCATTCTACAATATGGTGCTTTTATAATACGACATACTAATGATGATTATTACTGGATTACAAGGAACCAGTTGTTATACGAACATAAAGATATGCTACCTTTATGAACAATCATTGGTACAGTTTGTTTACAATATCTGGTAATAAATGAAGTGTACAAAAAAATCTGAATTTTCTACTTTGTTGGATTTGTGGCTGATATATTTTTATTGCTGATTTTATTTTACAATGACCTCATCTGGCTGATGCTTTCATCTAAAGTGACTTACAACTGAGACAACTAAGCAGTTGAGGGGTTAAGAGTCTTGTTCAAGGACCCAAGAGTTGCACCTTGGAGATGCTGGGATTTGAACTCATGACCTTCTGATCAGCAGCTCTTTGAGCTACTACTGCCCCTTTGTAGCATAGAAAACACTTTTTTTTTTTACACTGAGTAAAAAAAATATATATACAGGAGCCGCTAATTATTACGTAGTGATCACATCAAATATTTGCCTTGCTATTTTCCTACTGTTATAAAAAAAAAAATTAAAAAAACTAGCTAACATTATGTTTACATCCACTGCCAAAATCACAAGAAACATACATCGGTCGTATCAGACGTTCAATTAATCTACTACGTGCTACCAAAAAAGTAAAAGTGTAAAAGTCTGGCTGATATTTTTCTTTCATATCAGTAATACATGCATAAAGACAGTTTTTGTACTGTACCGATGCTCAGGTAAGCCAGTGTCTATGAATAAGATCAAAACTAAATATCTTGATCTAAACTGAATATGCATTTATGTTTAAATTTGTGTATCATATGTGTCATAGGAAGTCATGCAGCACACTAGGGAGTACTGTACATAGCACACTGCAAATTGAGACATACCAGAACGGTCACTCATCAGTCACTTGTGCTGACTCTAATACAGTATTGCACAGCATTAAAAGACGATGATGATGATGATGATGATGATGTGTCAAATGGAACCAACTGAGTCATTGCAGCCCATCTTCCTTTTATACAGCGGCATTCTTGTTTGAATAACTGGTCTTATTTGTCTTAATTTATGGATTTATGTTTAATATTTCCTTAGTTAATGCCATTAGTATGAAATCACAGGGTATAAACGTGAAGTAACCTATTGCAATGTGTAAGATTTGAAGCAGATAAATCGCGGTTTATATTAGTTAGACTTCTTATGTGTAAATTTACACACACTCAGGAGCAAGAGTAGTATACAAACGTTTTTCCTGATATTACAGAATGTTCATGAATACAATTTTTTTGTGTGAATATTAGCATGAATTGCTGAATAAATCTGTTCATATCCAGCTTGATACTGTATACGAGGCCCAATGTTAGCACATCTGATAAGAATTTTGCCCTGTAATGTTGAGCTGCCCTCCAATTTGTATTAAAAGGCTGCAGCTCCTTGTGCCACTCACATGGGAGATTACTATTTCAGATGTTCTCAGACCCACCCATTTAATAGCATTATCTAATGCACATGCTGTCTAATAACACATGCTATGCAGTACATCCACACTAGAAGCCTCGTTTTGCAAGTCACTACAAGACATTCCAGCGTTGCTTAACATCTAACATGGCAGTTAAAATTTTCAGTTTGGGAGAGGCCATGTCTGTATTGGGAATTTCCCAGTGGCTTCCACAAAAACCAATGGCCATATTTGTCTCACGTTGTTTTGTCAGAGACCTCCCTATTACACTTCAGCTTTGTAAACAAAAATACATTTTCAGTGCCAGTCCTCAAATACATGACTTGTTATTGCATCCATCAAGCAAGAAAATATTGAATGTGAAGTTGGTGTGGTTTACTTTCCAGTTACAGGAATTCTACAAGCTAGTTGAGTTTTCTAATAGATGAGAAGTTGCAAAAAAGCAAATGCCACACCTCACCTGAATAAACACTTCCACTCCCTGACTTAAGCTCTTTCAGGTATTTCCCTCAATCAATCTCTCTTTACTCTTTTAAAGATGATTTCTGCCTAACTATTCTGTGTACGTTGGCCCATTAGTACTAAACACTTTAACAAACCAAAAACACAATAGTAACTGAAGAAGCACAACATCATTAACTCTAAGCAGAAAGGGTAGGCATTTATTAAATGTTACATGCTTGTTGCTGATTGGTGACGGCATGCGCCAGTCTGAGAGACCACAGAAAATGAAGAGAAGATGTTTACAGTAAGAGGAAATCTGAGCCTAAATGAATCTACTGATGCTTTAATTCGTACTTAATATACTTATAGCAAGGGTGGTTAATTCAGATACTGCTGCCAACCTTACAAGGCATTAATATGAATATGTGAAGAATTAAAACCCTTTGAAAAGGAAGCTGGGTTATTCAGAAAAAAAATAATTACTCCACACTACAATAACATAACAAGTGTGTGATGTTTATTAAGGACCTACCCTTTCCGTTTTTGAGTTGATTTGTTTCCGGATTATTTCTTGTTTCTTGTTTGTGGATATTTTTATTTTTGCTGTTTTGTTTTGGGTTTGCTGCCAAATTTCCAAATTTGCTGATGTGTTTTTGGTTTTATTGTTGTGTTTTCTGATCTGCTGTTGTGTATCACCTCCATATTTGCTGTTGTGTTTTCTGGTTTGCTGTTGCGTTTTTGGTTTCTTAACATGTTTTACACTTATGGGCCACCATATCTGTGCCTTCCAAAATATTTCTAGAGGTACATTTAAGAGTTCAAAGATGATGCATCTCAATTTTAAGGTTATTTATTTATTTATTTATTTATTTATTTATTTATTCATGCAGATTGATGAGTATATAATGGAATTAATCCATTATAAACTAAGTCTATTATGTAACAAAATGAAGAAGAGTATTGGAGTTTGAAGTAAGGGTTTGAATAATTCTGAATGTATTATATGTATGGTTCTATAATCAATTTATGTTTTAGGAAACTGGCTAAAACTGCAAGATCACATTGCCACTACACCCACC
>JANDJT010000021.1:17163690-17177847 GCA_024331685.1 Stegophilus panzeri | reverse complement strand
AGCGCGTGCTCACACACACACACACACACACACACACACACACACACAAAAGATGAATATGTTGGGCTACAAACCTAACTTTAAAATAATTTAAATTGACCCATATTTCACAATGAAGAAAATGATATGGTAGAATGTGATAACAGTGCAAAAAAACAACTTAAGGTATTTTCTCTTCTTTCTTAAAACTTGAAAAAGAACAAAACATTTTCCTTTTAAAACACTCTTTGGATTATACTCACTTTGGCTTTTGGCCAGCACTGTAGTATTCATCACTGAAACTGTAACACGTTTCAATGGACATGAATTTTAAAATATCCTACGTCTGAAGTGTGTTCTTGTAATAGAACAATTTTTGTTATGTAACCTACAATTACCACTCTGTAACATTATTAGAAACACTTCCTAATAATCCTAAATATCTCAAACCCAACACTGATCTGTAACCATCATTCCCGTAACTCTGTGAAACCCAGTACCCCTCTTTGTTAAGTGTGTTCTGCCAGGATACGATTTAACTTACAGTGCCTTTTTGCTCTGAGGTACTTAAGACAATCCTTCTGTAATCACCCTTAAAGTCTTTGCCGTTAGCCCAGGGGAATAAAGCCTTGATTGTAAAACTGATAGGCCCTGAGCCCAAACGGCACTCTGATTGAGTGTCATCAGAGCCAGAATGGAGTTTGATTTCTGCACACTTAATATGAGTAATACGAGAACAACTCTGTGGGAATTAAATCTGTTCCATGCCAATAAATAAGAGTGTTTTAACTTTCAGGTCCCAATTCGCTGGTTTCTTTGGCACATATTAGAATGGTACTGGAGCTCTGAGATCATGACGCATCATGAAAACGCCACGATGAATTACAGACGGTGACTTTGCACAAGCTTAGAACTCTTTCCAGATTTTACAGCTGGTCCGTTTCAGGTTTCCAGTACAGGTATAATGCAGCTGAATAAGCTGACTGATTTCTCAGTTGATGGCTGTAATCAAGTAGTAGTAATAAAAAAATGCATTCATTCAACAACAACAACAATAACAACAACACTACCACCAACAATAGCACTTTCTTTCAAGTCTCTGATCTTATCCTTCTTCGTCTACCAACATTCATGAAACAGACAAAAGAAATGATAGATTCATTCATTCATTCATTTACCTTCAGTAAATACTTTATCCTGTTCAGGGTCATCCTGGATCCAGAGTTTATTCCAGGAAAATGGGACATGAGGCGAGAATGCACTTTAGATTGTTTTACACTTCAGATTTTTTTCATCGTCTTATCAAAAATGTTTGTTACTTGTTGAGACAGCAGATCTGTTCAGAGAGGACGCAATAGTGGAAACATGCCAGCTAGCCATCCCAGAGAAAGTAAGACTTTGTGGCCTTGTGAATTCTCAGAATGTGGGAAGAAACACTGGTACAGGAGAAAAAGTGTACAGTATAGTAAATGGTGTGTCCAGTCATGGGCCAGAGCATGCTGTTTCAGTAGGCTACTGTTGTACAGCCCCAGCAGATTAGTTACCCTCAGTGAGACTAACCATGGATAGGCCCACCTGAGGTGATCCCATATAAGGCGGAAAGAGCTGCTCAGAATTGTGCTGCCCAGATGGTTGATGTAGCTGACTGTCGCAACATGGTCTGAGTGAACCAACATGTAATGCTGTCTCAGAACCAGTAAAAAGAACTTAAGGTTCAAATGGACTGCCTTTAATTCTGGCTCGTTGATATGTTCTGATCTTACACCAGCTTTTTGACTACTTCATCGGGACAGCTGGAAGTGCAATTTTCAGCTTTTTTTTTTATTTTTTATTATTATTATATTTTCCAGTCCCTTTAGCTCTGACACTTATTTCCTTTGCTCATATACAGAAAGTGCACACTCAGACATGGATTTTCTTTGTTCATGTTTGGAGAATTGTGCATGCAAACTAAAATTTATCTCACATCCTTGTGAACCTTGTTCTCAGGTTTGGTTCTCAGTATAAAAGCACTGATAAAAGTTGTCAATCAAGGTTATAGGTTTTATGTGCTAATTTAAAAAAATGAAAACAAATGTCTGGTTTTGACACATGGTTAACACAGCCTGACGGGAATATGTTTTTTTCTGTTTTAAATGCTCATTAATTTCTATCAAATACTGTACTGGATTCTAGACACACAAACACACTTTCTAAGAGTTGTGCATGCTATTGATTGCAGCTAGGAGGTTTTTGGTTGAGTTTCTCGCCATCTCTGTTGATTCACTGTTCGTGAAATTAGAGAACATATGTCTGGTGCCCCTCTGCGTTACATCACCTTGCTATCAAGCAGCATGATCTGCCATTATAGTTGTGCTGCTGGAAAAACAGAAAATAATTTGATTTCAGAAGCTCAACAGTCTTTTTTCTCCCAGACTTACAACTTCAGACTTACATTTCATAGGGCTAGATGGTTGTAGAATTATATACCGTATGTCAAGTTAAACCTGGAACAGAAAGTTGTATTAAAAAACGCTGGGTACCGTATACCTGTTTTACAGCCAGCAAAGAAAAGCAGCTCTTACTGTGGTTGGAAACGATGACTTAAGTCCAGTTACTGGATGAACGGCACTGAACAATAGATCAGTGTTGCTTAATGCAGGCACTACACATTTCTACTCTTTTACAGTCCTCAAAACACCTTAAAAAGTATTTCGTTTTATAGTTTTCACGATTGCTTGCTTCAGGTGTATTGAAAAAAGCAACAACAGGTCATGCATAGTGTTAGGCTTGAATTAATGTTTAACATAGCGAGCATTACGCCATTTAAAGTCAGTTCAATTACATCTGCTCCACTCAGTGTACTCAATGCCTTTCCTGCATCATGGCTACTAATGTACTGTTAAATACTGTTCTATTTTAAGTGTAATTGAAGTATATTTAAGTGTAAGATTTCTTATAAAATACCCAATATAGTACAGTGTAGTACAGTTAATACTGTAAAAATATTATATTTTATATTTAGATATTGTCTAACAGTATAATACATTAATGTTGGCATAGTAACAGCTCATGGAGTTGTATGGCAAAAACTTAATGTAGTTTAAGCCTAATAATTAACAGATAAAACATTGGTTACCAAAGACATAATGTAGAATTGTTGATATGGCAAAGCTTTTAGGGAGGAAAACATTTAGGGTCAGTCTTTGTAACAATCTGGGTGCTTGGCCCCTGAAAATGCTCTTGCAGCATTAATTATGCATTAATTATTAATTATAGCATTTATTATTATTATTATTATTATTATTATTATTAGTGCATTATTTCACATGTGGGATGGAGGCAATTGGGTTGTCAGGTGTGACAGTGGCTCTATCGCTATATTTTCTGGGATATAACAATACAGAGCATGGCATGAAGTTTTCTTCCAAAGAAATGCATGCAATTTGTGCAACAATAAGTAAATGTCTAAACAAGTTCATTTCAAATTTAATTCTCACAGTTTCAAATTCTCAGATCTTCATTCATTTCGTTCATTTCTCAACCGTGTTCCCTTCACATTCCCTCATTCTTTGTTCAAATCCTGGGTTCAAATAATGGGTAAAATTATGTTTAAAAGTTATAGTTGGTTCAAAGAGATTCTCCAGCATGAGACAGTAGAATCTGCTTCTATTTAAAATAAATAAATAAAATAAATAATAGTCGATATTTCAAACTCTTGTACAGAACTCCTCCTTTTCCCAGTTTTACTTGTTTCAGCACCAATACCCTTCTGGAAAGAAGGTCATATGTTTTCCCTGAAGCTCACTGAGTGACAGTAAGGTTGTGTTTGGTCATTAAAAGAGGAACGAGATGGTCAGCCTTCTGTACAAGTTTTACTGGAAATAAAATGACTCATGCATTATGAATGTTTGTTAAGGAGGTTAAGGGGTAGGGTTGAGTTTTCGTTAATTACAGCTTCCATGTGCTGCTTTGTTAGTGATGGAATTTTGAGTGGAGCCAGACTTGTGGTCTTCTTTTGGTCACCCCTACAAGAACTGTCACAATAACACACTAGAACCAAGGATAGAAACAAACATAATGTTCAGTGAGGATTCAACAAACGCTGGCTGTGTTGTTGACTATCTTAAGACAATGTTGTTTGAGTAGTTAATAACAGGTTTACCAGAAAACCCTTGCCACAGGGGGCATGTGTGTATTTCAAGTTCTGTATGTGTACTGTGCCCGTGTGTGTGTGTGTGTGTGTGTGTGTGTGTGTGTTTATATTTTTGTGAGGACCAAATGTCAGAGCAAAGATAGGAATATCTGAAAATTTCAACCTTGTGGGGACATTTGGTTGGTCCCGACGAGGAATACGGCATTTAAAAACAAAACAAAAAAACAACTGCTTTTAATTCAAATATTAAAATAGTAAAAAAAAATATTTTGGGTACAAAGGTAAGGGTTAGATTTAGGTGTGGCATATTATTAATTACAGTAGCTGCATTAATAATTATGTCAATGGAAGGTCCTCACGAGGATAGTAAGAGAAACGTGTGTGTGTGTCTGTGTGTGTGTGTGTGTGTGTGTGTGTGTGTGTGTGTTTGTTTGAACTGCAGGGGTCCCTTCAGTTGCCTCAGTTCACAGCTCTTCCTGTGACCACATGGGTGTTTCTCAGAATGCAGTTTTATTTGGAGGCATAGCCAAGCTCATGTTGCAATAGTTAGGGTTCTAGGCAGTTCTGTGTGTGTCTGTGTGTGTGTGTGTCTATGAGCTAATGTTTTTGAGGTCATGTATACAGTATGTGCAATTTTGATAGATTTGGGTGTGGAATAGCTCCCCACTAGACAGCAGGTGGTTATTTTTACCTACTTCAGTGGCCTGTCTGGATGCTCACAGCAAAATGAAAGACCCTCTTTGACTAAACATGTGCAGCATGTACATGCACACATTCGGTCTCTCTCACTCTGTCTCTCACACACATACATCAACTATCATGCAAACACACACTCATAGAGGCTAGTGTCATCATGTTTGATGCATGTTGATATGGATTCACCTCATTCTTTGTTCACTGGAAACATATGTCTCCTTTCAGTCCTAAAACCAGCAGGATATCCAGAACAACCTAGAAAACAAGGCTAAGAACCTTATTTGTCTGTGATTGTCTAGGTTGTGTGACATGACATGAAAGACATGGATGGTTTAAGTATTATGTTCTGGATGAGTCACAATGACCCACTTGTTATTTATTTATTTATTTATTTATTTTACAAAAAGTGGAACAGTGGATTTTCTTTTGCAGTAAAACTGTTTATATTAAAAAAAAGACCCATGCTCTCTGGCGGGAGGGATGGGACACTCTGTCTTCCATGTCAATCACAGCGACACTAGCCAATTGTAGGCATCTGTGAACATACAGTATGTATGCAGAAGAAGGCGGATAGCGTTTTCCTGTTATGTGTTATGTGGGTGTAAGTAGTCATTAATCCCTGTTATATACATAGTCACCTGTGCATATTCACTTGCCCAAGCACTATATGCCCTTTTCTGCATATATGAGCTCACAGATGCCTGATTGACAGGGTAGGGAGTTTATGCCATCCCTTTGAACAAAAGAACATGGTTAATTTAGCTCTCCTGACTTACAATGGATGGTTAATGATATGGTGAAAGCTTTATTTTGTATACTAACTGGACGTTAGGTTAAAAATGAACAACAGAGTTTTCCCATAATTTTTGCTCTGTATTTGCCACGCTGATTTATTCTGAATTTTCCTTCCGTACACTACCACAATGGATTTGAAAAGATGCAATCAAGATGTGATTGAAGTGTAGACTTTCAGCTTTAATTTTCACTGGCTCAAAAGTAATTGGAGAAACTAATAGTTATACATATTAGGATTATTTTTAATACTTGGAAGCAACTCCTTTGTAGTCAATGACTGTCTGAAATCTGGAACCCATAGACATCACCAAATGCTGAGTTTCCTCCCTTGAGATGCTTTGCCAGGCCTTTACTGCAGCTGCATTCAATTGCTTATTGTTTGTGGGTCTTTCCCCCTTCAGTTTTGTTTTCAGTAAGTGAAAAGCATGCTCAATTGGGTTGAGGTCAGATGAATGACTCGGCCATTTAAGAACATTCAATTTCTTTGCCTTAAGAAGCTCTTTGGTTGCTTTCAGGGTATATTTTTGGTCATTATCCATCAGTACTGTGAATCGCTGTCCTCTCAATTTTGCATCATTTGACTGAAGCCAAGCAGAAAGTATAGCTCTATACATTTCAGAATTCATCCTGCTAATTCTAATAGCAGTCACATCATCAATAAACATCAGTGACCCAGTTCCACTGGCAGCCATACATGCCCATGCCACAACACTTCCTCCACATGTTTGACAGATGATGTAGTACAAGTTAATCTTGGTTTCATCTGTCCAAAGAATCTTGTTTCAGAAATGGTCAGGCTTTTTTAGGTGTTTTCTAGCAAAGTCTAATTTGCTAGCAAAGTCTAGCAAAGTTTGCTTTTCTAGCAAATGCTTCTTCGTCTAGCCACAGACTCTTTAAATCTGCACCTAAAAGTGTATTTAGTTTGGATGAGTCAAATACAAGATTTGTTAATCAGAAAAAGGACCACACCAGTTAGTTAACACATCCGAGTCTCCTCACTTTGTTGCAGTGATTCAGATTTTCCCCATCTGGAGGAAGAGAATGTGTGAAAGAGGGGCAGTCCTTACTAAGCCGTTAACTCAGTTCACCCTCCTTGTGCACATGCACGTCCTCTTCAAAAAGTTGCTGATGGAAAAAAACACGGTAAGTGATGTCAGAGTGTTTGGGCTTCTTGCAGCTGGAGCATGGCACGTCTGGGAAGCCGGGCATTGAAATGTGGACGTTCTCCAGAGCCACTCTAACCAGAGCTCCCTCACTTTTTTTTTCCACCTGCGACCTGATTCTTTCTATCCTGCCTCTAACCGAGCACTGATGAAAGCAAGAACTACATAGAGAAACAGCATTCAAAATATGTTTTCGCTATGGAAAAAAAGTACTGTAGCTTTCCTTATTTTTGTGAATGAACCTGCTGCGCGGTTGAAAGTAACATCATGCACACTAATGAGTCGTGATATATCAAATCTAAAGCAACGTATTAGGAATTTTATATTATTAGCATGATATTAGTGACTTAAATAGATCACGAATGATCAGAGAACCTCCTCGTGAACAGCAGGATATCATTTCACCTGCGAGCTTGGTGTATTCAGACTGAAATCTCACCTTCTCTCCGCCTCATAGCGGCACTGGCTCATTCATACATTTTCTCTCGATTTCATTCTGCCTCCTCTCTCTCTCTCTCTCTCTCTCTCTCTCTCTCTCTCGCTCTCTCTCTTACTCTCTGTTACGCTTGTTCTCTCTCCTGCTCATTCAAAGCCTCACCGATCTGAGACTTTAACCAGGCTGGGAAGAAGAAAACCTGCTGTTTTCCTGGTAATAATACTGATAAATATTGATAATATTAGAGTTAGTGCGGCTGTTTGCACCTCACCTTCCTCTGTGGCCGATCTCATTGAGCTTGGTGCTGCATCATTCTTTGTTAGGCTGCTAGCACTTGAAGGATATTATGTTGATCTGTAGACCGCATGATTGTCCATTCTACTGAGTCACGGTACGTTTTGTGCATGTGGTGGTACAGTGTGCATCCGAAGTGTGCGATATTGTCATGTGAGTGTTGTGTGTGTCAGCGAACAGGCAGCGAAAAAGATGAATGGACTGACTGTCTGGTTCACTCAGTCTCTCCCTCTTTCCTGCTCTCCTCACACTCCCGTTTGCTGAATGAGTCTTGGGGCGACGATGTTTGTCCGCTGCGCGTGCGTGTGTGTGTGTGTGCGTGTGTGTGTGTCTGTGTGTGTGTGTGAATTGAGATACTGTTTAATGTCAGCACAGGGGTTTTGTCTCCAGAGGAATCGACACTGGCATGCTGCTGATGAAGCTCTTACTGTCAAGTCAATGCCTTGTTAATGTTGCATCTGTGATAAGCTACCAGAGCAGTAGAAAGAAAGGATGGCAGTCTGCAATGCAGGAGGCAGAATTTGTTCTGTTTCTTTAGGAATGACATCAGTAAGAGCAACGCAGCCTCAGAGCTGCACTGTTTGTTAATAGCAAGGCGTTTTCACATTGTGTAACTGTTGTAGCTCACTTTTGTTTGGTCCTTATTTGCATTGCTAGAGGTTAAGAAGATGATTCTTTATAGAACACTGCACCAACATATCAGGTGTGTAAATGTATTATGCATTATGAAAGTACTGTTATACCTGAAAGGCTCAATTGACAGTATGAGTAATTTAGTTTGTTTTCTGTTTTTCAACCGATTATTTCTTCTTAAATGGCTACCACCACTCCAGGGTTTTGGTCAGATTTGGAAAGGAACACTTCTAATGGTTGTTGTATGTTGGTCATTTTATAGTTGAGGAAGATGAGGGAGTGAGAGAAGTGAAAGAGGGGTGGTGGTGGTGGTGGTGGTGGGTGCTACATTCTCTCTGTGTAGTCAGCGAGGATGCTGTGAGATAAATTTAGCCCTCCAGCTCTGCTTCCATCTGCCACCGCATGGTTTAGGGCCGTTGCCATAGGAACAACCATTGGGTGCCCATTAGTGAAAGATAGAGGGAGAGAGATTGATGAGATTTCCAAAAAGCATTTAAGCACCATATTTTGTTTTTTTTTTATTGATTAACCATATTGAACGACATATGTGGGTTTTTTAAATGCCATCATTTGGTATGTATAGCTATGTTTATTTCTGCTTCGCAGAATCTATCATTTGTCTTTTGGGATTTAGTAACATTTAGCCTTGACCTTTCTAGAAAGTACACACAGGTCATTTGCTTTGTGATTATTGAACTTGTGTGGCTCATAGTTTTGTGTTTCATTAAGACACAGAAAATTTCACATTTTGTTCAAAATAACTTTTATACCATGAACCCTATAAAAATTGTGATCCAGAACCTGTGATTTCCGTCTGCTGCCTTTACAATATGTACAGTATTCCATTACGACTAAAGCCTGTGCTGAGCAGACTAGCTATGAAGATTTTCATCTATTTCCACTGTGAGGCTTCATAACACATTTTGAGTCAGGTGATATTTCTGCCTCCTAATCAAGAACATGTGTGAAGAACAGTCATGCCTTCTGTTTTGCTTCCAACTTTCCACCTGCACAAATAGACCATCTCTTAAATATCCACCTATTTCTCTTTAGCAGTGCAATCCAAATAGTGTGCAGACATTATGTATACATTAAGCTATGACTTTTGGCTACTGGGCTACCAACAAATTCTGAACTTCAACATTTGGTAGCAAACGAAAATGTTTTTTTGTGGGATATTTGAGTGTTATTTGATTTTATCTTTAACTTAAAATCCCTTATTCTGCCACCTGCCATAAAAAAATAATATTGAATCTCAAATTAATATTTCATTACACATGTATTTGGAAGGTGTAAAGATAAAAATATTGACAGAAAACTACTTACAATGTCACCAGTGCAAAAGCAATTTAAAGCCTCTGTCAAACATAAACATGCTATACATACTTATCGGTAGATGCTACAAAACCTTCCAATTTCCACCCGCTCAGGACTGTGTGGGCATTTCAGGTCACATAATGATTGGCAGTTGCGTCTCACTGGCAACTATAACTCCCATGACAGCGGGAGTTATAGTAAAAGAGTATAGGAAGGAGAAAGCATAACATTTCGACCACATTTGTCAGAATTTCAAAATGTTCTAGCTTCATCACACTCATGGCAAGCAACAAAACTAATGTAAAAGTGCATTTTGTGCACTATTGAATGCTGCCAGTTCTACCCATAGTGAACAGCTATACTGATTACAATCTTATTTTATTGTAAGCAGCACCACAATGGTGCAAAAGTGACATGTTTTGGGTTTGAAATTAGCTTCACTGTCCTCACATTCATCTGCTTACTATGACACTCATAGCACAAAGAAACTGAGTGAGCTGAAGTGTAAAAGAACTTTCTCTGGTTGCGGTAAATCAGGTAGCTGATGTAAGCAGATCCCTAATTCTGATCCCTAAAACTGCAATATAGTCCTGCAAAAATCAAACCCGGTTGGATACAAACAACAGAAAAAAATGATAAAAACCTTCATATAACTCAGTAGTGAGTTCACTAGAGAAGCTAGAGATAATAGTATTCAAGATTAGTAAGGAACAACACACATACACACATTGTGTGCTTATGAGAAAACAATCCATGCCACAATGGTGATGGTCTGGAATGTGTTATTTTGTTTATTCTGGAGTGATTTGCTAATGATTACTATGTTTAATTTATGACATCTTGTGCATTTAACGCTTTATAGTTCGATTTAATGTTGTGGTACATCCACAAATCAAGTTAGTTCCGGTGATCACATACGTTTTAAGATGTTTTATATAGTCGTTCCTTCACCAGCCACTTCATCTCGAAAAAACTTCACCACAGCAAAGATATTGTATGTTTGTTCTTTATTAAACAACAGGTTTTTAAAAATCCATTTAATATTGCTCTATGATACTATAGAAATAATAACTATATGAGAACAGACAAATAATATAATGCAGGGTTGCCAACTCTCACGCATTTGGTGTGAGACACACACTCTCAGGCTCTGTCTTACGCTCTCTTGCTGCCCAAATAAGTCTCACACCAAATTAAATATCAAGTCAATGTAAAAATACAACAGTCACAAATCTGATGAATTTTAACGAAGCCCCGCATCTTCTTGATCACATTTCTTCCTGCGCCAGAGAGTTGCCATGTCTGCTTATAATACGTGACTTTGGGATTATTTTTTTCTGAAATCGCTTGAAAAAATTCATGGGTTGTGGGGTTTTGGGCTTGTTTTAAAAATTATGTTGCTTGTTAGGAAAATTTGACTAGCGACTTCATTATTTTTTTATTATTATTTATTTATTTTTTTTTTACATATGGTCGCTATTTTCCCAAATGCACTGACACTGTCTACTCACAGCCTCACAATAATATCAGTGCTGTACAGTATTTTGCCCTCCCATAATTATTACAGGTTATAACAAAAAACAAACAAACAAGCATAACATACTCATATACTAATAGTAGTTATGGTTTTAATGCAATTTCCTTTTCCATCTCTCCAATCAAATTCTGCTCGCAGGTGATCAGAGATGAGTGGATAGTGCCTGTACTCCCTATAAGCTTTGTTGTCGTTTGATGATTTTTATTAAATAAATTGTTTCTTCGCTTTTCAAACTGTGAGTGGTTTCTGTTTAATATGTTGCAGGCTCATTTATTGAGTCTGTTTACATTGAGGCCGTGACAGGCTATAATAATATTGGGCTTGTTTTGGGCTTGTTTTTGAAGCTGCAATTGCTTATTTGTCTCGCGAGAGTTGGCAACACTGGTTGAGACATTGTTGCAAAACATAAGTATCTGTGCACATGTTATGTGCTTGACATGTCTAAAATAGCTATTATTGATTCATTCTTTATTGAAAATGTAGCCTGCGCCAGCCACTTGTATTGTGATTTGATAAACAATTGTGATCACTACGATTGCATTCTATTATGTATATATATATATATATATACGATCGCATAGTATTCTAAAGTATTTTAAGACATGACAGTAAAGACATTGGAGAAGACAGGGACGATATTTTTAAAGTCCCCGTGAAGTGCCTTAAAACGTGCAGTGTTATTTGATGTGTTGACAATGGCTGTTTCTCAATATGCATTCTTATGGAATCTTTCGTCCTTGTGAACTCGTTCTGTGTCATTATCCTCTGCCGAAGTTTATTTCCAATACTCAAGAACGCAAATACCAGGGATGTATGAAATTACCTGGATGTGTTCTTGATATTGAGGGTGTATATTGAGGATGCACCACTTGAAATCCCGGAAGTTACTGCAACAAAACAATAGCAGATGATGGAAGCCTGACCCATGCCTGTAGTTTTAACATCTTTTTAACTATAATAATCCAAATAAATCAAAATATGCATCTACAAAGAATGATTTTGATTAGAGCTGCAACAACTAATCGATAATAATCGATTATGAAAATCGTTGTCAATGAATCTCATTATCGATTAGTTGGTCTGCGCACGGTAGTTTTACTCATTACGTTACTTCTGTTCTGAAAACACGCTTCAGAGAGTAAATACTAAAGTTGTCCCAAATGACGTACTATACACTTACACTATGAACTATGTTGTTGTTTTTTTTTGCAAAAACCGATGAGTTGTAGACAACTGTCGCATTGATGGATAAAATAAACAAAAGATAATTCAGAGAGTCAGTGTTACGATACGAGACTGGGACAGGAAGTAAGTGCAGGATCAAAGTCTTTATTATCCACTAAAGTCAATATACAAGATACGGAAAACGAGGTCACAACATAAACTAGAACTGAGGCATGAAACGTGAAACTAGACCTTGGCTTTGAAACACTACCACATAGCACAATGATACATTAATCTCATGTAAACATTTACACATAGATCTAGAACCGTGGCGTGAAACAAGAAAACCAGAGCAAGGCATGGAAACATTACCGTGTGGCACCATTACACATGTAACTTCTTACATCTACACATTAACTAGACCTGAGGCGCGAAACATGAAACCAAACATGAAACCTGTAATACTGCGCGAAGTGCGCAGCAACACGAGGGGTTTAAACAACTAATGACATTTACCTTAAATGCCGACAGCTGGTAACAATTGAAAACACACCCTCGCACCTCCGCCAGTAACTAAACAGGGAGGGGAAAGAACAGAAACCAAAACAAGTGCACATGTCCATTGCAAACAAAGTCCTATCGTCCATGCACACTTAAAGCACGTGCACTGCAGAGCCATCTGCCGGCGAGATTGCGACAGAAACCCCCTCCAAAGGCGCTCCTCCCGGAGTGCCAAAGAACACCCCCCTCCAACGGCGGTCCTGGTCCCCTGTGTAACCTGTCCTTCGCTGCATCAGGAAACAGGGTGGCCTCTGCCGGGCAGCAGACAGGCAGAGCACCGCCCCCAGCGGGGCTGGGGCACGGGGCGACGTCCTCAGCAGGGCTGGAACGCTGGGGTATGTCCTCTGCGGGGCTGGAGCTTGGAGAGATGTCCTCTGCGGGGCTGGAGCTCGGTGAGACGTCCTCTGCGGGGCTGGAGCTTGGAGAGACGTCCTCTGCGGGGCTGGAGCTCGGCGAGACGTCCTCTGCGGGGCTGGAGTTCGGAGAGACATCCTCTGTGGGGCTGGAGCTTGGAGAGACACCCTCTGCGGGACAAGACAACGGAACAGCTTCCTCTGTGGGACAGGACAGCGGGACAGCTTCCTCGGTGGGACAGGACAGCAGGGCAGCTTCCTCGGCGGCCGAGACCTCCCCGCAGGTCTCCAGCTGGAGCTCTGAGGTCGCCAGGTTGACCTGGGCCTGGGACCCCGAGGTCGCCAGGTTGACCTCGGGCTGGGACCCCGAGGTCGCCAGGTTGACCTTGGGCTGGGGCCCCAAGGTCGCCAGGTTGACCTCAGGCGGGAGCTCCGAGGTCGCCCCAGTGACCTCAGGCTGGGGCTCCGGAGCCGAGACCTCCCCATAGGTCTCTAGCCGGAGCTCTGAGGTCGCCATGTTGACCTCAGGCTGCGGCTTGGGAGCTGCAGATTCTAGCATGTCCATCCACTTGTAGAAAAGGTGGAATGGCGGGTCAGGCTGGGGCTTTCCATTGACCCACCAACTCAGTAGATCCAGACCACAAAGATGCCCTGGCCGGTAGAACTCCTCAACAAAAAGTTCCGCGAACTGGGTGACATCATGGAGGGCGGAGGACCCAGTACTCACCAGTTGCTCCGCCCAGTCCCAGGCTGGGCCGCAAAACCGAGACACTATGAACCCGATCCACTGTCTCTTATTAGCCATGGGATACGCCAGGCTGCAGAAATATACCTGGCAGTGGCAGAGGAACTCCAGCGGGTAGCTCCCCAATCCCGCTGTCTTCGGTGGGAGTTCAGCGGCGTACCTTTGAGGGAACTGCACGGACAGGAAACGCGGCCAGTAATCCGAGCGTTTCCCGACAAGGCGCTCTCCTACTACTTCCATAGTGAGGGGTGCAGTATTCTGTTATGATATGGGACTGGGACAGGAAGTAAGTGCAGGATCAAAGTCTTTATTATCCACTAAAGTCAATATACAAGATACGGGAAACGAG
>JANDJT010000021.1:17145165-17163047 GCA_024331685.1 Stegophilus panzeri | reverse complement strand
GTTGTCACATGAAAAGGTATAATCAAATATTTACAAAAATGTGAGGGGTGTACTCACTTTTGTGAGATACTGTATATCTTCTAAGTACACTTGTTTATAGGTAAACTTAAGGCAAACATATTCATATCAAAAGCCTGCAAAGACAAGGGCATGGTGAGGAATAAATAGAAACAATCAAACAGAAAAAGTGATGTATGACATTATGCACATTTTACACAATAATTCTCATTTCCACACAGCAAAAAAGGTCATTTCATTCATAAATCTCACTCCAGCCAGGAGGCCAAAGCTGGCAACCCTGATAATGCTGTCATTCATGTTACAGCCAGAACTGGGCTGTCTGGCCTTCCGGCCAATCAGATTCGGGAATTCAACTGGTAGATACAATAATTGACAAGGGATTTCACACTACAGATAAGCTGGTGTTGCCATGATGATGTACAGGATTAACTCCTGGGAATCAGCCCTGTTATTTTAGCTAGCATTAGCGCTCTGAATTATGTTGCTAGCTTAATTGCCAGCTGTTTAACATGAATTTTCATGATTTTCTTTTTTTTAATCAACTGCTAGGCTGGAAACAAGGAACAAACTCTGTCACCCCCAAAAAAGCTCATCCAGACATCTGTTGCCACCCAGTTTATCGCCAAGATATCTTACTCTGGTAAGTCTTTACACTGTAATGATGTATATTTAGTTTAGCTGTTTGTTTATAAAAACATCATCAGATGTACATGTAAACATGCTTGTTACTTAAGCAGCTAAGAGTTCTGTATTAGTAGTGATTTTCTTAATATATTGCTTTTTAGTGTATCCCTATAGAGTGTTACTGTTATTGTTTACATATTAATTTACTGTACTAAAATATTTGATAAGCAATACATGCTAAAACTGGTCCTTGGTTCAATTTGAAACAGATAAAACTAGTTACATGTAAATATGGTTCCCTGAGCCCCAGATGCCTTAATATGTGCATGCATACTGGTAGTTTCCAACAATAAATATTTTCAATAAATACTGATTTCTGATTCTATATAAACAGTATTTCTCTAGAACCAAGTTCTGGCAGAGAATGACAAGGGTGTAACATATAACCACAGTTCTGTAGGTAAATAGCATTATATTTTAACCCTGAATCACCTGGATAACCAACAGTGTCATGAGGAACAGGACTCACCTTAGGACTAACCAGGTACTGCCCATTCAGCCACAACAGTATTAGTGAAGTTGGGAACTGATGTCAGGTGAGGAGGTCTGGCATGCAGATGCCATGTTCCAATTCATCCCAAAGGTTTTCTATTGGGGTGCAGTCCATGTGTGCTTCCAAACCATGTCTTCATGGACCTCAGTTTGTGCTGAAGGGCACTGTCCTGCTGAACAGGTTTAGTACTCTTAGTTCCAGTGACGGGAAAGCATAATGATACAGCATACAGAGACATTCTAGACAATCCTCCAACTTTGCGCCAAAAGTTTCGGGAAGGCCCGTATTTTGGGGTCAAGGTCAGGTATCAACATATTATACTTTTGGCCATATAGTGTATTTACATGATCTACTACTTATTGTCTTTCTCTAATAACAGTAATGAAAAATTCAAATGCAACTAAATCAAGAAAGCTTGCCAGCAGACAAAAGCTTTGAACACCGAGAATAATTTTCTCAGCTTCAGATACACTCACAGCATAACAAGTCTGGATTGCACTACTGGCATAGATTTGCATTACCAGCAGGATCCCATATGGTTCCACACCTTTCCACCCCTGCAGCAAAGCGTGGGCACCAGCACCAACTGGTTAGTGAGGGAAGATGCTTGGATTCTGTGTATATTAAAATGAAAATAGTGAGAAAACAAGAAATGTGGCTCTTAATGGGATAAATGGTTTGCATATATAAACCTTCAGTTCTAAGAGTTAGGATGCCAGCAGAGTTTTGGGGAAATTTCAACATTAATACTGTTACTGTGCACAATTTTGTCAGCAACTCACTACTCCTTTACTGAAAAAAAAAAACCACAACAGGACATCTGCTGACCAGTTATTATTAGGGTGGTGGACACTTTCAGCACAGCAATGACACTGACATGATCATGACATGGGTGGTGTGAGTGCATCAGATGCAACAGCAGTGCTGGAATGTGGAATCACCTTAATATCACTGCAGGGTTTACAATAGTCTGCCAAATATAAAAGGCTAGAGGATGAGAGAGGATGACACAAATTGTGCATGAAAAAAAATAGCTCTAGTCCTCACTACTGGACATTGTAAAAGATGGTTCACAAATTGTACTTAGCAACAGATGGGTTAGAATAAGTAAATTGTGACCTACACAGTGTCCCTATAGAGGTGTACCTGATAACTACAGTATAAACATGGTTAGAGTACCTAAAAATGGAAAGTGTATGTGTATGCATTTGTAGGTTTATTTATTATTATGTTCATAGACCATCTAATTTATTTCTGTTTGTGGTATATTACAGAACGTCTATGGTGACACCATTTGAACGAAGAAGAGCTTTTGATGTTTATTCAGTCCAAGGATGCCAATACCAAGAAAACCCTCTATGAAGGAGTTATTCTGATATTAGACATTATATGCAAGTTACAAAAGACAGAAGAGGAGCAGCTTTTACAAGCATGATCGAAAACCTCAAGTAGTTTACCACAGCATCACTTTTCATCATGAATTGAAGTTGATCAGTTATTCCAGGATCACTGAATTTCCATAGCTAGTACTTAGAGGTCCCAGAAAACTATGTTCTTCTTTGGCCATATTGTGTCTGTAATGAATCTACTTTATCTAAGGTTTATGAGGTAGTCTCCAGGTGTGGCATTCTAGCAGAGGGCCTTTCCACATTTTATGGAGGTCTCACATAGACAGCTGAGCACTGGGGAGCAGTCAGGAGGTCAAGAACACCTTCATGAACCTCAATATGAGTCTGGTCTCAATAACCCAAAACCAACCACAGCTCGCTCCCAGCAGCAGCATGGACCCTCTCATCCCAGACAGACAAAAAGACGTCATGAGAGAAAGCGGCTCCGGCTTCAGAAAAGAAATGTTCAGGAAGCAGGTACTCCTGAGGGGGGGAAGTCAGAATGGGCTTCTAGAAGTTCTGAAGATATGGACGTTTCTGATAAATGCCCTGAGACTTCAACTTCATCAGTGTCAATGCAACTTTCCATGGAGGCCCAAGAAAGCACACCAAAACAAAAACGCGAGCGTAAACCTCAAAAGCCAGGAAAGTACGTTTGCACCTACTGTGGCCGGGCATGTGCCAAGCCCAGTGTACTACAGAAACACATACGTTCCCACACTGGAGAAAGGCCTTACCCTTGTGCACCATGTGGTTTTTCCTTTAAGACTAAGAGTAACCTTTATAAGCACCGTAAGTCACACACACATAAGGTAAAAGCTGGTATGGCCTCAGGTAGACAAGGGCCTGGCATGAGTTGTCATGATGAGCCAGTTACAGAATCAGACGAAGACACTGGTCAGCTGTCTTCATCTATTACTCTTAAAAATCAAGAGATGGTATCCTCTCCAAGAAATTCTTGCACAGAAATATCCCCTGAAGGGCAGTCACAGGGATTAGAATACTCTCATGCGGTCAAAAAGAGACTAGCTATGCGGCTTAGCAAAGGACGACGAGCTCCTGTGGGCTCATCTGATGAGACCTCCTCATCATTTGGGCTAGGAAGCAAAGGCAGCACAGAATCAGGTTATTTCTCTCGCTCTGAGAGCACTGAAGTCTCTCAAGACAGTCTGCCAAACACAAGTGCCAAAAGTTATGCAGAGGTTATTCTTGGAAAATTTGGTCGTCTTGGCCATTTACAGAGAACAGTTCATCAACAGGATGAACACTCTGCAGAACAAGAGGGGAGGAACATCCCTTTCTCTGTGCCTAAAAAGCATGTAATCGATCACATCACCAAACTCATCACCATCAATGAAGCTGTTGTAGACACGAGCAAGATTGATAGTGTCAAACCCAGAAGGTTTTCTCTTTCTAGGAGGAGCAGCATTGAGTCATCTCTTTCTAAAGATACAATTCTTCGTAGAGCAAAAGAGATAGACATTAGTTCAAAAAGCAGTGGGTCCATCACTCTGGGTGTCCCTTGTGAGAAATTTCAACAGCACTCCAGTGTCAGTCAACCAGCTAATCCTTTGTCAGCTGGTCCTCTTTTAAGAAGTCACTCATTACCATCAAATGCAAGCATTGAATCCACTGCTGCCTCGCAAAACTTTCGTCACAGCCAATCATTTGATGAACAACCAGCTCAGAACAGGCGGCATGGTATGCTAAGGCGCCAGCCTGCAATTGAATTACCCATTGGTGCTGAAATTACTACTGAGGAACAGCCCTGTTCCAGCTCACCATTTCATTCCTCAGTTTCCATGGTGTCTGACTGCAAGCAAAAACAGCTAGAACCATTTGAGTGTGAAGCATGTGGAGTTGCTTGCAACAACTGGGAAAAATATAAAACACATAAGAATCACCACTGCCCTGCCCAGCCATCTCACCCACTTGAAATTCCTGCATGTCAAGCTGAAGAGCATGGGACAATTCATAAAACTCGAGTTGGTGGGTTAGCAGTGCGGAAAAGGAGAAAGGAAGAGAGTCTAGAACTTGACGATCCTGCCTTACCATCACCTGCCTTGTCATCTACTTTTACAACATCACAAGGATATATTGCAACATGTGTAAAGCCCACCATAGAAGCTGTTGTGTCAATGCAGGCACACGAGAAGGAGAACACTCTAAAAGGAGTATCAGTAATACAACACACTAGTTTATTTAACAAACAAGAACCTTCGACTCACACTTACTTAAAGGAACAGACAACAAAGCCAAACTTCCGTAAGCTTGTTCGCCAACACAATGTTCAAATACCAGAAATTCGAGTAACAGAAGAAACAAATATTAACATGACAGTGCCACTCCATCAAGATGCATCTGAATATAAAGAGCCAAAAAAAGTTGAAGATTTCCAATGGCCCCAAAGAAGTTCATCACTGGCCCAGCTTCCCATTGAGAAGTTGCCACCAAAAAAGAAAAGACTTCGTCTTGCAGAGGCAACCCAGTCCTCTGGAGACTCAAGTTTTGAATCACTATCTGTACCTCATAGTCCAGATACTCACCGATATAGTCATTCCACATCACTTGAGGAATCTGTCAAAAGTGATGTTGACACAATGTCTAGAAGGTCAAGAGCTGCTCATACATTAACAATCTCAAGTACTCACCACCCTCACAGAGAAATGCAACGGTCTGCATCTGAGCAAGCACCACACATACCTCAGCAGAGAAACCCCATTGTTGAGACCAGAAGTAGGTCCTTTGATTACAGCTGTTTATCCCCTGATCGAACACCTGCAGGTTGGAGGGAAAGGCGCAAATGCCTCTTGATTAAACATTCCGCTGTAAGAGAGCCAGAGGAAGAAGATCCACCACCAAAGCCAATTCTTAGTGTTAATCCTCCATCTCCAAGTGCAAGTATTTCCCCTCGACACAGCCCTGACACATCTCATTCCTCTGTGCCTTCTTCATTCCGTAATGTGTCTTCAAGCAATACAGTGTGCCCCTCATTCTCTCATAAAACTGTTACTTCTTTAACTGCAGTGACTCATACAGATGATCATACAGTCATGGAAAATCTGCACTGCCTGTCAGGTGCTGCAAGAGCTCATTACTACTCAGTTTCCTCAGGTCTTAAGCTTGAGATCCCCATAGAGGATGATGTTGTGCAGTCAACTGCCAATTATCATCATTACCATCCCCATCTTGATATTAATCCAAGCCAAGAGCTTTTGAGACCTCCTGGGATGCAGAGAGTGCCTGTTCGCCTTTGTTCAGACTTACCTTCCAATGCCAATTCTGTTTACACTACTCTGTCACAGAAAATTGTTGCACCATCTCAGGATCCTGGCTGCTCTGGTTTAAGATTAGAATCTATAGGATCTAGGTTTGATTTCAGAGATCAACCACCAGCAGCTGAGGGATCCAAATCCTCCAGTGCAGGGGGAAATAAACGGGTACTATCCCCAACAAGCAGTGTGGAACTCACCCCTGATAGTCAACAACAGAAACGGGTGAAGGAAGAGGAGGAGGACACAGACAATGCAAAGAGCAATACGAGTAGTTTAATTTCTAGCACAAAATCGGACTCTCAGTTGTTAGGTAAAAGTATTGTGGTCCCCAGAAACAAAGAAGAGACTTCATATACTTCTCTTGACACAAATCTTGCAATGAGCTGGTGCTATCTAAACTATGTCAAACCCAATCCATGTGTCCAAGATGACAACCAGAACTCAGTCTATTCTACTTGGTGCATAAGCACTCGGAATCCAAACCCTCCAGGGTTAACAAGCAAAGATGTACTCTCCCTAGTGTACTGCAAGCAAAGACATACTTCTTTCACTTACACTACAGCAGCAATGCCTCCCTCTACAGTGGGAAAACCTGCAGCACCTGACACCAGGGATCGCAAGGAGGCTGAGGTAAATGTAGAAACTCCTGGATGAGCACTATGTATGAGAAGTATGAGAAAATATTCAAAGTATTTACATACGATATGTGGCCAAATGATTGTGGACACATGACCTTAATACTCATATGTGCTTTTTTAACATCCCATTCTAGAGTTCATTCCCCTTTGCTGTTATATTAACCTAAACTCTTCCAGGAAGGCTTTCCATTAGATTTTGGAGTGTGGCTGTGGTGATTTGCCTATTCAGCCACAAGAGCATTAGTGAGGTCATGTAGTGATGTCGGATGAGGAGACCTTGGGCACAGCCGGCATTCCAATTCATCCCAAAGATGTTTGAGGTCAGGGACTGTGTGCAGGCAAATTCAGTACTTCCAACTTTGTGGCAACAGTTTGAGAAACGCCCACGTATAGATGTGGTGGTCAGGTGTCCACAAACTTTTGGCCATATATTGTATTATATGACCTTGATGGCTTGTTAAAAAAGGGTATGAAATGTTGTGTAGGAATATAGATCAGTATATTATTTATTTATTTATTTATTTATTTTTTTAAAAAGGAGACCCAACCACTTTTCCATGTTGATAGAGTGGTACACTCAAGGGTACATTTTGTACCTTTAGTATGCATCTTTCACCTGTAAAAATGAATATAGTGTACATTTAAAATGATTTAAGGTACATAATTTGACCCCAAGGACCAGTGTTGACCCTATGTTTAGCATTTAGAGTAAAGCTTTAAAGTTATACTACATGCACCTTACAAGGTAAAATATACTGTAGTTACTAAAGGTACAAAAGATGTACCTTTGTGGGTACATCTTTCTCAGTGAAAAGGAAAGGAAGAGTTTAGTATGTTTTTAGGCGTGACTTACCTGACTCTTTAGAGTCAAAATCACTTATAATACTTTCTGCAAAATGTTGAAAGTGAATTCCCTCATCTCTGTCTCCCTGGGCACCCGGAGCAGGGTTGGTGAACTTGCCCGTGTCTCTCTCGAGTATAGGTACATGCCATACAGCCCATAGACCCCACAGAGATCCAGAAAGCTGAGCTGAGAAAGACAGAAAAGACACCAAAGGAAGAGGGAGAAGAGGAAGCACAGTCTACCTCCAAATACAATGAGATCCTCCGGGTACAAATCTGTGAAGGAGGGTAAGACACACTTCCATTTTGAGATAGTTCAACAATTATAATATTGGTGGATCTCTACTCTACCTAATATGCAAAATTTTAACATGGTTTCTAGGTCAGTCAGACAAATAGACAGATGAAAATATAAACTGATGTTCTAAATAACTTGTAACACAAGTGTAGAAAATGGATTTGTAATTGTTTTTATGCTTCCGCCACTAGGTGGACTTCTATAAGTGTGATATCTCAAGCAAGAGTGGTTGACTGTTTAGAGGATTTGTATGTAGTGTTCATTGTAACCAGCAGATAAACTGATTAGATTTTGGAATTGATCCAAACAGGATCAAGGTCACAGCAAGGACTAATGTCTGAAAGGACTAGACCTGTCAGTGGTGGAAGTCCTATTGTGTTGTTCTGTTTTTTTTTTTTTAAATTTTTTTTAATAGAAATGCTGCAGATTTACAGACTGTTTATTGTATATTAATTTGGTGATTCTGATTTTGATATCAGTGAATCTGAATATTTAAGATGTCTTGGAATTACATAGTTTGTATTGCTAAAATCAAGTGTTTTGGTATAACATTGCTTGAGCAGTATGTCATGATTTCATAGTACAGTCATTTTCAGAAGCCTTGTTTCTTTTGTTGGGAGTGTTTTTCCATATTATATAGTGCCTGCACTATGTACCTTGGTCATGTTTGTACTTTTGTGACCAGTATTTTAGTGCGCTGTGCTGTGTTGCTCTTGCCCCCTCTGCTGCAGGAGATTGCTTTGCTGTCAGAGCCAACACAGACCTTCTGTTACGTAGCTTGAGCCAGGAAACTACCTAGCCTGGCGTTTACTTCCTCTCTCCTGCAACCCTCGCAGAGCCAAACTGCATAAATGATTTTGGTCATTCAGCTCTGGATGGGGCGAGACAGAGGCAGAAGGGCACAGCTGTATTTTTAGATAACATTTTAGATAGTTTTCATTTTTAGTTTTTAAAGAACTGATATGCAGTATTATGTAGAAATAACAGCACTGATGGAAGAAGTATGAAAGTAGATGATGAATGGTGGCGAATCTACTGATCATGCTTGCTATTGCTTTTATTTAAGTAATGTGCAAACATGGTCATTTATGCTGCTCCTGATTTTGTTGCTGAAAGCTGTTCCATGATGTAGGTGTTTGTGACTGTGCCCTTGAGGTTTCTGCGTTTCACAGACAAATTGTCATGTCTGTGTATGAAAGCAGCCATCTGTGTCTTTCCCTCACAGTGAGTGCTTGCACAAAATATTCTCCACAGTGACAGTGATCTCACAATTAATGCAGACGCTGTGAGGTTGACTCATCAGTCAGCCAAGCAGCAGTCTGCTCATTTTTTTCTTGAGGTCATAAGAGCTGATACGATACTCAAACATTTTCAATGCTCCAATATTTATTTTTTTGCTCACTGTGATGAGGAAGTGAGGGCATGATGGCACATGTTTGCCTCGCACCTCCAGGGTTGGGGGTTTGATTCCCGCCTCCGCCCTGTGTGTGCAGAGTTTTCATGTTCTCCCTGTGCTTCGGGGGTTTCCTCTGGGTACTCCGGTTTCCTCCCCCAGTCCAAAGACATGCATTGTGGGCTGACTGGCATTTCCAAATTGTCTGTTTTTCCCTGGGACAGGCTTCAGGCTCCCTGTGACCCTGTGTAGGATAAGCGGTACAGAAAATGGATGAGTGGATGGATGATGAGGAAGTGTCAGGACATGGTTGTTGTGCTGTTGTAGAGTTAAGCACATAATAGTTGATTTACAAAATAAGATAACGAAGGTGCTTGTTTCTCATGGGATATACATAACTGTTTACCTTGTAAAGATGTAATCAAATGCGAATACATTATTTGGAATGAACAGATCCATCCATCCATTATCTTTCTGTACCGCTTATCCTACACAGGGTTGCAGGGAGCCTGGAGTCTATCCCAGGTGACTTGGGGCACAAAAAGGGGCACAATCTCAAACACCCGTTGGAAGGAACAGATAATGGTTTTTACACAGATAGACAAACAGATATGTGTAGGAGGTGGACTGTTCATTTTTGGTCTATTGTCAGTGGTCTGCATCAGTAGTCTGACCTAAACACTACCTTAGCTCCAAAATAAAACCATGGTTCTACCATAGAGCTGCCACAGGACAGATATATTGTATATGCGTTTGTCATTTTTTTATCTTTACTTAATGATAATCTTCTTGTAAACTCATAGGGGCATTATAATGAGTGCTGCTTAAAGGACACTGTTTACACTAGCAGCACAGTGTCCCAAGTCCATAGTAGATTCTGAAATAGTGTCCAGTGAATGTTTCTGATCTTTCTGTAATGTAACAAACCCAAAAAACAGAAGCAAATCTGATAATATATTATTAGGTGGCTATTGTTGTCACCCAAACACATTTTGCTGATTTTGGCAAGATTTAGTTGTTTTGAAAGGCATTTTTTGTTCGTTTTAATGACAAATTAGTAGTTTTTCCAGAAGGCCAGGTTTTTTCTTAGTGTTTCTGATTCAGATCTGTTCAAATCCAAGTACAGATACAGATATTTGGGGCACTAAACAGATATAGATACAGACAGTCGCATTGCATTACTACCCTAATGCCTTAGGTTCAGTGCAGAATTACATTAAGTCAGATGGGCCTTAATTTTTTCCAGGACTATTTTTCCCCTCACATGAACGTTTTAGATCCTTGGAATATTGAAACTGAAGCTCATTTGTATACCAATGACTTTGCCTAGTCTTTTCAGCTTTACTACATGGTAAACATTGATGTGCTTTTCAGCGCTTAAACCACTAAGTAAATAGCAGAATGACATAAAGCTAAAAGGTTTTTAGTTTGCACACTGTTATCATTGTTATTAATAAGAAAGTTGGTGTAGTGGTCTTGTCCAGCAATTGGTAATATTTTCAGAGCAGCTGGTTTGAGGCAGGGTTTCCCTCCCTCTTAGTTGTTTGTGTTGGCATAGATACACTATGTAGACTCTGGGCAACAGTCCTGGCACCCCATGTTTAAGCTGGGAGGTGTGGGTGGTGAAGGGCTTGGAATGAGGGGGGCCTGGATTCGTGACATTATAAATGGTTCTCTGTTTGAGGTAAAGTGGAGGCCCCATTTTGGGACTCTCTGAACACACCCATGGGTGGACACCCAGTCAGAGTTTGTGTCCATGTGTCTGCATGTCTGTGTGTATGTATTTAGAAGGAAGGTCTTGGCCAAATATACTGGTTTCCTTTTTTAAAATCAGAATTTAAAAGCAGTCTGTGCAGGTGCAATAGATCTGGAGTCAAATATACCTTGAAAGTGTACAAGAATGTACACAGTATGTCTTGCACAGTCTATAATCCCTTACTTTCTATGTGTGTACACTGTTAGCGTGTCTAACAATATTATATTCCATTTTGTGAGGCCTTACTCACTAAAATTTAATGTTTTATAAGTTAAATACTGTAGAAAAAGTGATGCCATTATGAGATCTACTTTTCTAAGAATCATTTACACAGATCCACAGTGTTATGATATCAGGTGCACATTTGGCAGCTTTTAACCCCTGGCTCTGATAACCTCCATTTTGAGGAGTTCAGTGGTTTATGCAGGCATGCATAGTCATGATACATTATACATTATCATTATTCAGATCCAGTTATCAAAAGAAATGGATGACAATGAAAGTAAAAAAAAAAAAAAGAGGACACGATATGTTTAAAAAATATATATGTTTTCCCCATGAATGTCCAATAAGTCTATTATTTTTCACTAAAATGTTTCTAATAATTAATAACCCTCTATCAAGGTTTGCTGTTGTACTTGGCTATAATGAGTATCAATTATCAGTTCACAGGTGCATACTACAAAACTAATTATCTAAAATTTTAAGTGATGCCAATACTATTGTACAGCTGTAAGTACAAAACAACTTTCTAACTTACTGTATATTAGTGAAGAATGGTGTAATCTAAAATATATAATTTGATATTATATAATTTAATTTGTTTCTATTAATCGTTCCTAAATGATAACTTTGCTAGACCTTATGTCCAGTGTTTTAAATGACTGAAAATGTTCTTTTAGCTACAGGTCGAGTGAGGAGTATGTGTACGTGCGGGGACGTGGGAGAGGCCGTTATGTGTGTGAGGAGTGTGGGATTCGCTGTAAAAAGCCCAGCATGCTGCGAAAACACATCAGGCTGCACACTGATGCTCGGCCCTACATCTGCCAGCACTGCAACTTCGCTTTCAAAACCAAAGGCAATCTTTTGAAGTCCATACCATTAGATTATAGCAACATCTCTTCTGCCACACTGCACTGCATGTATTATTAGTTGTATTAGTTGTGCCTGAGGCAGTAATCTGGTTGCTAATACTTCTGTAATTCTCCTCTTATGCATTGTAGCCAAGTAACTGGAAGATGAGAAAGTCTAAACTTGCTCAAAATTTATTGGATAAACATTTTACATATGTATATATAGTGTTTCATCGTAATTTAAGGTTTTTTTTGTGTAACAAAACACAATATGTCAATATGATTATGATTTTATTAAGTATTTTACTTTATTATATTTTATTTATTATATTAAACTCTACATTTAATTAAATAAATACAAGCAAAAAAATACATTTGTTCGCATTTATTCAACATTTGTCTTTGTTTACATAACTGTTTGTTATAACAATATTTATAATGTCTTATTAAATATTAAATACAATGCAAAACACTGGATCACAGTAGACACTAGCTCTAGGTGTTCTTCCTTGCAACACTAACCCTCTGTATTTTTGATGTGCACTCTATAGGGAATCTAACCAAACATATGAAGTCAAAGGCTCATGGGAAGCGTTGTCCTGAGGGGACCACTCCTGGACCTGTGCTGAGTGAGCCAGACACAGAAGAAGGAGGTGCTTGCAAAACCACTATCTTTCACAATATGATAGCAAAATGTACAAAACCGGAAAGGAAAGAAAAGACGGAAATTCTGCTTTGCTTATTCCTGTAGGTGGTGCTGAGGAAAGTTTAATTGTGCCAGAGGTTGCTGAGGAGCACCAGTTCTCAGATGCTGAGGACACGGATGAAGAAGAAGACAACAATGAGGAAGCTGACGAGGAGACATCACAATCCTCTACCTCATCTCTGAGGATATCTGTCTGTAATGAAGGTCCAGGATGTCAGTTAGCATCAAATCCTGCAGCCTTGGTGAAGACAAATGAGTCCAGACAGCTGAGTCCAAACACATCTTCATATGTAGAGACTACCACTGCAGCCATGTCTTCTTCTCCCATATGCAGTCTTTCTCCTGGCCTTCAGTTATCCCCTGTTCATCCATGCTCCCCACGACGGGACATGTCCCCTTTACGCTGTCTCTCTCCCCGGCTTAGCCTCTCTCCATCTCCCTGCCAGTCCTCTCTTTCCCCATCTACCCGACCTGTCTCACCTTTCTCGCTAAGACACCTGTCCCCGGTTCGAGCCATTTCTCCCATATGTCCCATGTCTCCAAGCAGTCCACAGAGCTCCAGTTTCGGGGTCAGCGCCTGCAGACACAGAGATTTAACAAAGTCTTCAACCAATACAGTCAATTCCAAGGGCAAGCTGGTGAGTTTTATTCCTGCTTGCTTATTTTGGCTTCATGCCATTCCTACTATTTAACCTGGACAGCATGTGACATTCATCCAGGGACCACAGCTGGATTTTAACAGTCATGTTGAGTCCACTAATGATCTAATTCACTAAAGATCTACTTGACATGATCTGTCAGTAATACCTGTAATAGAAATAAAAACGTTTTGTTTTCAGTATACATTTAGTATCTTGAATCTTGATCCTTTTTTCAGTAATCACATTTTGTTTTGTTTTGTTCAACTTGTATTCATTAAAATGGATAAATTTGACCCAAACAGTACATTGTTAATATTTTATTTAGGTTATCTTACTTTGCTCTGTATTGGCTTTAGCCAGCAAGGGTACATGGATAAAGAGATGTCCGTGTTTCCTTCTTTGCCCAAGTTTATTTTGCTCCCCATATAGTACGGCATGTTTTTTATTTTTTATTTTATTTGTGCACAGCAATTTCTGGGCTACATAGCCAAATCTATCCAAACCAAACATTCCAAAACAAATATACTGATACCAAAAGTACATAGCCTGTTATTTTGGACTCATGCCTTTATTGAGAAAGCAGGCCATCACTATTTACATATAATTAATGCCAAACCCAAACACCTGCATGTTTAGCCTCTGTTAGTATGACAAAGTGGGTTTGGACTAGGGCTGTACTTGTGTTTCTAAGATTACATTCATGGCATTACTTCACACTTTCCGGTTATAAATAATGTTCCCCTTACTTGAAATAAAGATGACAGCTGTTTTTAGTTCTATCAAAATATCTGTGGTGAAGCAATAGCCTCCTGAAATATAGCGATTTGACTCACAAATGTCCTTCTGTTTGCCTTCCAGGAGAAGACGAGTAGAGCTCAGAGAAGAGAGCATCAGGCCGAGCTGCTCTTCTTCAGGCATGGGAAGGCCAGGGAAGGCCAACGAGTGCTCAGTCACCTGCCTCTGCATTCCCAACCTCAGACTCCAAGCTCTAGCCTCAGCCTCATGATCCCCATAGGGGGAATCCAGATGGTTCAGATTCCTACAATCAGCTCAGGTCTGCATGTGCACCGGTCAAAACTGAACCCCAGCACGACCCAGACAGCTTTAGATAAGCTGGGCAAGGAGGAAAAAACAAGTTCATCAAACGACTTAATACAATATGGGTCTGCCCCTGGAGGACAAAACCAGGAAACTGAAGAACCTGATGATAAAAAAAGTGACACTCTAGGTGCACCCTTGACAACCTGGAAGTGTATATCTCAAAGAAAAGAGAGAAAGCGTCAGGAAAGAAAGCCCACACACATCCACAAAAGCACTACAATCAAGTATACCACGCAGATGTCTACAGATAGTGACATGACACCCAAGAGCACTTGGAAGGAAAAGGCTTCTAGAGTATCAGAGAGATCTCTTGCCGAGAGAAGACTCTAATTCCAGTGTCTAGGCTGGACCAAACCAAGATGAACCAAGATGGACAGAATCATCGAGCATCTCAACATAACATCTTACCACCAACATAGTATACATAGGAAACCTGAGCATTTAGAAAACAAGATTCAGTGTAATTGTGTAGATATGTAGATGCAACATATATCTGTATGTATATTGTTCTCTATCTGTATTCTAGACTCATTTCTATCTATAATTTATATACACTGCAAAAAAAAAGGTATGGTTTATATTGATTTATATATGACCTTGTATGGCTTTGGAGTTTGTATTTTATGTGTTTGTATTATTTCTATATGCAGTTTCTTACTAGAATATGAAACTCAGCTAAATGGTTGTGTCCATCCAACATTTTTGATATACATTGTAAGCATCATTAGATTCCATACACACACACAGTAATTCTCAAATAACCAAAACCACTCAACTTGTCAGTATACTTTAAAAAAAAAAAAAAAAAAAATTAATTAGTAGTGTTGCTGGGTTACATATGAGAAGAGGTCTGTATAGTATTTTCTTACTGTGCTGTATTTGAATATGGAAAGTTTTTTCCCATGTATTCTGTTAATCAATCAATGGCAGAAAAGCTTTTAGTAACATGAAATGAGGTAATAAGATCATATGCATATACTATAAATATTTAAAGCATATAGCATGGGTTTATTGTCAGCTGTGTTTTCTTTCTTTTTTTCCTGTTTGATAAGAGAAAATATGCAGATAATGTATCCTCTGACATGTTTACCTTTCTCATTGTCAGCAGAGCTATGATTGTATTTAAGCAGAGATTAACTGACTGGGCTACTCCTTTTTTTTTTGGCTGATGGTGTTATGTGAACTTTATAGCACCAGTGAGTGCCTCTATGAAGAACTGTACAAAATACCTGCAGTTTAAAGTAGCTCATGGCACTTATACACACACTGGCACCAGACTGATAGCTAGCTATGCTTTTTTAAAAAAAAATTTTTATTTTTTTTTTTTTTAAAAAACAACAACAAACAAACAAACAAACATACAAAAACAATAGCTCTTGAGAATTGTTTCTAATACATATGGTTTGGCAAAAATCACTTGTGGTTGTTTAAATCACTGACTGATGACACATGACTGATAACTTCTTTTCAATTTAACATCTCATCATGTAGCTAGCCTGGATGAAATATTGGGTGCCTATAAACAGCAGCATTACTGGCAAAATTGGTAAGCAATAAAACCATTTCAAAAATATGTATTAAATTGGGTACTGTCTGAAATGTTCAATATTCCATTATTACTCAAAATGAAATAAAATAAAAAATATATATATATATGAGAATTAACAAATTCTGGGTGTTTTTCTTTCTTCATGCTCCAGATGTCAGCATTAAGCCATGTAGTGCTTTGCTTTATAGGGAGACTGTAAGAGCTGTTTTTAATATGCTGAGTTTATTTCAAATTAGCTTTTTCTTTTATTGTTATTGTTGTTATTTTAAAATATAATCATGATAAAAAGGGAAGCTCCAAATACACCCTTGACAATCTGGAAATGTACTGTGTCTCAAAGAAAAGAGAGACATTTGGAAAGGAGCCACACCTGATTCCACCCGTTTAATCAGTTGATCTTGGCTTTCAGTAGACTCAAGTGTGGTTCTGCTTGGTTAGAACGAAAACCTGCACCCACACCGGTCCTTTATGGATAAGATTGAACACCCCTGGTCTAACATCTCCAAAATGATACATGAGATGCAACATGCACTCACGGGCTTCTTTGTTAGGAACACCATACAGCATAGGACCCCCTCAGTTCTTCATGGCATGGATTCCACAAGGTGTTGGAAACATTCCTTTGAAATTCTGGTTCATGTTGACATGATTGCATTACATAATTGTTGCAGATTTTGCAGCTGCACATTCATGTTGCAAATATCCCATTTTACAGATCTGCTGACTGGGGAGGCCACTGAAGTACACTGAACTTAATATCAGGTTTGTGGAACCACTCTGAGATGACTTTGTGGCATGGCACATTATCATGCTGGAAGTAGTCATTATAAGATGGGTAAATTGTGGCCATAAGGGGATGCACATGGTCAACAACAATATTCAAATAGACTGTGACATGCAAATGGTGATTAATTGATAATAACAGGCACAATGTGTGCCAGAAAAAACCAACATTCCTCACACCAGTACACCACCACCTGACTGAGTCCCGATTCTTGCCTGACAGGAGTGTTATCTTTTGCCGTTGTAACCCATCCTCCTCAAGGTTTGCTATGTTGTGCTTTCTGAGATGCTTTTCAGCTCACCACAGCTGTAAAGAGTGGTTATTTGAATTATCAACATTTCTGTCAGTTGTTTTGGTAACTACTATGGCTTATGGATTATTTTTGTTTTTCTCACCATTCTGTGAAAACTCTAAAGACTGTTGTGTGTACAAATACCTGGAGATCAGCACTTTCTGAAATATTCAAAACATACCATCTGGCACTAACAACCATGCGATGAGATGCATCGAGATAATAGTATATTGTTCTCTATCTGTATTCTAAACTAATTTCTATCTATAATGTATATACACTGTAAAAATGTATGGTTTGCATTGATTTATATTTGACCTATATGTTTGTTCTATATAGTTTCTATATGCAACTTCTCACTACAATATGAAACTCAGCTAAATGGTTGTGTTCATCCAAAATGTTTGGTATATATTTAGTAAGCATGGTAGACTTAGTACACACAATAATTCTCAAATAACCTTAACCACTCAACTTGTCAGTATACTTTTACATTGTCACCTGAAATTAAATAAAAATATGAAGCATGAACAAATTCATTTTCTGTGCTCTAGATGTCAGTATTGGACCATGTATATAAAATAGTAATCGCTCATCACTTTAGAGGCAGAAAGTCAGAGCAGATTATGTTTTATTTTGTTTATATATATTTTTTATCTTAATATATTTTCTTCAATTTCTCTGTACAATAAAAATCGAATTTGATTTCCAAAGAGGTTATAATAGCCAGGGTTATAATAGTAAACTAAGCTAATGAATAAAATAACACCACATTCACAGTTAAATAAATAAAAATAAATAATCTCTGGAGCTCTTAGGGTACTGTACTATGATCACTCAAACTGAGACAAAGTGATTTAGAAAAATAACACCACCACCAGCAGCAACATCAACAGCGACAACATTAATAATAATAATAATAATAATAATAATAATAATAATAATAA
>JANDJT010000021.1:17128588-17145065 GCA_024331685.1 Stegophilus panzeri | reverse complement strand
ATTATTATTATTATTATTATTATTATTATTAATGTTGTCGCTGTTGATGTTGCTGCTGGTGGTGGTGTTATTTTTCTTTTTTCTTTTTTTACCTCTTTGGGAATCAAATTTGACTTTGTTAATCAAGTTGTACATCAGATTAAATTCCTTAGTGATAATGCATCAGGTTCTGTAAACATCATCAGGTTCCTTAGAGATAATGACTAATAATATTTTAACCTCTTAAACTTTAACTATCAACTATAAGTAAAGTATGACATTTCTGCAACTCATCTAATTAGGAGTCACTGTTCTAAGCATCTCTTTATGGATGACTGGTTTGTGTCCATCAACAGAAAACTGGACTCTGCTGACTGAAGAGGTCTTAACTTAGAGATCTTTTTTTTCATAATTTTGCCTCTGTACACCACCAGAATGGATCTGAAATGAAGCAATCATGATGTGATAGACTTTCAGCTTTAATTCAAAGGGTTTAACAAAAATATTCCATTAACCGTTTAGGAATTACAGCCAAAGGGGTCCCTCCATCAAAAGTAAATGGACAAACTAACATAACACTTTTTTTTTTAAAAAAACCTATATATTTGACAGTTTAAAAGCCTGAGCATGTCTTTTTTTTTCTTTGCATGACCTTCCCACTCCACTGCTTTATCCCAAACTCCTATGAAGCACAGATGATGGCATTTTTTTTTACATAATAATATTAATATTGTGCAGTATTGTTTTATGTATAGTGTGATATGGAAATCAAGGCTAGGCATGGGCATGTGTGATAGAAATGTCTGTTAATTGACTATAATTCATAGCTCTGAGGTCAGATTTTTTTTCAGTTTTTTTTTATTATTATGATTTATTTATTTAGAAATTATTAGATTTCTAATTACACATGTAATCACCTGAGGCATATACAGTATTTCCCCCAATGTGTCTATAACATTTTATAGTGTGTAATTTTATGCTAAGAAAAAGGCAATTACAATTAAGTGAATGTATACAAATATGCTTCACATATAGCAGAGCAGCTAATACAGAGAACCTTCTTGTTTTTCTTATTGATATCTAATCTTTTACAATGAATAACACAACAATTCTTCATACATGTTCTGACAGAAATGCCATGTTTTTGTTGCTGCTTTCTGCTGGCGACAAAAAAAAAAATCTTTCCCCTCCAATTAAGATGTGCATGCCTCTCTTGCCAGTCATCATAGCCTCTCCCAAACTGAATCAAAAAGGAGTGCACTCATTGTTGTTTTATTTGTCACCTAGCAAATCTCCATTTCACACATAATCTCTAGCCCCTATTGTACCCAACCTACTGCTCCCCCCACCCCCCTGGAACATTACCCTATTCGCCTACCTTTTGACATGGCCCCGTTGTTCAAAGTTGCTTCAGGGTTTCAGCATAACAGTGAATGCATTTAAGAAATATGCAATTGAAAGAACATTTCATAACAAAGACACACCCATGCCACCCCAATCTTGTGCAAATTGTTTATAATGTAGCCTAGCCACAGTGTATGAAAAGTATGAGCTTCACTCAGTCACCACAAGTACACTAGATAGGACAAGCATCCATTAGAAGCCCTGCAGGAAGAATTCTGAAAAGTATTACTGTATTAAAAATCCACAACACACTGACTCGTGCACACAAGGAAGAATTGGGTTAATTTCCACTATCCAGAAATTTACAGAAAAAGCCACCAATTTCTAGATATACTAAAAGATGATCATTTTATGGTTCTGGAAACCCAAGAGCTAAACCCTGAAAGAGTTTTTCTATTAAAACAGATCACAGAGCCCAGGCCAGAACTGCTTTACACCCTAGTATAAATACCAATTAGGTCATCAAACAAAGCCAAACAAAATATCTGACTGGCAATGTGAAACTCCAGGTCTTTATTTATAGGCTGTAAATAGAGAATATGAATTGGCTGAGATATCACCTTACTGTCAGAGATAGAAAGCAGAGACAGATCCAGACCGATCCATAGGCTCAGTGCCCACAGTCTCTCCGTTCAAAAGTGCAAGCAGAGAGCTGCTCTGCAAGCAGAGAGACATTGTTTACTCATTGCTCAAAATGGTTGAGACAACACATGCATCCTCCTCTACAAATAAACAAAAAAAGTCCCCTAATTTCCCTTTAAATTAAAAAAATAACAATGCTGACCTTTAGTAACATGACTCTATTGGAAAGATTACAAATCCATCCATACATCCATCCATCTTCAATACCGCTTAATCCTTATCAGGGTCACGGGGAAACCTGGGGCCTATCCCAGGGAGCATCGGGCACAAGGCGGGGTACACCTTGGACAGGGTGCCAATCACATACACATTAGATTACAAATCTTCTTTTGTAAAGATGTAAGATGTAATATACAAAACATTACAACATAACAACATCCTCTCCTACCAAACATGCTTTACCATCCTTTTTGTTATTTTTGTCTCCTATTATTATTTTTATTATTATTACTATGGTAGTAGTAATATAGTATATTAGTAGTAGTGTTAATATTAGTATTGCTATTACTGTTATTGTTTTTTGTTACTATTTTCATTGGTTTTCTGATGCTTGGGAAAAATTATACTTTATTACTGTAACATCCAGCCTGGAAATTTCCTCTCCTGGTGACCACTGACTCATTTCTGACTCACAAATTAAAACATTAATTAAAAAAGCACATGCACTTTTAAATTAGACATGAAGACCCACAGTTTGCCTCCAACCTCATAAGCTCTGAGCTGTGATTTCTTGTACAGCTATTTTGTGTATGACCCTTTTGCCTTATTGTGTTTCTTGCCTTTTGCCTAGTCCTTGTTGTCCTGCTGCTACTTTTGATAATCTGTTTTTTACTTTATTTTATATTTTTAAATATTTGCTTACTTACTTATTGGACTGTGTATTTTTGATTTTATCTGCCCTCATCATGTTTGTCTTTTTGGATCTGAACTTGGACTTTTATTCTGACGCTACCTGTGTCTTAATAAACTTTCCACATATAGATCTAAATTCTGTGCCTGAGACCACTGTGTTACAATTATATTAAAGCCAGTAAAGCCAGGTTTGTTTTAGCCTCACAGAACATGGGGGATTCATGGTTTTTACAGACAGTGGATACAAAAAGTTTGCACACCCCTGATTAAATTGCATGTTTTTGTGATGTAAAAAAAAAAATCATGATAAATCAAGATAAATTATGTAAGATCATTTTTGACCATTAATGTGATGAAGCAAATAAACAATTTAATTGTAAAACAAATAGATGTTTTAGAAAAGAAAAAGAAAAAAACACAATAACCTGTCTTCTAATTGCTAATTTGGATTATATGGCATGGACCTAATCAAAATATCCTGTAATACTGAAGAGGAGGGAGGTTAGTATCTTTGCAAAATTATTTTACGCATAAAAAAGTTAAGATTGCATCACATGATCATTTGAATAGAACCCATCTGTGTGCAATTAAAGTATCATGTGACCTCAGTATAACTACACTTGCTCCTGGAAGGCCCCAGAGTTTGTTGGAGAACATACCTAATCACATAATATTATGAAGAAGCTCTCAAAACAAGTCCAGGACAAAGATCTAGAAAAGTATCATTCAGGGTTTGGTTTTAAAACATACAACAAAAGCACCATTAAATCCATTGCTAAAAAATGGAAAGAATATGACACAACCATATGTCTGCTTAGATTAAGTCATCCACCAAACCTACTGTAAGTGACCAGGAAGGAGGGCAATAGTCTATAATTGAAAGAAACCCAACACTAGTCATCACCCTGTGAAGCATGGTGGTGGTAGCATCATGCTGTGAGGATACTGTTCCCCAGCAGGGACTGGGAAACTGGTCAAGGTTGAGGGCAGGATTGAAGGAGCCAAATACATGGCAATAAAAGCAAGAAAACAGTTTCAGTCTTCAAGAGACTTGAGCCTTCAAAAAAACCACAATGTTCCTAAGTATAATGCCAAAATTGCACTGAAGTGTAAAATGGCCCAGCCAAAGCCCAAACCTCAATTTATTTTAGAATATATGGCAGGACTTTAAAGTTGCTGTTCACCAATGGTCTTCATCCAATCAGACAGAGCCTGAGCAATTCTGCTAAGAAAAAGGGCAAACATATCAGGATCCAGATACAGTATTCAAAGCTAATAGAACCATATCCCAGAAGATGTACAGCTGTATAGTAGTAGCAGCCAAATGTGGCTCTCACAATGAGTTTTGTTTAATTCATCATTGTGTTATATTGTGTTATATTCATCATTGTGTTATAAAGATTTTTTAAATGTTAATTTCACCTTATTTGTCTGTCTCTGTCTTGGACAGCCTCTTCAAAACATGTCAGTACTGGTTCTTTGTCATCATTGTCATCAACATAAGCAAAGCATCTTAAAGGTTAGGGGATTTCTAGATGATCTACATGGTACCTAATATCAGTATTTGTCATGAAACTTTCCAAGTCTATCTGAAACCATCCTTTACTCTGGAAACATTCCTGCTCTAGCTCCACCCTGGGACACTCTCCTGATCCTCAGTTTCACCTTGTAATGGAAGTTTTCTGTTTGCCTTATCCTGTTCCAGCCCTGCCCTCACCACCACTCCCTCCCCCCAATCATTGTTGTCTGTATGTAGGTAACTTCATTTATAACTCCAATTGCATTCAAGTTCAATTTAGACTGTCAGTCTATGATATTTTGGATCTGAAATAGTGAGTTTATGTGTGCAGTATATAGCACCTCTGAGTCAAGATATACTCTGTTTAAGACTTTATTATCTATTTGTGTATTATGAGGAGAGCTGTTATAGGTACAGCAACAATTCTTTAGGTCATGCTGCATGGAGCTCAACAAGACCAAGACATATTTTCTGTCTTTGGAAACTGCTTAGTTTAAGGACACCAAAAAGCTTCTCCTTCCTCCAGTTTAAGGCTCATCATTGTTGGAGAGAACTTTCTCTGACATAATTCCAGAAGAACTGCAACCATTTTAATAAAATTATGACTAATATATACTGAATAATGGCTCTGTTTTTGGTTTGCAGCAGGTTTCTTTTATACCCAGCTCTTGTGGAGTCCAAATCTCTTCTACCATGATGATGTCTGAATGTTTTGCTTTGCTATTTCAGCACTTACAGTGGCTCATTTTTCTTCTGCTGCCATCTCTGCAGTGTCCCCAGTTCTGGATCATATTGTCCCTGTTTTGCCAGTCCCACTAGCTGCCATAATTGTGCTAATTAGTACATGGTCCTGTCTAGACTGTCTTGACCTTAGAACCCTGTTCCTTACATTATTTGTAAATGCATCCTCTATAGCAGTTGTAGTCTGTTATCTGCTCCGGCCATTGTCACTACCCCAACATTTTCTGAATCCAACTGAAGACCAGTTCTCTGTCCTTATACCCGTTGACATTAGAGCCCCACCTGTTATTCCTGAAAATACAACACAGTTCAGAGCCTGTGTTGTTTCCTGTCTGTTTTCATTTCACCCCTGTGTCTAATTTATTGCCTTTCTGGTTATGTTTATCTGCAGTCTCTGTATGGCACGTTGTTAATATTTAGCATGCTAAACTATGTTTCCTAGTTCAATGTGCATCCTATTTTCATTGCTTTTGCCCTATTGCCAGCGTGTTTCTGATAACAAATGGATACACCATATATATTATGTTTTTTTGTTCTTTGTTTTGCATGACATTTTAACTCCTTGTTCTGAAAGTACACTGAAAGTACACAGAATGAATAATATATATGTTTCAAGGTTTTATTACTTGAGGCTGTTACATTAACTTTTTGATGTGTCACCTTTTAACTGTTTTTAAGTGATAGTCTTTCCATGATTAAAAGGTTATTGGTGTGTCATGAAAATAGTATGTGTAGAACACTACCTAATAAATTAAAATACATCTGAGTTTTAATTCTCCTCACAATAGGATTGATAAAGCCATTCTGCAACCAGAATTAAGTCCACAACAAGCCCACATTTAACAAATTTGTATTTTATGATTCAGCTGCTTAAAATGTTCATCTATGCAGAATAAGTCAGCAAATCAATGATGATGCATCTGATAACACGCAAGTGAGTGTAGGTGCTGACATTCTTCAGGTGTGGAAGGTGTGGAAAGACAATCCTATGTAGGTGTTTCCTGGAGTCAGTGACCGCAGGCCGAGGCGGCGAGCAGAGACTTGGCCACGGATTCCAGCTCTTCTCAGGGGATCCCCAGATATTCCCAAACATTTCCCAGAGCATCCCACGCCATAGGCTTGGATTTAGAGGTGCTGATTCACAGCTGCTTCACACTCAGCAATGAAGAATTTGACAGTGCGATAGAGGTCCACTTCAGATGGTGCCAAAAGAACAACAGGAATTTTACCTCTAGCACTCCATACAGGACACCTTTCTAACATTGGCTACATATTAATATTCTGCCCTGTGTAAACCACAAACAGGAGTGGCGACAACACACCTTAACAGATGCCAACCTTAAATGATTTCAACTTTGCTTCTGGAACTGCTTTTGCTGCAGCTTCCCTCACCAGTAGTGATAGCCATCTAACTGAACTTCTTGCAGTACTTTGGAAGGTGGGAGTTAAATTTGTCTCTCACTGAAGCTTTTAAAAGATGCTCCTAAGCAACCCAGAAGGCTCTCCTGGGTTTAAGTGGTGATCAGTTGACAGATCTTCCCTTCAACTTACCCAAGTGTTAAAACATATGGCCTCATGTCTGATGCAACAATTGCAAAATCGATCACTGACGTTTAGCCCAAGGTGCTCTGATACCAATTACATGTATGAAAAAACTTGCGTCCAAAGAAAGTGTTTTTTAGTGACATTCTATGGCTTGCACAGAAGTCTAATTACTGTAGATGTCATTGCTCAGGTTCAGACCTGGAAACTCCTTCCTCAAAATCATACCTTCCTCCATACATGCCTCACTGAGGCAATCCTCATATCCTCCTAAAAAAGACTCCAATTTCAAGGCCCTCATCTTGGAACTGCTGCATTTCACCACATCTGCTTATTATTTGTAGGAACTCTGGAGCAGGAGAAGGACCATCCTCCAATCAAGAAGGTACTTATGCCCATACTCTATGTGGATGTAAGGCCAACTATATCTAGTCCATACCTTTCCATCTCACACACTAACTCAGGCTCTTTCCTCACCAGCAAAAGATATTCCACATTCCCAAGGCAGTCCTGTCAATCTGTTAATTAGGTTTGGCCCTACTGGGACCATTAAGCTTTCAGTCACATAGCCCTGAGGTCTTGATCCACAGAGGACTTAAATCATATATAATAAATAATAATATACAGGTTATATATAGGTGGAACATGGAAGGTTGATACAATCATTATGGTTCTGTATTTCAGAATATATGTTAATTAAATTAATGGATGTATGGCAGTTCTAGTTCTGAAATGAAAGTTAGTCTTGTGATATTACTGTAGAAGACTTGTGTCTATTGTGTAATGAAACAATGTCTAATTCCTGTGTGTTAATGGGGCAGAAATGCAGGGTCATGCTTGAACTCTTCCAGGGCAGGGCAAAAAAAAAAGAAAAAAGAAAAAAGAAAAAAGAAAAAAAAAGCAGCTCCATAGAAAAAGTCTCCACACTTTAAAACAAATAAATAATTAAAAAGACATCTATTGGTGTCAGTTGATTTCTTGCTAAATAATTAATTATAATGAACTGAATGGCTGACCTAATGGACCAAATCTAATTCCTAATTCTTAATTAGATTTTTATTTAACAAATTTAGCCACACATTTTTAGCTTCATATCAACAGTTAGTAATCTATTTTTTAATAGATGATATCTTTTAGTTTTTAGCCACTTTGCACTGAGTGAGTGAGAACAAACTGTAAATGATCTGTTCATGCTAGGTGTTTTAGCAAAGAAGTATGTACACACCTGGAGAAAGTAATCTGTCAACTGACACTTGTAAAAAAATTTCCAAAAATTACAAAAACACTTACATTAGGGCGTACAAATAGGGTAAGTGACTCAAGATTCCTGTTGTTGATGTGGGAATTACCCAGTGAGTCAGAATACCCACCATAGTTTCTTTTCATGTAGAAAACCGTTGGGTCCACCTGTTTATGCTGGAAATGATTGGTTGACATGACAAGAAAGGAGATTCATCAAAGACTGTCAAAATAACACTGAAAAAGCCTCAGTGTCACAGAAGGTGTAGCTCATGAGAAAAACAAATCAGTTTTAAGCATATATCTATTAACAGAAGAATAGACCAATTTCTGCTAGTGCATATTGTACAGTGTCCAAAAAGTCAGGAACCAATGCAAGTAAAACAACATATACTTTAAAACCTAAAACTTTTAAAATTTAAAACATATGCTCTACATGTTGACCTTTATGCTCTACTGTATGCATTATTTCAGCCGCTGTATCATGTTTTTGCAGATTTGGACATATTTCAAAATAATTATTGACTGATAATGTTCAACTATACAATATTCCTTGTTATTATCGTCAGTGTGAGTGAAACAATGAACAAGAACCGCTTGTTGTGCTTAAATCTAAATTAAAACCTTAATATATAAAGGACAATATAGAATTTTATACTGTCCCAATCACTATTCCCAACCACTCTTTTTCTAGAGATAATCATAAAATTTCAGTTAATCTTTTAAAGTTTTCCATGAATGCTTACTCACTGTGAAAGGTGGCATTGCTAATAAGAAAATCCTAGCAGGTAAAATTCTACCTTATGAACCCTATCATCGGTCGGTGGATGGGATGATTTATTGTATAAACTTACACTTACCTGTAATCTGCATAAATGTTTGAATTTATAAGCAAACTACTGAGTGTGTACAAAATTAATGAGTACTTGTCCAGTCTGCAGCATGGTTCATGTTCATATTATGTTACACATAATAATAAACCTGTAATGAAAGTCAGTTTATTAACTGACTTATAATATTAATATAAATGTTTGTTTTGCAATTTTATTACTGACATGAAAGGAAAATATCAAACACATAAAAAAAAAACCTAGATTTTTGTCGGCCCAAATAGCAACACAAATTACTTAATATACCGTGTGTGTGTGTGTGTGTGTGTGTATGCATGTGTGTATGTATGTATCCACCCACATCTCATCTTCATCATCCTGCTGGATGGCAACAGATTTTTCTCAAGAATCTCCCGGTAAAGGCTCCTTTCATCGTTCCTTCAATTAAATGAAGTCTGCCAGTACCATGCGATGAAAAACAGCCCCACACTACAGCTTCCACCTCCAAACTTCACTGTTGCTATAGTGTTTTTAGGGTGATGTGCAGTGCCATTTCTTCTCCAAACATGGTGTGTAGTATGACAGCCAAAAAGTTCAATTTTGCTCTCATCCGACCAAACTACATTCTCCCAGTATTTCATAGGCTTGTCCAAATGACTTGTAGCAAACTTTAAACAAGTTTCAACATGCCTTTTCTTTAGTAATAGAGTCTTGTGGGGTGAGCATGAGCAGTGGAGTGCATTGCCTATTGTTTTCTCTGTGACGATGCCTCCAAGTGTTTCTGGAGCTCTTTCCGAGTGGTTGGCTCTTGGGCTACTCTTCTGACTATTCTTCTGACTCCTTGGTCAGAAATCTTGCGAGGAGCTCCTGTGCGTGGCCAGTTTATGTCGGAGTGATGTTGCTTCCACTTGCGGATAATGGCCTTAACGGTGCTTACTGGAGGATTCAGATGTTTTGAAATGCATTTGTATCCGATTCCATCAATATGTTTTACAACAGTAAGGCTGCAAAGGTCTTAGGAGAGCTTTTTGCTTTTACCCATCATGAGATGTTTCTTGTGTGACACCTTGGTAATGAAAAACCTTTTTATGGACCATCAATTTACTAACCCAGCTGATATTAATTTACACAGATAGGGGGTATAATTACTTATGGATTTCAGCTAGTTCCTTGCCTTACCTTGCCTTGGAAAACTGCGTCATTTCACTTTATTACACAACTTTATTTATGGACTTTGATGTTGTGAATTCTTTATATTTCCAGATCTCTTGAGGTAATGCTGATGTCTGCTGAAAATTTCATGTGAAAAGCCTCAGTGGAAGTATATTTACCTAAAAAAATGTTGACGCGTCCAATTCTTATTTCCCCCACTGTAAATATATATATATATATATGTATATAATCGCTTACATACTGAACAATTATTTAATTGTGAAACGCACCACATCCTACTCTTAACTACTATTATTAAATACTTTGTCTGTTGTCTGTTGTTTTGTAATAAATAAAAACAAAAAAGCACCTTTCCAAACTGTACATCTAGTTTTCATTTCCCACACTCGGATCCAGTCTTTTTTTTCTTAACATTCTTTAGACTAACGAACTGGGAAACCATCCCAATAGATAAGAAAAAAGTCAGTTTCTGCCAGTTGTTCCTTTTCATTCGTTTTACCTTTAAAAAATTTCCTTTACATAGTATTACAAAATGTATACAAAAGTCAACCTGTCTGTGTACAAAAACACAGTGTGGAGGAAGTGAGGGCGATTTTTTTCAGACCAGGATGGAGCCCCACCCAACACTAGGTGAGAGGTAATCAAGGCAAAATAGCCAAAATTCTAAGAGGTTGCTTGTAAGGAACTTCTAAAAATTCCTCTTTGACCTTGTTTTAATGCCCATTGAGAGTAAGAGCTTGCCAGTTTGAGAGAAATAACCCTTGTGGTGTTTTTGTTTTGGTGGACTGTAACTGCATTACAGCATCAGAAATCTTTGTCACAATTGTTTCCCTAAAATTTCCTAAGAGAAATAAAAAGGAACAAAAAAAGAGACGAGATCTTTCTGAGATTAAAGAAGGCAAAACAGAGAAAAAGGTCACACTTAACAAGAAGGGGTTTGACCCAAACATTTCTTAATCAGAAGACAATCATGCCTCCACTACACCACCTATGAAGTGTGTAAAGGACTTTTCCTGTCTTTTGTTGACTCTTTAGATTATTGAGACAAGTTATTTTTCAGGTGTTGGCTGAAAAGCTGTACAGCAAAATAAATATTGTATATGATTGATTAAAGATATTCTTAACATAGAGCCCCTCAAAAAGTAATGGTGAAAGGCCAATTCTATTGATTTTGCTATACATTGAAGACATTTGGGTTTGACATCAAAAGACGAATATGAGACCACAGATCGGAATTTCAGCTTTCATTTCCTCATATTTACATCTAGATGTGTTAAACAACTTAGAAAATGGCACCTTTTGTTTGAACCCACCCATTTTTTCAAGTAATCAAAAAATATTGGAACATGTGACTGATAAGTGTTTCTTGCTGCCCAGGTGTGCCCTGTTAAATTGACTGTTTAAAGAATAAATAGCTCTGAATATCTACTCTAGGTTTCGCCTCTGAAAACTGCATTTGTTGTAGCTAAGAAAAGAGGGAAAATCTATCATAGTCATTGTAGAAACATTGGGCATAGCCAATACAAGAATTGAAAATGTCCTGAAAAAGAAAGAAGCCACTGGTGTACTAACAACCAGACATGGAACTGGTCAGCCAAGGAAAACAACAGTAGTTGATGACAGAGCCAGAACAGTGAACTGTGAAAAACAACCCCAAAATAACAGTCAGTGACATCAACAACCATTACAGGGCAGGGATGAAGGTATCACAAGCCACCATTCAAAGAAGACTTCAAGTGCAGAAATATAGAGGCCATACCACAAGATGTGAGCCACTCATCAGCAGTAAGAATAAGAAGGCCAGATTGGAATTCGCAAAGAAATACAGATGAGCCACAAAAGTTCTGGAACCAAGATCATTCTTTATCAAAGTGATGGAAAGTGTGGAGAAAGAATGGATCTGCTCATGATCCAAAATATAGAAGCTCATCAGTCAAGCATGGTGGAGGAATCATGGCTTGGAATATTAAGTGTTATTAAATATTAACTATTAACTATTAAATGTTCAATTTAAGCACAAGTTAATGGCTTACAGCAAGACAAAAGCTAAAACTCCACCACACCTGAATACCCCCCCGCCGACTTAATTCACTATTCATGTTTTTTTGATTTCATTTGATTTTATCCAACCTAAAGACTATCTGACCGACATAATGCAAACTTTGTGCTGTATTCAGAATTAATTTATACATGTAAGGAGTTAATACTGAAATTGCTACATTGGTAGCAATACATCAGATGTAATTATGGATTTAAGCGGTACGTGGGAAATTGTGCAGGAGATTCATACACAAGGTGGGGCTTGCTGAAAACAGAAGTGTGCCTCAGTTATGTCCGATTTTGATCCTGAACTTTTGTGCAGTGAGGACTAATACAAAATCCAGCACCAGTGACAGTTTAATCTAACCACAACATGACATGCTGAAATTTATGTTTTGAGCTACAAATATACTCCATTAAAAAGGTTGTTTTTATGTTGAGTTTGAAGGAGACAGCATGTTGCACTTACTTAAAGTCAGCTGTAAGCATATCAAATAAGTGCTTAGGCAGCTTGTCCTTAAAACCATGGACATGCTTTCTTTACAGAAGTGTGCAAATAATTAACAGAACATTGGAATTATTTGATAAATTTCACAACTTAAAATAATGAATTAAAAGCATGATAGTATAGCCTACAACCCACACATTATGATTTCATGAAATTGAATACAATATAAAAAATTAAAATAAAACAGTGTTTCCATGGCCTGTCCAGTCACTACATTTTTCAAACATAGATCCATCATTTACACGTTCATGCTTTGTACTATTTGACCATACATAAAACAGGTTGTGCTGGATCAAGTGCTATTTAATAAGCTGCCAAATAATGATGGTGGAAGCCATATTGTTAAAATTCAACCAAATTTGCACATGATAATTCCAACTGAAACTATCCATGCAGCAATATATTGGTAATATACTGGATTCCTAAGTGGCATGGTGGTGCACTGGGTAACACTGCTGACTCACAGCTCCAGGTTACCCTGTTCAATCCTGAGCTCAAGTTATGGGCTATATGGAGTTTCTGTGCATGTTCTCGATTTATGCTTGGGTTTCCTCCGAGTTCTCCAGTTTACTCCTACCTCCTAAAACAGCTAGGTGGGTTGGCCATGCTAAAGTGCCCCTAGGTGTGAATGGGTGTGTATAGTGTCCTGCAAAAGGCTGGAATCCGATCTAGGGTGTATTCCTGCCTCACTCCCAATGTTACCAAGGTAGTCTCTGGATCCACCGTGACCCTGAACATGGGTAAAACAGTCACTTAAGAAGAACTTCATGCATTTAATGTTAATAATCTGAAGAGGCCACCCAGAAAATCAACCTATTGCAAGCACCTGGGTAAACCAAATGTTAATATGTCAAAATGTCAACTGTATTGATGTCTAATGTTGTCAGTTTTGGGTATCACTCTGCCTGACAAAGGTTTTCTTCATGATCAAGACTAGAGGCAACAGGAGAGTGAATAACCAAATATGTTTAACATTTTTGACACACATTGCCAGTCAAAGGTTTTTGAACAGCTAAAGTTTCTAATCTTTTATTACAGTTGAATCACAATCATTGCTAAACTCATCAAATGAATTTATACAGAATACCAATTATAATGAAACCTAAATCACTCTAAGAACCTAATGGGAAACCTCGTAAGGCTATAGAATAAAATGCTCATGGACAATGCTAATATTAACGATAAAACTATTTTTTTTTAAATGTGTGTGCTAGATGAGCCTAAATAGAATAATAAAGGTATTGGGCTTTTTTCCCTTTAGATTTAATCTACAATGTCAGCCATAACTTTAAAACCACTGACAGGTGACGTGAACAATGTTGATTATCTCAGTACAGTGGTACCTGTCAAGGGGTGGGATATTTTAGGCAGCAACAGTCAGTTCTCGAAGTTGATGTGTTGGAAACAGGAAAAATGGGCAAGTGTAAGGATCTGAGTGACTTTGACAAGGGCCAAATTGTGATGACGAGATGACTAGGTCAGAGCATCTCCAAAACAGCAGGTCCTGTGTGGTGTTCCTGGTCTGCAGTTGTTAGTAAGAAAAGTGGTCCAAGGAAGGACAACTGCTGAACCAGCAAAAGGATCATGGGTGCCCAAGGCTCATTGATGCGCGTGGGGAGCGAAGGCTATCCCATCTGGTCTGATCCCAGAGATGAGATACTGTAGCACAAACTGCTGGCTATAATAGACAAGTGTTAGAACACACAGTGCATCACAGCTTGCTGTGTATGGGGCTGCGTAGCCATAGACCGGTCAGAGTGCCCATGCTGACCCCTGTCCACCATCAAAAGCTCCTACAATGGGCACATGAGCATCATAACTGGACCATGGAGCAATGGAAGAAGGTGGCCTGGTCTGATGAATCATGGTTTCTTTTACATCATATGGATGGCCAGGTGTTTGTGCATTGCTTACTTGGAGAGGAGATGGCATCAGGATGCATTATGGGAAGAAGACAAGCCGACAGAGGCAGTTTGATGCTCTGCAGAATGTTCTGCTGGGAAACATTGAGTCCTGCTATTCATATGGATGTTACTTTACTTTACTGTACACCCCTTCATGACAACCATATTTCCTAATGGCAGTGGCCTCTTTCAGCAGGATAATGCACCATGCCACCATGCAAAATTGTTCAAGAATGATTTGAGAAACATGACAAAGAGTTCAAGGTGTTGAGTTTATTCATAAGGAGGAAGGGGCTAGAATATTTACTATATCATCACCATCGGAACTATGTATCAGCTTGAAACCAGGCATGGAAAACAATAAAGAAACAATATACTAAGATATGCTTTCAATAAGTGGATGTTGGAAAGTTAAATAGTGTCCATTAGTGTATATTTAATTAAGTACTATCCACCTCTGCATCAAACAAAATGTCTTACCCCACAAAATACACATTTCATGATTCTCTTGTTTAGATTTTTAAATTCCAGATAATTAAAAAATAAGGGCATTTAAACCAGGGGTTTTCAAACATTTGTGGTCAGGGACCTCAGCAGTTCCTCAAACCTTCTCAATACAGATTTAATAAACGAACAGTATTTAAATGTTTACAATATTTTGTCAGTTTATTATTCCACTGCCAGAACACATTAGATTCAAGTTTACAATATTTATAAGTTTTGTGTTAATGAGGTTTGAATTAAAAACAGTTAATGAGGCTAATAACGATAAGAATGTTATAATAAATATAATAACTAAACCACTGATTTCCACCCAGACCCCACTTTAAACACCACTAATCTGAACATAACACTAAAATATAGGTTATTTGTCAAGTAAAGTAGGTGCAGGACAGAAGCAAGTGCAGGTATGGCAGTTTAATCAAACAATAAGAAGTACAAAGGATCAGGCAGAAAACAAAGTCCAAGGCAGGCTAGGGTCAAACAATCAGGCAAACAGGCAAAACCAGGCGAAACAGAGAATCGAAGTCAACAGGGTAAACAAAGTCTATAACTGGAAAAGCAAACACAAGATAAGGCTTGGAAATACGACAGAGACTAAGCAACTGAGTGTAATACTTCGCGAAGTCATAGTGTTCAAAAGGTCTCTTATATAGCGTGGTTGTGAGTCCTGTGAATAGGATGCAGGTGTGCGTGATTAGAGTGAATGTGAGTGTTCTGGGAATTGCAGTCCATGGCGGCCATGTTTGTAGGCCACGGTGCAGGATGGGAAATGTAGTCACTGGTTTGCTGTGATATGAAAGAACGTCCTCAGCAGAGCAGGAAGGCAGAGCGATGTCCTCATCGGCATGGGAAAATGGAGCGACGTCCATATAGAACCCTGGCATAGTGGCATCCACGGCAGAGTAGGGAAGCAAAACGGAGCTCTTGGCTGCAACGGGAGGTGGAGAAATTTCCTCAGTTGAACAGGGTGGCTGAGTGGCATCCTCAGCTGTAGAGGCATGCTGAGTGGCATCCTCAGTCACACAGAGAGTCTGAGCACCGTTCTCCATCGAATTTGCAGGCTGAACTTGGTTGGCTGTGTCAGCAGACTCAGGTGTACACAGAGCTTGGTTGGCTGTGTCATCAGTCTCAGGCATGAGGAGAACTTGGTTGGTCATGACGTCTGCTTCAGACATGAGCAGAACTTGGTTGTCTATGTCAGCAGACTCGGACGTGAGCAGAACTTGGTTGGTCGTGACGTCGGCCTCAGGCGTGAGCAGAACATGGTTGGACCACCTTGTTGGTCTCAGGTTGGAGCTCTGGAGATGAGGTCATCACGTTGACCTTCTGCTGGAGCTCGGCTTCGTGGGTCTCAGACTGGAGCTCTGGGGAGGAGGTTGTCTTGTAGTAGGTGGTGAATGGCCTCGCAGGTTCATTCATGAGACTGGCCCTCCCCAAAAACTCATCCAGGTGGGGGTGTACTCTGGACTCCCAAACTTCTTTATCAATAGTCCCATAAACTGAGTTACAGTATCTCACAAAAATGAGTACACCCCTCACATTTGTGTAAATATTTGATTATATCTTTTCATGTGACAACACTGAAGAAATGACACTTTGC
>JANDJT010000021.1:17099180-17118544 GCA_024331685.1 Stegophilus panzeri | reverse complement strand
ATATACACTAGTATACTGTAAATTGAACTGTACAGTGTGGTATATAAGAATTCTGGTCATAGCAGTGAGTATATGTATATGGTTTGAATAGAAGGAAATATTTCTCTATTACACTGTCCTGTATACTATACTATACTGTATACTATACTGTATACTATACTGTATGTTTTGTATTGTATTATACTTGTACAGTATAATCATATTACTGTGTATATATACACTGATATATACCAAGCAAAGAAAAATAGTTCACCTAATTTTTCTTCAAAATTCAAGATTTTTTGGCAAAATTAGACAGTAAAACTGAGGTGGGTGGAAGTCATTAAACACCATCTTGACATCTTGATAAGCCCCCCCAACCCCCCCACACACACACACACATAATAATGGAGAGTCCCTGAGGTAAAAAGGCAGAAAAGGTTTCATTTCACACTGACAATGACACTGACAATAGTCAAAGAGGGACCACCTCAGCTTCTCCACTCCTTAATTTCCTTTTTCTTCTCTGTTTTTTTCTATCCAGTTTTCCATGCCCAACTGATGATCCCCTTGAGAATGTGAGGAGGCGACTCATTGTGTAACAACAGCGTTCCATGTGTTGGAAAGAGATGACACAGTAACATGGAGGTGTGGCATTTACTGGGTTATAAAAGGAAGGCCGGGAGTCTGAGCTGCACATGAGCACCTGTCATTGCCTCTAGCAAGAGCACTAAGAACTTGGCACACAGTAAACGTGTGGACGTTGCTTTCTGTGGATATTAAAAGCTTGTTTTAGTCTTTACAATGGATCTCTCTCTGCACACCATTCTACTGATCTCTGCCACATTCTGTGTGTTTGTTGAAGAAGGTAAGTCAGCACCTTTCAGTTGCTGTTATGCTGTTGTGGAGGATGCAAATTTGTGTCCACTATACTGACAAGGCATGCATTTAATATTTTCGCAAAGTATAAATATATTAACACATGATGTTTCAAGATACTAGAACTACTTTAGGAAATTGTACTGTACAGCATGACCGCAACATTTAATGGGTGAAAATAGCTGAAGTTTCATTGTTTAGGTGCTAGTATTATTGTAGTAATGAGAAATAACACACATACTGCATGGAATTGCACTTTCCTTATAACCCAATAACCCACATTGGAGACAAGAAGGTTATCATCTAACTGCCTTTGTATCTTAAGTGATAAGCGTTCCATATCTAAATGGATGTCATTGTATTGGGCATGGCATATTTACACTCTTCAAGTTTCATTGAGAGTTTATAGCTATTTGTTTTTAATATGTCTAAGACTGAGCAACAATGCTGAGCTGTTCATTTCTGTATAGTTAATTAACAGAGCCCTGGTAAATATCCTATATTTTAAATCAATGTGCTCTTTATCTGCTCGGTTTCTAGGATTTGGACTACCCCTCTTCCAACCATCAGAAACCCAGAGCTTTTCTTCTACAGCCTCAAGGCTTCGAACCAAACGCTGCTCCTGCAGTAACTGGATGGATAAGGAATGCATCTACTTTTGCCACTTGGACATAATTTGGGTCAACACACCTAGGTAGGTTACTCTGAGATTAACACACAGCCCAAATTCACATATAAACCCAGCTGGATGCTGTAATTTCAGCATTATGCTGTGCATCAGTGGGACTTTAATATGCAAATAGAGATCTGTACTATATCTGAAAATTCATATCTTTATTTCGATGATGCTTTTCCACACAGTAAGATCACCCCGTATGGCCTGGGAAGTCCTCTGTCTCGTCGGCGGCGCTCCACTGGGCGTTGCGAATGCGCCAACCCCAACGATCCTACCTGTTCCACTTTCTGCCACACCAGGTGAGCATAGTATAATCCTTGTCTCTTGTGTAAATCAATTGTGAAAAAAATAGACCCCAGATGAAAGGATATAGATGGCTCTCATCTTTTCTGTTGTGCAAACCAATGGCAATCATACAGAACCCGAAAAGATCAGGGTAAACTGTAATTAAAGGATTAAGATGTGCGCTGATAAGGTGCAGCTGTTTACTTGACTGGGACTAACCTATGCTGGCTTGATTTATAATGAGTCATGCAGGTCCCTGAGTCATGAGGTTATTTTTAGAACCTCTGTTTTTTATCATGCTAGGTTGCTAAGAATTTTTCAAGTCACTCAGTTAGTTAACACCGAAGCTGTGCCTCCACCCTTTGACACTGACGTCTGCACAGATCTTTAGTGACATGCTTTACATTGTTTGCTGTAGGGTAAAAAGGAGGAGATGGAGAATGTTTATTGCTCAGTAATCTAGAACTAATTATATTGTAATGCTTCGCCATGTGACTTTTGCAATATGTACATTATTTAACCCTGCACTTATTCTTTTGGTTACAGCTCCATGGACCCAAGCCTAGTGGTTGTGAGTCCACTTGATCCTGACGTGGGCCATGTGGATAAAGCTAACAAAGATCTCCTCACATATTTCAGGTAAGAAACATTCACGAACCGACAAATTTTTGAAAACATATGCATATATATTTGTTGCGGCAAAGGGTGTTAACCAGGCGTTTGCTTTTTTCCATTTGTAGGCAAGTTGCCAAGGTGAATCTCCTCGCAGCCGAGCATTCTTCTGTCTCAAGAAAAAAGCTGATCAAGACCAACAAATCTTGAGCCAGCCAGAGAAATATGCAGAGCGATAAGAAACAAAGGATCAAAATCTTCCCAGGAAGAGATGTCATTCCTTGGTAAGAAACTGATGCCCTTGAGAGGATCTCTTCTGCTCAAAACTGGGCTATGACTGGAAGGACAATTGAGAAAAAGTTCTCTCAGAAGACAGTGGAAGACCTAAGAATGCTCATGGGAAAAAAATAAATCTATTAAATATACTGACAGTGTTAAAAGGAAAAGACTTAAGGCATTCAGGGCCGCAATTAATACACAGAAACGTCACGGATCAGAGAAGCAGTGGAATGTCTGAAAATGCCTATTTGAATAGAAGTGTGCCTTGTGTTATTTTACTAAAGGAGGAATGGAGCACCTTGAACACCTGTGAAATGGTGGTTTTTCCAAAGGAAGGAATGTTAAGCCAAACCGCAAAAAAACAACAAAAAACAAACAAACAAAAAAACAAACAAAACAAAGCCATGTGGGAGTCACATTTGATAGTTTAGCACTAACAAATGAAAACTGTAAATCCTAGCCTTACAAATGAGGCACTTATTAGTGCAAAAAAAGTTCAATACTGTTATGTTATGAAAGGTTAAATATAACATTGATGTGTCTGTATACTAAGGTCCTTTATCCTCTCCTTTTAGTACATTCTGTTCTTCTCTTCATTTCAGATGCACTTCTCTGTATCAGAGTTTCATATGATTTAATTTCTCTTGAAAATGTTAATTACCTCTATGCAGGCTGTTGCTGGAATTATGGAGGAAGACATCATAAACACTGAGTTTATGCTTTTGTTTCTACTCTATGATAACAATGACCAAAGGTTGCTATGCTGTCTTATCTTAGTTTGCCAGTGGATTCTTTGGGACACAAGCTGTTTTATGAAATGGATCAACCACCCAGGGCTCATGAGGGAGTTTTTTTTTCTTGGCCTCTTTGTGAATGCATAAATATTATTAACATAGTTACTGTTGCGTGTTTTCAGTTACATGTGCAAATGAGTTTCAATGGCTTGGAGGTTGCCAACAAACTTCAGTAATTGTTTTTTCCTACAATAGAACAAGCCAACTAATGTCCTTGTAATTTCCCGTTATAAGAAACAAGCACTGGGTTCCAGTGGAATGTGTTTAATGGGAGGCCTTTTATCTACGGCTTATAGCTTGATGTTTGTCTTCTGCATGTGTTTGGCATGCAGAACAACTCAGTGCTATGTCAACAACTACTGTTTCTTCTCTGATATCAAGGAAAAGGCCATTTTCAGCCTTCAGCTTGACCACAGATACTTGAATGTTTAGTTTCACAGCCTGCAGGGCATATATCATGTTGTAAAGTAGCATGCTTAAAAATGTTATTTATTTAATTTATTGAGCTCACTTATTTATATTTTGTACCTCATTTACAGACAGGTTTTATCTCAAATAAATTATTGGAACTGAAATTTGTTCTGTTGCATCCTTTGTGTTTATTTTGGTTAAGGATATAGCAAACTTAGATAAAGCATTTTCACTGCAATAAAAGTTACAGGACATAATTAATTAACCCATAAACAGATAAACAACAACAACCACAACCACCACCACCACAACAACAACAACAACAACAACAACAATAGCAACAACAACAACAACAACAACAACAACAATAATAATAATAATAATAATAATAATAATAATAACAACAACTATAGTAAGAATATGGTGGAGTAAATATATGTAAATATATATGTAAATATATGGTGGAGTAAATATATAGTAAATATATGGTGGAAACCTGCCACAGGCAGCAATCAATGGACAAATTCGAGTAATGACCAAAAACATGAAAACAATAAAACAAAACATAAAAATGCAGGAAAGACTTATGTCCAATATTGATGATCTTATATTGTGTATATATTCTATTCTATCCTATATTAAAAATGATTGGTATTAATAGATTCAGATGACGCATTTCTGAGGCTGTCTGGGTCTCAGACAAAGTAACAGTTGTTATTCATTTCAGAGGTTTTCCAACTAATTCTATCAAAAAGATAAGCTCCATTAATAGCACAATACTGATAACTATACATTTTGAGCACTTGGTTACTGTTTAACAGCAAAGATTAATATTTGCCTCTTTAGCCAGGGATTATAGCTTTCTAACTTGTGTGTCAGCTGCAGACAGACTATATTATGACAAAACCAGCCAGACTAGGTTTCTGATGGCAGTCGAAAAATACCAGAGCCAATAACAAACAGCTACGTATGATTCCCCTCATGGCTGTTGCTAAAGGTTTCAGAAACATTTTAAAAATCTTATAAAACCTAATAAAAGCTGGCAGACAAAACTAACCTATTTACCATATGATCAAATTTCCCCTTGAGGATCAATAAAGTACTCTCTGTCCCTATCTATATGGCAGTGCAAACAATGCACCAGGCAGCAATACTGCCGATATGTTTTTGCATGGCAGTTTGTTGACAGAGAGAATGGCCCACGCTGACAGATTGACATTAAATATTTAACCATCTCTCTAGCTCAAAGAACACAGAAGCAGCAATGCTCTATAGTCTCAGCCTCAGACACTTCACCCATGAGCTACTGTGCGTACAAACCTCTGATATCCTTTGTACACTTTTCTGGTCACATGTTTCAAAATGTTAAAGGCTCTCGACATGTCCCTGTATACTCACTTCAGATTTGATCCTGCAGAGAGATTTTCAGAGTAAGATATAGTCACAGGACTTAAAAAAAAATAAAGAATGGAATAAAATCCATAAAATTATTCAAGAATATTATTTGGACCAGTTAGCTGTGAGTAAACAAAGCAACCTGGTGTGTTTGTCGATGGGCTCCAGGAAAAAGTTCCTAGTGTGTCACCTGCCCTGTCAATCAAATTTCTGTGCATGTAGACAGTTCTAGACCACAAAACATGCCAAGACTAGTAGTCTGTCTGTTATAAAACTGTCTCTAAGGAATCAAAGTTCTAATAAAGGACTAATAAAAGGTCTAATAATCAACATAATTAGGGTTATTAAAATATTATCTGTGTGAGTTTCATATGTTCTCTACAATTTTGTGAACTTCCACCAGATTCTCTGGTTTCCTCCCACCTCCCAAAAACATGCTTGTAGAGTCTGTGAGCTGCTCTAGAACCTCCCTGAATGCTGATTCATTATTGCTGTTGAGACCAACTACTGTAGTATCTTATCAAACATGATGATGCGATTGGAGCATCCACCTATCCACTGTGTATAATAAGAATAGATTCCAGATCCACTGTGATCTTGACCAGGATAAAACCAGGCTTTTTTTGAATGAATGAATAAAAAATATTATCTGGAGATTTAAACACAATACAGATATACACTGAATAACATTAAAAACACTGACAGGTGACATGAATAAGAGCATAACATTGATTATCTTGTTACAGTGGCACCTGTCAAGGGTGGGATATATTAGGCAGCAAGTGAGCACTCAGATCTCGAAGTTGATGTGTTAGAAGCAGGAAAAATGGGCAAGCGTAAGGAAAAAGTGGTCCAAGGAAAGACAATCTGTGAATCGGTGACAAGGTCATGGGCATCCAAGGCTCAGTGATGCATGTGGGGAGCGAAGGCTAATCTGTCTGGCCCGATCCCACAGAAGAGCTACTATAGCACAAACCGCTGAAAATGTTAATGCTGGCTGTTATAGAAAGGTGTCAGAACACACAGTGCATCACAACTTGCTGCGTATGGGGCTGTGTATGACTCCTGTCCACTGCTGAAAGCTCCTACAATGTGTACATAAGCATCAGATCTGGACCATAGAGTAATAGAAGGAGGTAGCCTAGTCTGATGAATAACGTTTTCTTTTGCATCATGTGGTTCATGTGCGTTGCTTACCTGGGGAAGAGATGGCACCAGGATGCACTATGCAAAGGAACATGACAAAGAGTTCAAGAATGTTGAATTGGCCTATAAATTCTCCAGATCTCAATCCGATTGAGCATCTGTGGGATGTGATGGACAAACAAGTCCGACCCATAGAGGCCCCACCTCGCAACTTACAGGACTTGCTGCTAACGTCTTATGTGTCAAATATCACAGCACACCTTCAGAGGTCTTGTGGAGACCATGCCTGTTTTCGCGACACAAGGGGGATCTACACAAGATTAGGTCGATGGTTTTAATGTTATGGCTGATATTAGGGTATCCATATGATGTAAATTTGTTACCTTAAACAAACACTCAAGCTTCATAGTTAAAATACAATCATTCTTCTCGTTAAGAATTTTGCATCAGAAATTATACAGCACCTTTGGAAGAGTTAAGGGCCCAACAGAGGCAGCTTGGCAGTGCTGATATTCAAACTCACAACCTTCTGAGTGATAGCCGAGAATCTTATTCACTGAGCCACTGCCCTTGGAGCATGGAGAGGCAACAGAGCATGTGCAGATATGTGTTGGAGATGCTTTAAATACTGAGAAAACCAAAGGTTAAATCTGTGAAACCCATGGAAGCTGGTTTTATGGAAATATACATTATGTAAATCATAGTATGGTGTAAATAGTTACAATAATGAAACTTCTTTGTGGATACATGCTTTACTTTTTTATGTATTGTATGTATTCCTTACAGATTCATAACATTTATTCAGGCAGTTCGATCATCAAAGCAGTGTCTGTTCATTTTGCTACCTTAAAGGTTATTACTGTATATGAATCCCCCCCCCCAGTTCAATTCCAATTTAACCCCTGAACTGAATATAGCACCGTGAACTGATGATGTCATTCAAGGTCATTGTTGTTCCCAAAATAAAAATTCAGATGTAATACATCTTTTTCTAATTCTTCTTAAGATTATGAGATTATGCTGGAATGCATTGTAGGTACACCTGCATCAGTCTCTTCCCTTCCATCTGCGCTCTGATGTCACTCGGGCCTGGAAAGCTTCTTCTGCCTCTGTTCTTCTTCAGAGTGCTAATAGCTGACAAGTGTAAAAAATAAAAAAACAGGATGCTCTTTGCACATTCCTTTCACATTCCTGCAGAGTCTCGCTTAACAGTAGGAAAGGGAAAACATTGGAAAAATACAACCGTGTCTCCGCTGGTTAAGAGGAAGTGATATGGAGAGCATGGAAACTGATTAAGGCTTTCTTAATCACTTGGGCTGTCAAAACACTGCTTGCTTTGTTATATTCGTTGTTTTTTTGTACCCTGCATACATTCCTGCATTCTTTGATCGAACTGTGCCAAATGCTAAAATAGGTGTGTTCACGGCTGCAGGTGAATGTCTTTGTACTTTTCTTTGTATCAGTGTGAGCGGGAGGTTGTGTGTGTACTTTGCCGTGGTCTATTTGTGCAGAGAAATTGCTAAATATTAACAGAGAATAAAGATTAATAGATTCCCGTGAGGTCTACAAATAAACATATATTTAATGTTTAATTAATGCTTTCATAACAAAGAATTAATGCATGGACTAATCCATAGCACAAAAGGAAAAATTAAAAGCCACCTGAGTCATATGTAAATAGCCATTAATAATGATAATCTTTAGGTATTAATGTCTTTTTAACCCATTCTGTTAATATTCTAACTTGCAGTATTACAATGTTGTAATGTCACTGCTATTCACAACTCTAATTTAGGTCTTAATTACTCATATGCCATAGTGCCAGAGCTTTAATACAATTAGCCAACTATAGGATATGAATAGGTTTCTTCTTCTGAATGTATTACCATTATATTCTGCATACTAGTAGTAATGCTACAGTAGATCAATCTTCCGAATTGTGGCCAAAAGTATGTGCAAACCCAACCATCACAATTGTATGTGCTTGTTGAACATCCCAATGTAGAGTTTGTCCCCCTCTGCTGCTATAACAGCCTCCACTCTTCTGGTGAGGCTTTACACTATATTTTGGAATATGGTTGTGGGGATTTGTGCTCATTCAGCCACAAGATCATTAGTAAAGTCAGGTATTGATTTTGGTTGTGAAGGCCTGGTGCATAGTTGGTGTTACAATTTATCCCAAAGTTCTTCAGCACCAACTCCAAGCTAGCTGCTTGTTTGGCAAAATGATGTTGGGCTATTGTTACATTTCTTGTTTTCTCTTTCCTTTTCTGGCTTCTGAACAGGTAGGTTATCTTCATTTTGAAAAACAAAGCAATTCAAATACAAGTCCCGCTTTTTGTGGGGTTCCTGGTATAGTATTGTACATTACCCATCAGAACTTTTGTCACAGTTTGGCACTTTGAGATTTGACATTTTCATGGACTTGGTGTTGGCTTTCCTGGGTCCCTTAAAACTCAGGGCCTGCCTTGCCTGTCCTGTAGCTACACTTTGTTCTATTTTTTCTAATTGTAATTCAAAATTTTGTTATTAGTGGTGCTGGCTTGAAATAATGAAATGTGAATTGTCCCACAGTACTTAAACCAAATCACAGTCTTGATTAACAGAATAAGGTAACAAGCTATTAATGACTGTTCATATACCACTGTTTTGGCTGCAAATGTAAAACGATCAGCCATAATATTAAAACCACCTGTCTAATATTGTGAAGGTCCTCCTTGTGCCGCTCAAATAGCTCTGAGCTACTGAGTCCTGGACTCTACAAGACCTCTGAAGGTGTGCTGTGGTATCTAGCACCTTAGGATCAAATTCTTTAAGTCCTGTAAGTTGCAAGGTGGGGACTTCATGGATCAGACTTGTTTGTCCAGCACATCACACAGATGCTCAATCGGATTGAGATCTGGGGAATTTGGAGGCAGAGTCAACAGCTTGAACTCTTTGTCATGTTCCTCAAACCATTCCTGAATAATTTTTCCTGAACAATTCTTGTTGAAAGAGGCCACTGCCATTAGGAAATATTGCTGCCATGAAGCACTTGGTTTGCAACAACGTTTAAGTACAGTATGTGTTACATGTCAAAATAACATCCACATGAATGCCATGAGCCAAGGATTCCAAGCAGAACTATGCCCAGAGCATCACACTGCCTCCGCCGGCTTGTCTTCTTCTCATAGTGCATCCTGGTGCCATCTCTTCTCCAGGTGAGTGACACACAAACACCCAGCTGTCCATATGATGTAAAAGAAAATGTTATTTATCAGACCAGGCCACCTTCTTCCATTGCTCCATGGTCCAGTTCTGATGCTTATGTACCCATTGTAGGTGCTTTCAGCGGTCGACAGGGGTTAACATGGGCAATCTGACCTCTATGGTCTATAGTTACGACAGCTCCATGCACAGCAAGCTGTGATGCACTGTGTGTTCTGACAACTTTCTATCACAGCCATCATTAACTTATTCAGCAAATTGTGCTACAGTAGCTCTTCTATGGGATTGAACCAGACAGGCTAGTTTTAAAAATCCTAACTGATTTTCTTTAAAAGTATTTTTTATATTTTAAATATTTTTTCACACACACACACACACACACACACACACACACACACACACACACATTAATTGGTCATTAATGATTCCCTTGTAATAAGGGAAAAATCCAATAGGATCCCAATAAGACAAGACATAAACAACCTGTAGGACCACTTCTCCAACATTTTTTTAAATGGAGATTTGGGTTCTCATTCAGGTCTTTATGGGAATTCAGTGTGATATTTTTATGAATCCTAAAGGTGCACTTTTTCACTGTAGTTTCGTTTTACTAAACAAATAGTACGTTTTTGACTGTGTCGTGCAATTTGATTGAACTCACCTCAATGTACACATTGTACAGACAATATCAATTTATGTTGTACACTGATCATCCTGCAGTAACATCATAAACAACATGGGGGGCTTAGTGTTTAGCATGTCTACCCTGCACCTCAGAGGTTGGGGGATCAATTCCCACCTCTGCCCTGTGTGTGCAGAGTTTGCACGTTCTCTCCGTGCTTTGGGGGTTTTCTCCGGGTACTCCAGTTTCCTCCCCCAGTCCAAAACATGCATTGTAGACTGATTGGTATCTCTAAATAGTCTGTAGTGTATGATTGGGTGTTTAAGTGTTTCTGTGATGGATTGGTGTCCCCTGCCTTGTCCCCCATGTCCCCTGGGATAAGCTCCAGGCTTCCTGCAACCTTGTGTAGGATCAGGTGAATAGAAATGGAACCCAAATTAAAAAATCATCTAAAAGTGGTCCTAAGGGATAGTTATGTATTATCCGACAGTATAAGACAATTCCTAAAGGATAGAATAGGATAGAAATTATAATTAGAATCCTGTACATGTTTCTTGTTGGAATCCTTTAGGATTTTTGTTTGACAAGGGAATGGCAAAATATTAAGCTTTTAATGGTCTTAACAACAAATCATTGGTCAGAAAATTAGCAAGAATTAAACAAATGTACTCTTGAAACCTCCTGTGTCACCATTTGTTCATTTACTTTTGCTGCAGTGAACTGTTTGGGGAAAAGCTAAAAATGGGGAAATTCACTTATATAGTCTTTTTGTATACAAAGGTAAAATCATGATAATGATTAAAATGTTTGATGTAAAATTCATGTCTGGATGTACAAAATTAAAATAAAGTAAAATAAATTACAAATAAAATAAAATAAATTTAATTTAAAAAAATAAATAAAAATCTGTCCACAAGTTTACCGACAAAGCTTAAACATTTAAAGAAATTGAAGGGAAAGCTATCCCATACTAAGTTACTTTATCTATTTCTTGAATTCATAAATTAACTTCCTGATTTGTTGTTAAGACCATTAAAAGCTTAACCTTTATATAATATAAAATATGGTTACTGGTTGTAAACATGATCTTGGTTCATAATGTATGTAAACATTGTAAGTAAGTATTTTCCTACCATTATAGCACAGCACAATGGAAACACTCATAGAGGTAGCAATACAGAGGTGTGTGTGTTTGTTGCAGTGGGTGGGGAGACGTTGAGAGAGAGAGAGAGAGAGAGAGAGAGAGAGAGAGAGAGAGTTCCTATTAAATGTTGTTTTGCTCCAGTCTGATTCAGTTCAGTCTGCAAGCTCAGTAACTCAGTAGACAGATTACAGTAAGAACCCATATCTGAACATTCCTTCCCTTCCTGGTTTTGTTTGTTAGGAATGCTGTGTGTGTGTGTGTGTGTGTGTGTGTGTGTGTGTAAAAGCCAGACAGTATATCTCTTTAAACGGCCATCTCCCTTAAGGACAAATAAGTTAAGGGATCTCTCATCACAGCTTAAAAGTCTTTATGTAAAACATTCTTCCATTCCTCCCTGTATAGTGAATATGATGCCTGTTTGTAAGAAGGTGAGTCACAGAGAGTCTGCACATTGTGTGTATCTACAAAAATTTTATCCAGAATACCGTACTGTGGAAATAAAATGGACTAAATTAAATGTATGTTATAAAAAACCAAAAAAACCCAAAAAAAAACAAAACAAAAAAAACTTTTTTTTTTTTTTTTACAGAACTTGAGGGCAAAGTTTAAGGAATTATTCTACATTTGGTGTGATGGAGAGTAGCTAGCTATGAGTTGTGATGCTACTAGCGTAACTACCTTTTTAATATCATGGAGGTAGTTGAGCTATTTTCAGAATAATGTATCTTTTCCAGGAATTATCTACTCTTTTACAAAACTAGCTAAGGTAGAAAACTGACACTGGCCTAACATCTATTTTGGGTGGCTATGTTGGCCCGCCCAATAGACCTTGGGTCAATGTTGGGAAAGGAGCATTTCTAATAACAACCCTACCAGTGTTCACCCAGTGGTGGCCCGACATTGGCAAAGGAGCACTTTTCATAACAACTTTACCATGGTGGCTCAATGTTGAGCCTACACTGGCAAAGGAGAACATTTCATAACAACCATGCCAACGTTGGTCCAACTGCAAGGTAGATTTAAAGGTGGCTGAAAGTCTGTTGGTCCTGGTGGAGAAACATTGGCAAAATGATGTTGAGTGAAAAGTTGGTGCCCAACATTGAGCCTGTGGAATGGCTGATGTTGGCCCAATATCAGTTTGCTAAGCTAGAACAAAACTAGCTAACCATAGAACTGAACAAAGAGTAGTGAAGTGGGCCAGCTTGGTATTTGTTGCATTTTTGGTGATTATTCTTTCATAATTAAATTATTATAACTGCTTCTTCCTAAAAGTAGTTTACAAATAGAAAAGAAAAATCTCTTTGTTATTACATAAAATGCTATTCACAATAAAATGAAAATGTCACAGACAATTTTCCTTAGTTTTCCTTCAGTGTAGTTAACTACTTTTCTAAATAGCTTGCAGAGTAGCTAGCTATTTTTCTAAAGGGGTAATTTGTCACTGGCACAGTGTATACTAAGCAGGGTTTAAGCAAAGCAGCCTGGAGTCATGAGGACATATTTGAGAATGCCTTGAGATATGGATCTCAGTTGCTTGTGTGTTACTGCACACGTACATGTGATACAAACCCACAGCCTGATTCTTTTTCTTTGAGAAGACCAGACACACTGAATAAACCATCCTCCAATTGTTCTGTAAACCGTCAGTCCTTTATTTTGATCTGCATCTCAATCTTAATTTTGTATTCAAACCTGGAGTAGATGCCGATCTCTCCGACCATGGGATGAACACTGTATGTGAATGTAGGCTGGCACGTCTGCCCTAAATTAGTGGAAGGACTGAGAAGTTTGTTCAAACAAGCTGGAACCAGCCACAGGCCTGAACTGTCAGCCAAAGCATTCAAGCTATCGAAAGTAGTCAACATCAGACACAATGCTGCAACAGGGAGTGGATTCAGTTTTCTGTGATGACTTTGGCTTATGAGCTTTTTGAAAGTGAATGACTTGGGAGTTTTTGGAATTAATTCCAGGCAGAGCGGTGCTCAAACGTGAATAATGGGTGTGTGAGATAATGATCGGAACAAACCTGGAATTCTCTGTGCATTCAAAGTTACGGAAGGCCATGGAAATAGTGAAATGGCATGTAAATAGAAATGTAAATAGATTCTCCCAATTTGAAGATGCAGAAAACGACACCAAAGTCACATGATGGCAAAATGCCAGGCTATGAATAGTGTACTTCAAGTATGTAAAGAACATAAATAGTATATTTTTCATTTGATGTACTTTCTGGAAATATATCTTTCTGTACTTTTCAAAACATATAATTCTATAGTAGTACACATTTTAAACTAAACTTTTCAAGAGTTCATACTTATTATGTGTTTTTATAAAATTACACTGTACCCAAGTGTATTTTAGTTGCAGTATAAGTAGGACTGATGTATATGTATATGTGTATCTATACATCCAGTAGGATATTTATTGTATCATGTTTACTACTAATGTATATACATCCATCCATCCATTTTCCATATGACTTATCCTACACAGGGTCATGGGCAGAGGTTGGTAGTAACGTGCTACATTTACTTTGTTACATTTACTTGAGTAACGTTTTGAAAAAAAGATTATTTTTAAGAGTAGAACCGAACACCCAACCCTGGAGGTGCAACGCAAACGTGCTAACTACTAAGATACCGTGCCCCCTACTAATGTTTATATCTCAACTCTGTGTACAAATGACATCTTTAAAGCTACCAAAGTGCACATTGTTAAAAAAGTACTCAGAATCACAACTAAATGCATTAATCACATTTCTCCCCTAATCTTCAACTGTGCAATTTCAGTGAGCCTGTGACCATCATAGTGTCAGATTTCTGCTCTTTGTTGACAGGAGTGGAACCCAGTGTGGTCTTCATGCTGTAGCCCTTTCATCTTAAGGTCCGGTGCAGTGTGCATTTTGAGATGCTTTTCTTCTCATCATGGTCGCAAAGAGTGGCTTTTTTGAGTTACCACAGCCTTCTTGTCAGCTCAAACCAGTCTATCCATTGTACTCTGACCTGTCTCATCAAAAAGTAATTTCTACCTGCAGAACTGCTGCTCACCGGATGTTTTTGTCACTGAGATCATATTTCTTCGCCCACTGTGATGTTTGATGTGAACATTTACTGAAGCTCTTGACTTGTATCTGCATAATTGTATGCACTGCAATGCTGCTGCATGATTGGCTGATGCTATTTGCATGAACAAGCAGGTGTTCCTATTAAAATGACTGGTGAGTAAATATAGATAAGCTTAAGATATATAAACACATAGCTTAATTACAAATTAAACACACTTTGTTGGCATTTAGTATTTAATAAAGTATGTATAAAGAAGCAACATTAAAGCATTTACTTAGTTTAATTACAGTATACTGTTTAAAAGTGCACTTTTATGCATACACTTTCCTTTCACAAGGTTAAACACAGCAAGTGCAGCATTATCAGTCACAGTGCTCTACTGCATTAAGCCTACAGTGGCATGTGTCCTACACACCCACACACATGTGCATCCACACATCAGTTGGGGGTGTAGGAGTCAGCTTTGTTTGTGTTGTGTCTGTAAGATGTAGCACAGCCACAGAACAGGAAGCAGAGGGAGGGAGAGGAGAGGGACGTTGCACTGGCCCAGATGTTTTTAAAAAACTGGAGATAGTGGCAACCACAGCAAGTCAGGAATAGAAAATGTGTTTAATGGTTTCAATGAATGAAGGAAATTTCCACTTCTGTGGAAGATGAACTCTTTTGTACCACTCCGATCAACGCTTAGAGGTCTATGCCCATGTTTGCCCAATATTCATGCCCTCATTTCAAATAGATATGTTATATTGTATATCATTTGTTTCAGCTCAGATAGGTTGATGAATGACTAGATTTATGATTACTGTAGGCACTGAATAACAAAACATTTGATTGTTAAAAGATCAGGTTTGGAAGGTGTGGGCCTGCTGTGTATAGTACTGATAACCTCTGCCTTGATAATTAAACAAACGAATAGATAAAAATACAGCCCATTTGGGGAGTGCTGGTTCATAATCCACATAAAATAAGGAAAAAGTGTGTTACATTACTGATAAACTTTCCTGCTCTGTTAAGCCACAGATCTTGCCAAATAATATCTCTTTATTAAATAATTCTAAATTATTAAATAAATAAAATATAAGATATGATCTCATATTAAAACTGAGCATGGTACAACTCACAACCCTTAATGTTTTAAAGAAATCATTTTCCTTATTTGTCTAAGGTGCACAGATTTCAAAACAACTGTGCACACCCTTTTATAATTGGGGGTGTGGCTGTGTTCAGAATGAACCAATCACATTCAGTCTCATGTTCAAAAGTAATTATCATACCCCTGTCATCAATGAAAGTATTCAGATTAACCCCAAATAATGACCAGTTGTTTCTGTAGGAGTTTCTTCATATCTTCTTGGTTTTATCTGACCGCTGAAGCCATGGTCTGCAAAGAGCTTACAAAGCTGCACAGTATCTCATTTGTTGAAAGATATCAATCAAGGGAGGGGTATAAAATAATTTCCAAAACATTAGATGGAATACTATAAGAGCCATCATCAAAAAAAGAAAACAGAGTACCACAGTGACATCACCAAGAACAGGCTGTCCCTCCAAAATTTATAAAAGGACAAGACAAAAACTTACCAGGGAGGCTGCCAAGAGACCTGACAAGTACTGATTACGTTCTGCATGTGACAACAATCTCTTGTATTCTTCACATGTCTGAGCTATGGGGTAGGGTGGCTAGACGGAAGCACTTTCTCACAAAAAACATACAAGCTAAATCACCCTAAACCATGTGGCAAAATGTGCTATGGTTTGATGAGACCAATTCCGAAAGGTTTAATAATTCCATAATTCCAAAAGGTTTGTTTGCGCAAAAAGGAACGTCACCAAAAAAACACCATCCTCATGGTGAAGCATGGTGGTGGCAGCATCATGCTTTAGGGCTGCATTTCTTCAACCAGAACTGGGGCTTTTTTCAAGGTATAGGGAATCATGAATAGCTACAAATACTAGTCGATTTTAGTGCTAAACCTTCAGGTGTCTGTTAGTAAGCTGAAGATGAAAAGGAATTTTACCTTTCACTAATGACCCAAAGAAAACACCCAAATCAAAAAAGGAATGGCTTAACCAAACGCGGATCAATGTGTCTGAATGACCTAGCCAGAGCCCGGACCTGAATCCAAATAAAAATCTGTGGGGTGACCTGAAGCAGGCTTTACAGAAAACATACCCTCACAATCTGATGGATCTAGAATGTTTTGAGTGGGAAAACATCAAGATGTGCCATGCTGATAGACTCTTACCCAAAAATACTGAGTGGTGTAATAAAATCAAAAGGTGCTGCTTCAACAAAGTATTAGTTTAAGGGTGTGCACACTTATGCAACTAGGTTTTTTAAGAAATCTTTTTTTTTTTTTTTTTTTTTTAAATTTCTGATTGTTTTTCACTTTTATATTTTTATACGTTGTAATTTCACATTGAGGGTGGAAAAAGTTCTGACATGATTTATCTTGCTTTCATTTTTTTTTACATCACAAAAACTTGACATTTTAACAGGGGTGTGTAGACATTTTATATCCATTATACAGTAAATATGCAGCACAGTACATTCCAAAGGTTTTTTTTTTTTTATTTTTTTATCTCTAATTACAGTCACATACTTCCCTTAGACGAACTGGTCTCATTATAGCATTACACATATTTCTTTGCTTCAGTGCACAACATTCTTAGAAGCCACACCAAGGTTCATAGTGTGAGAATTATTTTGAAGGGTTGCATGAAAAAGATTTCAGTTTCTATAAGGATCTCATTATTGCATAACCTAAAGGTTCTCCCACATGTTGGAGGCAGGGTGAGAAATAGGTTAAGGCTTTCCCTTGTTGCAGTCAAAGCAAGCACAAAACTGAAAAAAAAAAGCTTTTCCTGTAAGTTCCTCAACACCTGGACCTGATGCAACAAGTTTCCAAAAAGGTAACCAGTGTACATGCTGATCTACAGATTACATTTTTCTTGTATCTTAGCTGGAAAGGGGTTTTCCATGCTTGGCAAAAATAAAAATTAAATGACCCAGGAGGATATTTAACTGTTGAGTTTTATATTTATATTTAATATTTACATTTACAGCATTATATTCTCCATTGAAAAACAGATGCCTGTACAACAAGACCAGGTTTTATGAATAATGTTAAATGTAAACCCTGTTGGGTAGATTTAGTGGTTGCTCAAGAGTTTGGTGAAGATGTGGGTGGGTCTTCACTTTTTGTTTGAAGACAACTAGTGACTTAACTTGATCGGACAGCCAGGGGAAATTCATTCCACCAGCTGAGTGCTGGTACAAAGAACTGTATTGATGCTTCAAGTGTCTTTATCGATGACAGGTCAAGTGGAACCATGAGGAAATAGGCTGTGCTTTACTATTATAGGACAATGAAGATGTCCTGGAATCCCCTCAAAGCAGAATTTCCTCAATTAGTAGTGCCATAATGATTTTATGTTTGGATGATTTTGTGAAGAAAAAATGCTTACTGGTTTCTCTTTAAATTCATAGGATATTGTTATTGGTCTCAGGTCGTTAAGCACCTGTCCTGTTTTTCTGAGGGGGGGTGGGGGTTGTGGTTTCTGTAGGGTGGACATTAAGATTGAGAAAATCAATGGAAGACAGAGGGAAACTTTGAAACACTGGTGTCAACCTGTATAGTTGTAGATAGTTGTATTACAGCAATGGGAATACATGTGTTTAATTCTTTTATGATATTTATTGCACTAATGAACATTATTAGCAGATTAGCTCAAACCCCCAATTGCAAAACAATGGCCTGCGAGTGTACAGTAGTTATAGATTCTTCTCTACCATTGGCAATATTTATGTATGTATTTATTTTTTAGCTCTCATGTTGATGATCTGTGATTGGGAATAAATAAATCCCCTGATTTAGTTAAACACTGGTACATTTTATGGTTTTTCATGAAATCCCAAAGTGATTTAATATGCGATCAATCATGCCATTCATCACAGAAAGTGTGATTAATCACGTTTAAGAAAATGAATCAACTGACAGCCCTCCATGAAACACAAACTTTGTGTATCCCAACTAGTTCAACAATGGTGTGAAAATTTTTTGAAATCAATAATCTTGTCTATGATATCAAGTAAAATAGAGATTGTACATTGGTACATCATGTTGTTAATCCTATAGTTCGTTAAACACTGTGTTGCTTAAAGGATACACACTACACACATATGAACTATGAAGTCATGCCAAAACAATCCTAGAAGCAATGCTAGTCAGGCACAAGGAATTTACTGTTATGGCTACATGATCACAAAGTATTGAAAAGGAAGAAAAAAATGAAACAAATAAGAAACAAGATTAGTTGATAGATTTAATGTAAATCTTCTGTTTTCTTGAATAACATTCACATCCATTTACATTCACATTTATTTTATTATGCAATAGCAGATCTGAGTACTGTTTAACTCACAAAGTAAAGTTAGAATGCTAGAAGAATTGACTGAATGGTCTGGAAATGTAGATATTTTAAGTAACCTCCAATTATCATCATCATCATCATCAAAAAAAATCATTATCGAAGCCCTCATCTTTGTGCACTGCTGAGTTACAGCCCAGAACACACTACCTGCTCAGAAACACCTCTACCAAGTCAATGATGTCATCAGCCCTGAATTTGAACTCTCCAAAACTTTCTCACATCATGTTAGCTCAGGTTTGATTCATGCTGCTAATGTTGCAGGTGGCTGCATGGTGGTACCACGCCCAGTGTTATATCAGTGTTACTCATCATCTATCATCTTGCTACATTTCCCAGTTATTCTTCTAACCTACAGTATTTCACAAAAGTGAGTAAACCCCTCACATTTTTGTAAATATTTGATTATATCTTTTCATGTGACAACACTGAAGAAATG
>JANDJT010000021.1:17077659-17097823 GCA_024331685.1 Stegophilus panzeri | reverse complement strand
ATTGGAGCATGGCATATTTTTTAAAATATTTAATTAACGATTTTATGTAAAAAAAATTATAGAGATATACCAGAGACATTTTGTGTTGAAAATGGCAAACAGTCTACAGAGCAAAAGAAAAAAGTTAATAGATTGACTGTACAAGTGAAAACACTATTCATTTAAGGGTTAAATTAAATACAGGCACAACAATGTTTCATTTTGGAACCTACTGTATTATCAAGATTCACACAAACTAACTAACTAAAAAAGGGTCAGACAAGGGGAGTATTATCCTTGTCTTTGTCCTATTCGGTACATTTTCCTTTCATATACTGTAGTATGGAACTTTATTTATGAGTCATTGCAAAACATCTCATTAGGCAGGCCTAGATTGTTTAAGAGCCAAAAATGGTTTAATTATACTGACATTAGTGCTACTGTGAGGCCATGAGCCAGCTGTTTGTCATCTCCCTAACATGGAGAGTACACATGCATGTGTCATGCTTTCAGCTGCTGTAATGCTTTATTCACCTGTCTGTCAGTAAGAGTGTAGAGCGCCGTTGCTTGCATGTCATGACAACTTTGGTCTGTCACACAAGCTCTGCCAATCAAATCTTTCTTTGCTGTAAGGTTGTGTGCAAGGTCACAATGGTGCTAATGGGTTTGTTGAATCACCATAAGCTAGAGAATGTCTGTCCCTGACCTGACTGATGTGGCAACAGTAGTGCTTATGACATCATGCCATCAAAATGTCTTAAAGTTATGAAGCAACGGCAGCTGAAGAGAAAATATAGAGTATTCTTGACCTCAGAATGGATCAGAGAAACCAGTCATTATGCGTTCATAACAGCCTAGACAAGTGTCTGGGACAATAGAATTCACAAGATCTGCAAAGTGGTTGGCTGATCTCTGGAATGCCTTCAGCATTATTCAGAGAACTGGTTCAAGGTTTATTGATACAAGAGGCTAAATGAAAGTAACTAACGCAGTCGACAATGAACTGATAAACAGTAATAATGAGACATGTTAAGACAATTTCATGGGGGTATTTGGGTGTATTCTGTATTATGTTTCAGCTTTGAAACAATTTAAACCTGTTTTCCATTGACAGCATAATTTTATTTTATAATGCTGTAAACGTCTTTACATAGTAGTGTTTGGAAGCACATGAATTTGTAAAGAGCTTTATTTGTAGATTCATAATAAAGTCAGTGAAAATGGTAAAAGTAAACTAAATAGTTGTTTTGTTTGCTAACAACTAACTTACATTAGATTTGTACATGTGTATGCCTTTTTTGGTTCACGATCAAAGATTTTCAATAGGAATCAAACATAGCCATACCTAAATATTGATTTCATTTTATTACAACCATTTGTGTGTTGATTTAGGTGTAGGTATGCAGGTATTCGCTTGTTTAAAGAATAACCTAGAGCCAGGTCTTAACCTCCTGGTAGACAGTGGGGTCTGAAAGTCTGAGAGCACTTTTATAATTTAATACAACAATTTTCTTTACAAATTATAGAGTGCCCCCTGAAACTATTGGAACAGCAATGCCAATTCATTTGTTTTTACTATAGACTGAAGACATTTTGGTCTGAGATTAAAAGATGAATATTAGAAGAGAGTTTCAAATTTTAGCTTTCATTTCCCGGTATTTATATGTAGATATGTTAAACAACATAGAACGTAGCACAGTTTTATCAGACCAACCCAATAGTTTGACATTTGACTGATAGGTTTGACTGATTGTTACTCAGGTGTGTCCTGTTTGATTGATTGTTTAAACAATAAATATCTCTGAACATCTCCTCTTGGCGTTAACCTTCTGTTTCACCTATGAAGACTGCATTTATTGTTAACAAGGATGTGCCAACATGAAGATCAGAGAACTGTTTATGGGAGAAAAGCAAGCCATTTTGAAGCTGAGAAAAGAGGGAAAATCAATCAGAGGCATTGCAGAAACATTGTGCATAGTAAATACAACAATTTGGAATGTCATGAAAAAGAAAGAAACCACTGGTGTACTGAGCAACAAGTACTAAATGGGTGTGGTTGATGAAACATTGTGTGATGCAAACCACTCATCAGCAGTAAGAATTGGAAAGACAGATTGGAATTTGCAAAAAAAAAAAAATACAGATATGAGCCATAAAAGTTCTGGAACCAAGATTAACCTCTACCGAAGTGATGGAAAGGACAAAGTGTCGAGAAAGAAAGTATCTGCTCATGAGCCAAAACATACAAGCTCATCTGTGATACATGGTGGAGGTAGTGTCATGGCTTGTGCTTGTGTGGGTGCTTCTGGAACCAGTTCACTAATCTTTATTGATGATATAACTCATGATAGTAGCAGCAGAATTAATTCAGAAATTTACAGGAACATTTTGTCTGCCAATTTACAGAGAAATGCATCCAAATTAATCAGGAGGAACTTTATCATGCAGCAAGACAATAATCCAAAACACACTGCCAACTCAACAAAGGACTTTATCAGGGGGGAAAGTGTAAGGTTTTAGACTGGCCAAGTCAATCACCAGACCTTTACCCAATTTAGGAGCATTTTACCTCCTGAAGAGGAGACTAAAGGGAGAAACCCCCTGAAACAAACAACAACTGAAAGAGACTGCAGTAAAAGTCTGAAAAAACATCACAAAAGAAGAAACCATATTCATTGTTTGATGTCAAATCCAAATGTCTTTGGTGTATACAAACAAATGAATTGGGCTTGCCATTCCAATAGTTTCAGATTGTATTATAAACTTGAGTGAAAAGTATAATCTTTGAAATATTTACATGAATTTCAGTATTTGGTATGCCCTATTTATGTTTTAATGATGGGCTGCACTCAAGCTGGCATGGACTCCACAAGTTTGTGCAATACCTTATGCTCCATTTTAGATCAAATCCTTCGTATCATCCGAACATGTGGTTCAATAGAAGAGATTAGACATGAGGAAAATCTGATCTTTTGTACAAAGCAGTTAACATGGTCAATATCATACATTTGCTTACTTTCAAATAAGAACCTAGAAACAGTGGCTATTAATTAAGTGAATGTTAAATATTCAAGATATTGGATATTTACTTTCTTTGTTTTAGATATTTAAAAATTCTAAAGAATTTTGTTTAGTTCCTATTTTAAATGATAAAAAAAAAACAAACAAACAAAAAAAAAAAACAATTGGACCCTACCATATCTGCCAAATATCTTGCTTCTTATTCATGATGCATTCAAAGAACCATCATGATTCCCTCAACCACCAGCAAGACATCCCCAAAACATCAATAATGCACCACCATATTTTACACTGGTTTCAGATGTTTTACAATGTAACCATTCTCTCAGTGAAAACCACACATTTTACCACCAGCAGCGATTGTTTCTTGGTGAAGTTCAGACTTTTTTAGATTTTTTATACTGTATGTTTAAAAAAAAAATCCATTCAATGACTAGTTGCACATCAATATACATCTGTCTTTTTTTTGTTCAAAATAAATGACAAAAGGGATTTTCCATGTGAGCAATAAATAATTAAAGGAAACTGACTGGGGACTGAGAACAATTAAATTTTTCATCTTCAGTCCACATGGTCAACTGTAAGCCTATAGTGCCTAAAAAGCCCAGAGAGGCTCAATGTTTCGCACAACTTTATGCTTCTACCAGTCATTATCAGGCCATGAGGCCCTGTGCAGTGCTTTATCTCATAGTTCTATCACAGTCTGGGACAGTGGTGTAAGCAAGAGGACAGTCCTGTAGGCACGTTCTTGTTATACTACCAACAAATATGCACGTGCTGCATTAATCATGTTCATCTACATTCTTTGAAATGCCACACAGGTAGAATAGCCAAAGGGCACTCTTGTCTCAAAGATCAGTATAGGGATGATGGGCAGGGCACAAAAAAGTCACAGGATCAACATGTTTCAAAGTTGTACTTGAAATTCATCAGTGTTAAATCAGGCTGGGGTAAAAAAAGACAGAAAAGAGAGAGTGTCCATAAGATAGAAGATAAGAAAACAGCACATCACACTTCATACTTCACTAAAAAAATGACTTAAGATGACACTTGCCAGGTGTACTAATCGTGATCATTTCAAATGGACTAATTCAGATCTCCAAACACACCTGAGAAGTTGATTAGTATTGCCAGATTAAATTGTCTTAAATTTAGCATCACTCACTGTGCTGTTTCTTCGTTATCTCTATGAACTTGCTCTACATTCTTGATAAGTAGTAGCACTCACTCCTCATTCTTAGAGGATTTCACTTCTTCCACTGTCTAGCTAACCAGCAGGCCTGTGACTACATGTCACTAGCATTTTAAATGCTTTACTCTCACCACACCACAAGCTTATACTACTGAGCTGGCTAATTTAGCTGGATTCCACTAACACACATCACTGGTTTCTCTCCAGTCACTCACTGTTTTGGGCTCTCGCTTGGTGTTATTTACTCAGAGTAATCCACATCCCCTGCTATTCTTTTGATACCACTAGCATGGTTCAGTGTTTTCCCCTTGCAATACCACAAATTGTTCTTGGTTTAGTCTTCTAGGTTAGCTGGATCCCTACTAATACATAGCTCTGGGGCTGGAGTAGGTTTTCCTTCCATATAAGAGGCCCCTCAAGATACACAAAGAGGGTAGGCACACCATGGTGCAAGCTTAAAACTTATGTACCAGTGTCTGAATCCTCTATAACAGGGGTCTTCAATCTTATCCACAAAGGGCCAGTGTGGCTGCAGGCTTTCATTTCAACCAAATAGGAGGCACATTTGATAGTCGATTAGAGTCCAAGATGAACTGATTAAACAAGTGGAATCAGGTGTGACTTCTGCTTGGATGGAATGAAAGTCACACTGGTCCCTTGTGGATAGGATTGAAGACCCCAGATCTAGAAGCTCAAGGCAGGCACCAGCTTGATCGTGGAATTGACCATATTAAAAGTGCAGTGTTTGGCATGGACATCCCCTCCCAGTGCGCTCGGCTGGCAGATTCAGACCCTGACTTAGAGTCAAACCTGATCCAAACCCTGCAACCTAGACAACTTGTTAATCACAAATTGCCACATCCAGCAATGACTGATAAACACAACAAGTAGCCCAGATTTACTTTCTAGGTGAATTGATGACCTGGATGCAAGCATGGCTCAGCAGAAATTGATGATTCAGAAGTTGAGACCATGGCACTCAGAGGCATATGTCCTTCAACAGAGACCTCCAGTGACTGGTTATCATTCCTATTATTCATCAGAGGAATCTGAGAATGCTAGGTCTACAGCTACGTCTGAGAAATTCTTCCAAGCTGATAAGGACCTAGCAGTTGAATTGCCATATTCAGCTGTGGTCTCAGCAACATCCAAAAATGGGTCTGGGATGTCCTCTGCCCCTTTGCAGGTGACACTGTAGGAGCCACTCTTTAAAATGGTGGTGGCCCATTTGTGACTGGATGGTGCTATACAACTTACAAAACCAAATGTGGCACCTTTCAAAATTTAATTCACTATGAAATGGAGCAAGAAGAACTTGCATCTTGATCATAAACAACAATGCTGTCAGAAACACCGTCATCATGTTTGTGAAGCAGTTAAGTGTTCATAAGTCTGACTACATATGGAGAGAAGCTTTTCCGGTGTCTGCTGGTTTTGACACACAGGGAAGGAGATCAAATTAGCTGCTGGGTATGAGAGGCCGTGATGAATCTTTCTGCTCACTTCCTGGGTCTGGAGGACAGTAAAGCTTCATCCGATATCGCGTACTGTGACAGTACGTACTGCATTCGATGCAGTACCTACTGTATGGCCATTGAAACAGTACGTACTAAATAGGAATGTGTATATAGTATGAATACAATCCCGGACATACTGCATCCTGGTATATTGGCATTGTCATGTGACCTTCAACGTCATCATAAACACAAAAATCTTAAAGGGACCACCAGATTAAAGCCACTGCACTAACGGCAAAATGCACATCAGGAAAGTTAACTCAATTAGTAATTTAATGTGGTGTGATGGTTAGCCTGCAGCGGCCGTACTTCAAAGATGTCATGGTCCTCACAAAACTGCCGGCAGGGTGCTGAAAGGACAGCGCCACTTTAGCACCCTGAATGTTTTGGACAGCAGGAAAGTACATGGCTACAAGGCGGGGTGGCAGAAGTACACACGGCTGGCAGCTCATGAGTGGAGTGGCTGCTCTTCACCCTCCCAGAGAAGACAGGAGGATATAAATGGGCACATCCAGCATTTCAATTTCTAACACAAGTAACACGTCTCCCTCTCTCTCTCTCTCTCTCTCTCTCTCTCTCATTTAGACTTTTAACATAAATAAAAGAGCACTTTTTCCCCATGTCTGCCTCCTGTGTGTCTGTGTTCTGCCCTGCTTTAGTTCTGAACAGACACACTGGTGGAGAATGCAGGTATAAGAGCACAGACACAAACAAAAAACAAAAAAAACCACCAATTAAATAAAAAAATTAATTAAAATGCTAAATAAAAGAGAAAGAGAAAAAAATCCTCACAACACACAATGGATTCCATGTTGCAGCACCTCCTGGAGATGAACATCCAGCCACAGGCGGTGACCCAGAAGCTGGTCCAGAGCCTCTGTATGGCCAGACAAGAGCTGCTGGTCCTGAAGAAGAAGCCATGCTCCGGCACATCGGTTCCTCTCCCACATCCCTGCCAGGATGCCCAGCATCTGCTCACAAATCTCTGCATCGAGGACAACGTGGAGGCCTATCTGGAGACTTTTTAGTGGGTTGCCCTACGTAAGAACTGGAAAGAAGAAGCCTGGGCCCAGATTCTTGCTCCATTCCTCTGTGGGAAGCACAGCAAGCCTACTACACCCTCTCTGTGGCCGAAGCAGTAGATTATAAAATATTGAAAGCAAAAATCCTCGCCCGCTGTGGTCTGTCTCCTACCAATGTGGTGGCAGAGTACCACCGCTGGACCTACTCGTCCACCCCATGAGCCCAGATGGACTCACTGCTCCATAAACACCAAGCGATGGCTCCAACCAGAATGGCGCCCCGTAACAGTGGTCATCGAGCAGCTACTCATGGACCAGTTTCTGAGGGCTTTGCTGCCCCAAGAGCACATAACCATGGGGACGAGAGGCGCTGACACACCCCGAGAGATGATAGAGAGCCTTGAGTGTGCTCGGGTGGTGGGAATTCAACCCAGAGGCCCGCTGCATTCAGCCTCCCCACCAACTAGACCTCGATTGCTACAGGAAGAGGATCTGCACCGACAGCCGCCCTGCTTATGAAACACCACGGGACATATCCATGCCCACCGAGCCGGACCCGGCATCCTCTCAAGAAGCTCTGGATGGCTGGATGTGCCCTCCACATGATGTCCCTGCCCAACGCACCCATGCTGCCTGTAAAGGTGAATGGCCACCCAGTCACAGCCCTCCTGGATTTCAGCAGCACCGTGACCCTGGCCCGCCCAGCTCCCTGTTGGAAACCCTCAGGACCACAGGGACTCTTTTGGTCACCTGCATAAACAGGGATATTAAAGAGGTCCCCGTGGCTGAAGCGCACATGACCACGGTGACCAGAGAGTGGCCCCTCCTCATTGGGCATGCCTGAACTCCCCATCCCCCTGCTGCTCGGGCAGGATTGGCCAGGGTTCCCCACAAAGACTCAGATAATTTGGCGGAAGGCACCTGCCACCTAGATCCGGGTCTAGCAGGCCTGCATGGCCCATGGAAGAGGGGACTCCGACACCTCATCAGGTGAGACACCCTCTCCTTCTAACCCTGTCTCATTTGTGTTTCACCAGGTCACTCATGGAAGGAACCTTGGCATGAGCAGAAGGAGGACGACCAGCTGAGTCACTGTTGGGGCTAGGTGCGGCAGAGAGAGGGGGTCAACCAGTTCGCTGACCAACGGGCCCCGGTCTCCTTCTTCCTAGTAGAGAACGGGCTCCTCTACTATCGAACAGAGTGCCAAGGCCAGATCTGCCATCTGCTGGTGATTTCCCGCTCCCAAACCCAACCCCTAATGCACCTGGCCCACACGCATCCACGTCGCGGACACCTGGGCCCCCGGAAAACCCTGGAAATCTTTGTGACAGGTTCCTCTGGCCCCGTATGGACGCAGAAGTCTGAGCCTTCTGCAAACAGTGTCTCCAGTGTCAGTGCACCGAAGCCCAGAACCTGCCCTAAGTGCCCCTTATCCCGCTCCCCGTTATCAGCATCCCCTTCGAGCGCATAGGCATGAATCTGGTAGGGCCGATACCAAAATCTGCCCGGGGTCTTGAGTACATCCTGGTGATCCTGGACTATGGCACCAGATACCCCTAGGCAGTCTTCCTACAGAAAGCCACCACCTGAAACATCACGAGGGAGCTCATGCTGCTGTTCAGCCATATTGGGATCCCCAAAAACCTGCTCACCAACCAAGGTACGCCATTTATGTCCATGTTAATGAATGATCTGTGTTGGCTGTTGCAGGTGAAGCATCTCAGGACCTCACCCTCAAGCAGATGCTGAAGCGGGTGGTAGATGAGGAGGGACGGAACTGGGACCTACTCCTTCCCTATGTGCGCTTCACTGTCTGAGAGACCACTCAGGCCTCCACCGGCTTCACTCCTTTCAAGCTCCTCTTTGGACAGCAACCTCAAGGACTGTTGGACGTGACCCGGAAGGCATGGGAAGAACAATCCTCCCCGTATTGCTCCCTAGTGGAATACGTCCCAGAAATGTGAGAGCAGATCAGCAGAGTGACGCCGGTTATCAGGGAGCACATGGAGGCCGCCCAACAAGACCAGCAAAAGGCCTACAACCAGCCGGCCCAGCCCAGGGAATTACAGCCAGGCGACCAAGTGTTTCTCCTGCTCCCAAATGCCTCCTGTAAATTCCTGGCCCGCTGGCCAGGCCCGTGCACAGTCCTGGTGAGAATAGGTCCGGTGAACTACAGTCTGAAACAGCCCGGTAAGCACACAACCACTAAAGTATAATACATCATCTTGTTAAAGAAATAGGTCCTGCCAACTCCGGTAGTCTCTTCATTTCCCACTGACTCCCCAGGTCCCCCCGAGTGTACCTTGGTCCAGTGAAGTGAGGATCTGAGCCAGAGACAGAAACAGGAGCTAACAGAATGAGTAGACCAACATGCAGACATCTTCTCCACCACACCGGGACTGACCCACCTGGTGCAGCATGAGATAAAGACCCCCCTGGGAGTGGTGATTAGACAGCAGCCCTACCGCATCCCGGAAGCTCGCTGTCATGCTATTCAGGAGGAAATCATCCAAATGCTCCGGGATGGAATGATCAAAGAATCAGCCTGCCCCTGGTCCAGCCCCATTGGTGGTACCGAAGCCAGATGGCAGCATCCGGCTGTGTAATGATTTCAGGTGGCTGAACGCAGTCTCAGACAGCTACACCCTGTCCAGAGTCGACGATCTGGTGGAGCACCTGGGGAGAGCCCAGTTTGTCTCCACTCTTGACCTGAAGACTGGATGCAAAGGCCAAAACCGCCATCAGTTCTGCCAGAGGCCACTGACCGTACCGGGTTCTCCCTTTTAGCCTGCATGGAGCTCCCGCAACCTTAAAAATGCCTGCTGGAACACACAGACCATACGCGGCAGCATATCTGGACGATGGCATCATCCACTCCACCACCTGGGCAGACCACTTCCATCACCTCAGTGAGGTACTAGGGAGCCTACAGAAAGCTACATTGATGGCCAACACACGAAAAGCCTGACAGAGGCACAGTACCTGGGGTACTGCATCAGCAGGGGGCTCCTGAAACCACAAGAAAAGAAAATAGAGGCAGTGAAGAACTACCCCCGGCCCACATCCAAAAAACACGTACGTGCCTTCTTGTGGCTGGTGGGGTATTAACAAATGTTTGTGGCTAATTTCTCCTCTCTAGCTTCCCCCCTCTCAGATCTCGCCAAGAAGGGCCAGCCAGACCAGGCAGGGAGGACTGACAAAACGGATCAGGAGTTCCAGGCCAGCTCCCCTGTCCTCAGGAACCCCAACTTCAACGTGCCTTTTACGGTCCACACAGACACCTCTGAGACATGGCTGGGGGTGGTCCTGTCCCAGACGTTTGACAGAGAGGAGCACCCAGTCCTCTATGTCAGCAGGAAGCTAACCCCTGCCGAGCAGAAGTACGCCATCATGGAACGAGAAGGTCTCGCAATAAAGTGGGCCATAGAGGAGCTCTGGTATTACCTGGCAGGGTGCCACTTCCCCCTGATCACTGACCATGCCCCCCTGTGATGGCGAGCCTGCAGCCCACAAACTTCAAAGACGTCACGCTCCTCACAAAACTGCCGGTAGGGTGCTGAAAGGACAGTGCCACTTCAGCACCCTGAATGTTTTGGACAGCAGGAAAGCACATGGCTACTATGCGGGGCGGCAAAAGCACACACAGCTGAAAGCTTGTGAGTGGAGCGGCTGCTCTACACCCTCCCAGAGAAGACAGGAGGATATAAATGGGCACGTCCAGCGTGCTGAGGTGAGCCGCATCTCCGTTTCTAACACCAGTAACATATCTCTATCTCTCTCTCTCTCTCTCTCTCTCTCTCTTATTTAGAGGCCAACCAGGAAGACAACGAAGAAGACAATTCTCTGGCGCCCAAGCTCCACTCATGTCGCTCTGGCCTCAACGCTGCTGCAACCCGCAAGCCGCGATTCACACCAGGAAGGCCATGTCCTGCACCTGCTCACTCCCCTCACACACCCCTCACCACCACTTACTGACTTTTAGCATAAATAAAAGAACACTTTTTCTCCACGTCTGCCTCCTGTGTGTCTGTGTTCTGCCCTGCTTTAGTTCTGAATAGCCACAGTGGGCAGTGTTAACAGGCTGAAGTAAATTCATTGCCGTTAGTTTGGCTGGCTAAAGCATGATGGACATTACAAAAATGGTTTCAAATGCTGTGACAGTTGTTTTCTTGTTTAAACCTTCAACAAGTTAACAATTTATTTGGGTATTGTTAAACAAGTCCTGTTTAACTAAGGTTTAATACTTAAAAAGAGCCAATGCGATTTTTTCTGGGCTCGTCCCATTGCATTATGGGATTTTTTAATTGCATAGTGTCCATTGGTTGTATACCACAAAATCTCGCCGGAAGTAGTACGCCATCTGGATATTTTTCACCTACTGTTTCTCGCCTACTGAGAATTCGGACATATTACCCCTCTACCGTACTGCTTTTCGCCTTCTGTGTAGTAGGGTAGTACATGATTTCAGATGCAGCCTAAGAAAGAGCAGGTTTCTCCTTTTCTCCTTAAGGTTTCTCCCTGTTTGCTTTGCAAACAAACCACTGATTTATATATACTTTCTCTGCATATATCCATTTTACATTTACACACATTTGTTTTGACTTTGCAGTTAATTAATATGAACAAAACCGTATGTGTCCATATGTGTAAACAAAGATATTATTTAAAAAAATAAACTGATAGGGAAAAAAGGTTTGGACATCACAAATTGCCAGTATTAGTACTAGCATGATTATAACTTTGAGACGTCTACAGTAAGAAGTACTTAACTTCTGGTTAACTTCTACTTAAATTCTGGTTCAGTTCTAGCCGATTCCTCTTGGCAGTAGTCTTCCCTGAGGTTACAAGGGTGGATCTGCAATTTCAAAATCCTTCATGAATTTTCAGTTGGATTCAAATCAGGATAGAGGTGATTAAATTCTCTAATATGTCCCGGTGCATTGCTCCATTCATCTTTCCTTCTGCGACATATAATGCCCCAGTACTGTATGCAGAGAAGCAGCCCTGTATCATGATACTCCCAACGGCATACTTCACTGTGGGTATGGTGTTCTTGGGATAATATGTGCAACAGTTCTTTCTCCAAACATGACAAGCTTAATTATTGCAAAAGATTTTAAAAAGAGTTCTGATTTATCTAAATGCTTTTAGACATGCATCTCTGTTCATGTTTTTTTTTTTTTTAGCAGAGGAGTTTTGCTTTAAGTGTAGGAACAAAGATGACTGCAGTTTATTACTTATTATTCTCTGTGTTCCTGATGCTTTCAGGTCATCCTGCAACTCTTTTCAAGCGACTGCTGGCTCCACTCTTACTATCCTTATCATTAGTCTGAGAACGTCTGTGAAATCTTGCATGTTGAAAAGTTTTGGTTACTTGTGGTTCCATGACCTTTCCACCTGCATTTATTGTACTGATAGGGATGTTTAATGTATTTGCTATGGCTCTGTAGTTTTTTCCACTCATGTGTTGTTTTATAATGTTGTCCCTGAGAATTTTGTAGAAGCTCCATCACCTTTGCCATGACTGCTACTTGTTGTGTGAAATCTTCCCAGCCAATGGAAATTTCTTTTATAAGCATGCCAATCAATTGCAGTACTTGATTTATTTTATGTAACTTTTACCTGTATATATTTTCAATATATTGTAGTGTCTGATTACGTTTTCCTTAATTAATTTAGGTTTTTTTTTTAAAAAAAACATTAAAACATATTTATACATACATACTTTTTGTTCATATTATATAAGTACATATAAGTACAAAGTCGGTGACATGATTTGAAGTAGATATATGCACAGAAAGCATATTAAATAACAAAAACAAAAGTGTCCAAATAAGTATTTCTCTTCACTATAAATATTTCTATATCACTATTAAATTCCTTATATATTATGGATTATAATCATTATGGATTATACTGCACTGTAATTATTATCTTCATTCTACAACATTACAAAATGAAAGTTACAAGACTGTCAAAATAATTTGGAGTTTCAGTATATTTTCATTAAATGTCATACATGATACATTAAATAGCATTTGTATATAATTTGCACAATTTTCTCAAAAAAAAAAAAAAAAAAAGCCGCAACCTCTGTGGCTGTGAAGTGATAAGATGATAGGGACTGTTCTTTCTGTGCGTCAATTCACCCTAGTCAGGTAGGGTGCAGGTACTTTCTGAGAAAACAGTGGATTCTATTTTTAATATATATATATATATATATATTTTTTTTTACTAAAGAGTCATCTGTGGTTATCTGGGGCAATAGTGACATGACAAAGTGGTTTAGTCTTTCGTCAGTCTCATTGTTTCAGCTCTATCTCCATCCTACGCTTTAAAGGACTAGCAGCGTCCCTCCTTCTCTTAAATGTAATCATCACTGTTCATTCTTTCCTCTGTCTTGTAAACCACTTCTTATCACTGTGTGGGTGAATAATCTCTCCACTGAAAGGTCACAGTGTTGTCATAAATAAACAATACTATTGGTGTAATCTTTCCTTATTTGAATGCAGTTTGAGTTTTTCCATTATTATTCTTGTTGGTTCTCCTGGTTAACCTAGACCCCCAGTGCCATTTTTTTTCGACCATAGTCTGTCTAATTTAAAAATAAAATGTGTTTTTGAACCCTGCAATGGCTTGGCACCCCGACCAGGGTGTCCCTTGCCATGTTCTCCGAGTTCCCTGGGGTAGACTTCAAGCTCCCCACGACCCTGTGTAGGATACGCAATACAGAAGTTGGATGGATGTGTCATTTCTGGGTGGCATAATGAGACAGAGGGTAATGTTGCTGTCTCACAGCTCCAGGGCCCCTAATTTAATCCTGTACTCAGTCTCTGCCTATATGTTCTGGAGAACCTGTATGTCCATAAAGGTTTCAGGTTCTTTCCTACCGTGTCTCAAAAAACATGCATGTAAACTGGTGTGGACTGGCTATGCTAAAATGCTCCTTGGTGTGAATGAGTGTCTTTGGGTGTGTGTGTTTATGGGGTCATGCACTAGATGGGCCTAGTGCCCAGTATTCCTGGGAAAGGCTCTAGATCCATCGCAACCCTGACCAGAACAAAGCAGTTAATGAAGTTGAATGAATGATAATTTCTGCTGGTATTCTAACCCTTATGGATTATGGTAATTAACTTTGGAACAGCCCTAAGAAAGAGAAACCCAAACCTGTTCCAGCAAGACAGTGCCTCTGTGTACAAAGCGAGTTCTATGAAGACATGTTTTGCCAAGGCTGGAGTTCAAGAACTCAGGTGTCTTGCACAGAGCCTAACCTCAACTGCACTGAACACCTTTGGGATAAACTGGAACACCAGTTTTCGGACTGTCTGTCCATCCATGTGCCAATCCGAGATTTTTATTAGAGCGATATCTGAAGAACGAGTGGTTGAATGTTTTTAGGGTTTACATGGAATTATCGTAGATTTTGGAATTGATCCAAATAGGATCACAGCAAGGTCAAATGTCTGAGATAGTTTTTCTTTAACAGCTTCCTTCCTGTTCAAAATATATTTTAAGGGTATTTCAGGCATAGAAATGAGTAACAAAAAGGACTAGACTTGTTGGCGGCAGCGGAATCTGCGTCGGCGCCGTTGGTGTCAAGTTCTACTTGTTTGTAACAATTAGGAAGTGAAAAAAAAAAAAAAAAACTGGACTGAATAGGATAACAGTATCTGCTGTTTTGCCATCATGTTTAACTAGTCACATAAGATTTGCTTTTCAAACCAATGCAATTGTGATGCGCATTTTAAAAAAAAAGTTGGTTTATTCACACTACCAAACTTGCTCATGAACAATGAAAAGGGTCATGAGAAAATATTTGAGAGACAATACCATATGGAGAGTCCTTTAGAGTTCAGCTTAACTTTCTTACTCAGCTCAGACTCACATGTTTATGTGAATGTATAGTGGTATGATATCTGAAATTTCTACCCTTTCAAACAAAGCATTTGTTAAAACACATTCCTCTGTGGATAAGTGAAAGAGAAGGTGTTTTAGGAGCCTTGTGATGTTCCAAATAACCCGTATTGCCCCAATTCAAAGGAATGCATTGTTTACACTAAACAGTTCTCTGATAAGGCTGGTATGATTCTGCAACAATACAACACTACAACATTCATTCATTCAGGCCAAGAATGTGCATATGTGGTTTAAGAGATGGAGGCGATATGATTCTTTTTTCCTTTTATCAGAAAATGAAACTATAATTTAGTACCTACTGGAAATGTTTTATAAACTGATAGTGCCAAACAGATTTACCAGCAGTCACAATTATTCTTAAAATGCAATTGTCTAAAGAGTTTGATGTATAAAAAACTTGATATTGTCTTATGAAGTTTTCTCTCTTTTAACTTGTATGAGCTGGGAATAATGTTCTGGGTGGTTTACATCTTATATTTATTGTATGTTTTCATCCCCCTTCATACTGGACTTGTTTTGATAGCTCCTTGTTCTTCATGATGCTGAATGTTTTGTGAATGTTGTCTAACAAACACCTGGGGCCTTCCAGTAACAGGTGAAAAGGAAAAGAAAAAAAACAACAATAAACAGTCCTTCCCTGATCCCTGTCTCTTTTCTTTCTCTTCCTCAAAAATACAGATTGACACTTCACCGGAAAACTGCTCTCTTGAAGACACTTCTGAGCTGGGAAACTGCAAATCAGACCAGTAGACCAGTAAAAAGCATTGATACCCAGGACTCCTTTCATAAATATTACATAAACGTCTCCTAACAAAGAACTTCACCACATGAACGATTACATGATTTTCTTTTTTAGGAATTCTCTAGAACAATTTATTAATATTAAATTATATGGCATGCCCACCATACGAATCCCTGTGAATGAGTTGTTACTATGGAAACAATAATATATTAGAAAGAGCACATCAATATAAACCTATCTTTCATGTTATAGTCGGAACTACCGTCTGAGCCATGCTATTATGAAAAATAATACACATTGTCTGACCAATCAGATTCAAGAATTCAACCATGCTCTGGTATAAAGCAGTATTCACAAAGAATTACTGTAAGACCACTAAGACTGTTATATTTTTTCCTAAGTGTAATTCACAAAACATTTCAGCACTATCACTGACAATCCTAAATATCTGCTACTGGTGATTAATAGCACAAATAATTTTCCTGTATTGATGACAACAAGGAGCTTTACAAATGTTTCATGCCAATGTTTCATGTGGAAGAATTTCAATGATTGTGGAGTTGTAAAGAATGCAGTCACTTCACCCTTTAAACACCACTGGAGATTAAAGTTTACCCAAATCTCAGCTACTGTACTTAGCCACATGAAACAATGACGATGAACTGCAACTGTATCAAACAATAAAAGCCCTTTCTACTGCTATTAGGGATCATTGCTGACATTGTTTTTGCTATCCTAATATCTCCACTGATTAGCTGATGTAAAGGTCTTATGACTCATGTGACTCATGGTCATATTACAATAAAAAAAAAAAAAATCCAAATTTTTAAGCAAAATCAAATGCTGACATACCAACTATGTTTTCCTGGTGGAAATTATGGGGGTAGTTTGGGGAGGTATTTATTAATTTTCAACCAGTTTGTCTGTTTTGTAGGAGATATATTTGTTTGTGCATTTACTCAGATTTCTGAACACATTTTAGTTATTATTCACTAAACTGATTTTTTTTTACCTATGAGTTTGACACCCATGATTTAGATTTTTTTTTCTTCATGTATATAATCAGCAAAAGCAATTTGTGTTATTTTATGACATTGTGTATTGGGATTTTCAATCACTGTTGATGTTCATTCATGAAACAAGTCGTCATCTGACATCTTCTTAGTTTAGAATTTGTTAGTAATGATTTCTCTCAGCAGTTGCTTGAATATGCTTTAAAGAGAAACTATTATTTAGGAAATTGTAGTGCTACTTAAGAGCTCTTAGTATTACCCTTTCATGCATAAATTATATATAGGCATATCAAGATTCTGTAGAGGGGGGCACAGTGGATTAATGGTTAGCACACTTGTCTTGCACCTCTGGGGTTGGGAGTTGGGAGTGAATCTTGCCTTGGCCCTGTGTGTGCGCGTGGGGCTTGCATGTTTGCCTCCCCCAGTCCAAAGACATGCATTGTAGGCTTATTGGCATTTCCAAATTGTCTGTAGTGTGTGAGTGTTTGTGCGACTGTGCGCCCTGCATTGGTTGGCACCCATTTTATTCTGTGTAAAAATCTAAATATCAACTATTAAAAGGTAAGCAGATTGCCCATGAGCACAAAAAGGCTAAAACAGTATCTTTCAATGTTCAAAATGTTTAACATTCATGTCTAAAATATGTAATTCTATGAAGAAACTTTGAGAGGAACACATCCTCCTCTGGGTGACACCGGGCAGTGCGATTATAAATCATTTCACTTCTATAACTGTGTACTATTGAGTCAAAAGGTACTAATTGTGTGAACAATAACTTGAGTATGAGCATTCCTTCTAGTTTTAACTTAAAGTCTGTTGTAGCAAATTAAAGTTATTAACTGTTCAATGATGGAGACTTGAGTGCAAACTCTTCTTAAAAATTGCAATCCTACACTCTTACAAATATAGGTTTTTAATGATTCTGTACAGCACCACTTGTCAAGAACCATTTTTCATTGTATAAGGTTCTTGAGTTGAGCTATATGGGTCTTTGGAGATTAAAAAAGTCTTTTTTTTTTTCTTTTTTTTTTAAAGTGCCTAGGGACAAATCTAGCGAATATTTGGACAAACCTTAGCAACTTTCCAAATATCACCAGTACTATCCTGCAAGCGCGAGGTCTTGCTTTCCCGCTGCACTCACACCTCTCTCTGCGTCTTCATAGCAGTGTATTGGTTCTTCAAGGTATCATCCCATAACAGGTTAAAGAGCCCTATAATGTTCTTTGTGGGACTGGAAAAGGTTCTCCTGGCATCACTCTTAAGAGCCTTACTTTGGTTCCTTAAAGCACTAACTAAGGGTTTTCAGAGAACGTATAATAACATGGTTCCTCGTGGCACTGCTGTAAAGAACCATTTCTACGTTCTTTAAAGTACCAGTAAATAGATGGTTCTCTAAAGAACTTGAGAGTATAAGGTTCTTGGTGCAACTTAAAAGTGTTTTCCGATGTCATCAGGCTGAAAAACCCTTTTTGGTTTTAATCGGAACTTTTATTTTTAAGCATGTAAGGTTATCCAAGGAAGAACATCCACAGCTATCGTTATGGTTTCTTTGTGCTACCATCCACAGTAATCTCATGGTGATCTTTAGGCTGTACATGTGGGGCCATCCTCAGCAGCAGCAAATGATTTTCAGGTGATGAGAACTCCAACCAGATGTAAGGCATCAGGATGGATCAGGCAGGTCGGTAGAGCAGAAGGGGTCAGTGTCAATAAAAATCTATGCAAGAAAGGGTTAAGATAAGTTTCCTTGTGAATATAACATCTGGTTTTCAGTGTTTTAGTTTTAGTAAAGAATATACAGGGTGTGATTAAAAGTTATTGTCTTTCTACTTTTTCCTACTTGTCTGTTATTATTCTCACTTTTCAGTTCTCCCTGTTGGTTGTTGTTGTTTTTTCCCCTGCTACTCAAATTATTTCTATCAAACTTGCTCTTGTATAAGAGTGGATAATAAATACACTTCATTCAGATTGTACACCTGCTGTGACTCATTTAACAAACCACTTAAGGAAGGGAATTCAATTACATGGCTAATCTAACTCTGCAAATCTATATTAGTTAACAGGAATTTTCTGTCGCTTTCATGCAGCAAATTAATGGAATATTTATAGAGTCAAATACCAGTGGGAGGAAATCTTTTTCCTCCCACTGGTAGTGCTGTCAGATAAAGACATAATTATAGCAACATTTGTATGCCCTGCATTCTTTTATATTTGTTCAGGTCTGTGCTGATTTATACAGATAAAGGCAGGAGTGGGGCAAAGGCTATTGTGTCCTCTAAGTGAGTGCATATTTAAACCTACATATTTAAAGTCTACATTCTTAGTTGAAAAAAAAAGTTCTCCTCAATGGTTCTTTGAGTAGTTAAGTGTTCTTAGCTTCGAAAAGGGGTTATACTTCAAACTCTCTCTGACAGAAAAACATTCATAAACTACATAAAATGCAACACATAAGGAGGACAGTTCAGGAAGCTTCTTTCCCTAAGCATAGAAGCTGTAATATTAAATATTGACTTATAATAATTTATTTAACTATGTACTGTATTTGTACAGCATCTAACATTAAATACAGAGTAGTGACAAATTTCACAGACTTCTCAACTGGATGTGTGTCAAAAAACAGTGACTTTAGTGACATTTTGATGTACGGGAAATCACACATTCAACGATTTTGTTTGAGATTAAGTGCAATAAAAAAGGAAAAACAAAGAAGTTGGAAAAAAAGTGAAATGGTCATACAGTGGGGTCCAACATCAATAGTGAAAATGCTTCTATTTTGCATTCTTTTCTAATTTAATACAATAATTTTCATTACAAATGATATGACTGACAACAACTTGAGTGAAGAACAACTTGACAACAATTCATGCTGGCATGGACTCCACAAGCTTGTGTAAAACCTTATGCTCCATTTTAGATCAAATCCATTGGAGTGCTGTCTGAACACATGCCTCAGTAGAAGAGATTAGACATATGGAAAATCTGACCTTTTGTACAAAACACTTAACATGGTCACACGTTTGCTTACATTTACAGTATACAGGGACCTAGAAAGAGTGCAGAATCTTGAATATTATATATTTGAGATATTGAGCATTTACTTTCTTTGTTTTAAATATTTAACAATTCTAAAACCTTCTGTTTATTTCCAATTTTAAATGAAAAAAAAAAAAAATCAAAATAAATCCCAGATTTTCAGTTTGGTCTCAGACTTTTGGACCCCACTCCATGGGTCATCCTTAACAATGTTCTTGACAAATGCATGAGTACATGTGTGGCATACACCAAGAGAATGGTGTAACAACAGGATTGAATGTTTGACCTCTACAGTGATAGGGTGTGGTGGCTTTATTGTGCTATAGAAGGTGTTTTGTTATCAAACCTTGGCTCCACTTGTCCGCTTAGAGGGAAGCGTCACTGCAAATCAGTGCAAGCTTACTGTATTCTGACTGATTACCTTTATCCTTATGATGATACATTTCAATCATGATTAGAGTGGTCTATTCCAAGATGACTCCACCCACATCCATAGGGCACAAGGGCTCACTGAATGGTTTGATGAGCATGAAAATGATGTAAATCATACACTTATAGCATTTGAGAGGTTTTTGATGGACATGTTAGACAGTGCTCTCCACCAACATCACTAAAACACTAGTTGAGGAAACAGCTTTTGTAAGAATAAAGTTAATCTTTCTAGGACATTTTCAGATACGTGTGGAATCTATACCAAGGCACATTATAGTATATAGTACACAATTTAC
>JANDJT010000021.1:17045040-17076016 GCA_024331685.1 Stegophilus panzeri | reverse complement strand
AAATAATATTTATGTATCTACAACTCTAAATAAATGAATAATTATTACTATTACTATGCTGTTTTTTTTTTTTTTTAATGAATGCCTAGGTTTTACCCACAAATATATAGTGTAGGAATATGCCTTGAAGAATTATTATTATTATTACTACTACTACTACTACTACTACTACTACTATTACTAATTATAAAATAATAACAAAAATGTTTACTAAACTGTCCCTATTGTAAATGTGTTGTCATTAGTAGTATTACTAGTAGTATTATAAGGTTCCATCTGAAAGAAAAATTGTGTAGCTTCTTCTACAATCGCCCCATTGTAATTTAGTAATTTAATTTTTGTGCATGTTCTCCCCATACATGTTTCCTCCAGGTTCTCTGATTTTTTCCCACCTCCCAAAAATATACCCCTAGGGGAGTGTGTAAATGTGTGTATGGAGCCCTGTGATGGACTATTGTGTTTAATTTAATAAGAAAAAAACAAAAAACAAAACAAAAAACCAACGACAAACAGAAAATCCGCTACGTTATTTCTAATCTGCTACCGCCATCTAGTGGCTGGAAACATTGTATATATTTAAATAATAATAATAATTAAAAAAAAAAAACCCACTCATTTGTAGCATTTGGACATAAATTAAATGTGTTTTTAAATATTCAGTTTGGATATGTTTGGTAAGCTTTTTTTGCTGTGTAGAAACTTAATGATTTTAGATATCTACTCCATTTTTCAAACATGTTTTGAACAACTTGATTGAGATTTACAGAACTATACACCATAACTGATATTCTTTCCCATTAACATTATGCTTGTCTTTACTGTTTTCAGGATTAATATGTATTAAGATGATTAAACAGTTTACCTCAGTATATATGAAGTGCCTGTTTTTCAGTTTAAGCTATGTGTTATGTAGATCTGTTGATATTAATACCTGAACTTTGGTAAAAAAACAAACAAACAAACAAACAAACAAACAAACAAATAAACAAACAAAAACCCCAAAACAAAACAAAAAAAACAAAACAAAAAAAAACAAACAAACAAAAAAAAAAAACAGGCAGAAATTGTCCAAATCTGTCTGGTTTGCTGACAGAAGTATGTCCTCCAGTCAGCCATGATAACTAACACTCTGGCTGGTTACCTCAAATGGACAAGCAGCTAATTAGCAAGAAAAACATAAACATAATCATATTAACAACAGCGGCAGAAGAGTTTCTTGGCTATTCTCTTAATGTATCTTCATATTAATACTTAAACTCAAAACTTTATTAGACTTAAAACTGGTAGAAACTGGCAGAATCTGTTTGGTTCACTTACAGGAATATGTCCACCATTCACACATGCTAGCAAACACTGTAGCTAGTTACCTCAGAAGGCAGCAAGAAAAACATCATGATGCTAACAACAAAGGCAGATGAGTTCGTTAGCTAGCAGGTAGGGTAGTGTTAGCTAGGATGGAGGGTAGCGGTAGCTCAGTGGGTAAGATAGTGGACTCCTGATTGGGAGGTTGTGAGTTTCAGTCCCAGCACCACCAAGCTGCCACTGAAGGGCTGTTAAGCAAAACCCTTAACGCTCAGTTGTAATAAAAAAAAAAATGACATAAATGTAAGTCACATAAGGGTGTCTACCAAACTCTGTAAATGTTTATTTTTTTATGTATCTTATTTATTATTTATATAAATCAAATAAAGATATCTGTCTGTTCATACTACAGGATTGTCTGCTGTGTTGAAATGTTTGTAGCCTAAAAATATCACCAATAAATATAATAATAAATGGGCAGGCTTATTAGCATTACTTTTTTTTTATATGGGTAACAGAGGATGGAGTGTATAAGTGTTGTATCAACTTGGCTAATTCTTATATTGTATACTTTTTATACTTTGTTTTGCAACTTCATTTGATAAACCCTCTAGGGGTGATTAAATACTTATAAATACTTATTTATTAAGCCATATTAATCTGTAAACAGTAATCTTCACTGTTTACAAAAAATATCGAGTGCCAATACTATTTGCCTTAACATTTCTGTTTTGCATGTCAGTGTGGGCTATTTATTTACTATATGTATTCATTTTACTGGGGGAATGCATCTTATTTTTAGTGTATATGTTGTAGTAAAATTATTTAGCTGTAGCTGCAATGTACTCCCTGCTGAAAAATCAATACAAACCGTAAAAGAAATTTTATTGGTTTTAATGGAAAACATAATGGTTCTTGTGGGCCTATACTGTTAATGTGTTGGGTTCTATTGGTGGCATGTTTATGTCTAGTGGAAACCAATACAAACCATCACATCCTAATATAATATGGCCCAAAACACAATTTGTTAAAGGTTTTAATGGTATTTGTAGTGGACACTATTAGAGTTTATGTAATGGTTTCTATTGTTTTTTTGTTATTTTTTTTCCAGCAGGGCTACTAAAACACTCTTTAATGATTTGACTCCCTCCTTGGGAATTAAAGTATAAAGAATAAAGCCTTCCTTGGAACACTATACAATTCCTTTTCTGTCATGATCACTGACCTTCTTGTTTCTTGTTATTGCAGGCATTTTCTTTATATTTGTATACAATAATGTTGACAAAAATAAATTAATTATCTTTTTTATTATCTGTTAATTCTATATTATTCTATTACTGAAGAACAGCTCAAAAGATTTACGCTAAGATGTATGCTATATTACAGTTAAGGTCGTGAAGCTTCTACACCCCTGTACAGCCACCGAGTACAAAAGTGTATTGTTCAACATATCAATAAATACAACTTAATGAGATACCATAAAGATAAATGATGTATCTGCATAACAGTGAAGCTGTAATTCTGCTATCAAGGTCAAATGTTTATTATATAAATCTAGCAATAATATTATGTAATGGTAACACAAAACAAAACATACAATCAACAACTACTTTATTAGGAACCCCATGCTAACACTGGGTAGTAGGACCCCACTTTGCTGTCAGAACAGCCTCAGTTCTTCATGGCATGGATTCCACAAGGTGTCGGAAATATTTATTTGAGATTCTGGTAGATGTCATATAATTGCTACAGATTTGTCAGCTGCACATCTCTTGTTCCACCACATACCAACTACTTAGTTGTGACATGGTCCATTATCATGCTGGAAGTAGTCATTATAAGACGTGGCAATGATCAACAGTGATAATCATATAAACAATAATTAAACAATGCTTGATTAGTATTAAGGGACAAATGTATGTAAAAAATTTAAAACAAAATAATAAAAAATTCCCCACACCATTACACCACCACCACCAGGCTAATCTTTTGACATGAGGCAGGTTTGGTCTGTCGATTAACCATGCTGGCTCCAAATTCAGATCCTACCATATGCATGTCGCAGCAGAATCAGACCAGGTGATGTTTTCTTCAACTGTCCAGTTTTGTTGATCCTGTGCCCACTGTACTCTCAGTTTCTTGTTCTTGGCTGACAGGAGTGGAACTTGATGTGGTCTTCTGCTGTTGTAGCCCATACGACTCAAGCTTCGGCATGTTGTGCAGTCTGAGATGATTTTCTGCTCACCATGGTTGTACAGAGTGGCTACTTGAGTTACCATTGCCTTCCTGTCCACTCGAACCAGTTGGGTCATTCTCCTCTGACCTCTCTCATCAACAAAGCACTTCTGATGCAGAACTTCCACACATTGGAGGTTGTTTGTGCATGAAAGTCCCAGCAGATAAGCGCTTTCTAAAATGCTCATGTGACAGTCAAAGGTACTGGGATAAAATTTTTCTCAGATTCTAATGTTTGATGTGAACATTAACAGAAGCACTTGACCTGTATCTGCAGGATTTTATGCACTGCACTGCTGATGCATAATTGGATAATGGCAGGATTGTTCAGGTGTACAGGTGTTCCTTTGGAAGAACCTTTTTTTTTAATGCAGGAGTTCAGGCAGGAATGGATTACACATAATTTAGGCCCTAACCATGGCAGACACATTATGCAAGTTGTAGACAGAGTTGGAATCAGTAAAACTAGTGGGCAGACGTTGCATAATCAAAAGACATAAATGGACAAATATGCACTCAGTGACTACCATGAAAGATGTGTTTGATTTTATAGTACAGGTGCAATTCACTTAACAGTCTGAGGATGTGGATTATATCCCAATAAACCACTACTGCATTTCATAAAATGCAATTAACCTGGTTTCTGTTGATACTTCCTTTATTGTATTGTAAATATTGTTTTGCTCATATACACCCACAGTGAACAGATGGGTTTATTGATTGATGTTGGCACACTGCTTTTTATAACTTTTTGTATCTGACTTTGTGGTTCAATGCATTGTTAATAATAGTAGATTAATTGTCTATTATTAGATTAGTGTTTCTAACAGGGAAAACACCCCAAGATCATGAGATAGTTGTGGATAGAAAAGTGAATATCTACAAAAAATCAACGATGATTATAAACTGATTATACATGCACTTCATTTTGAATTTCAATCATTCAATCGTAACAAACATTACAAGCTTCCATATAACTTCAGGATTAGGGTTTAGGCGTCGACGTCATTACATTGCCACTAACCAATAAGACCAATTATGGGCGGAGTAACACATGTAGCCCCACCCAAAAGTGCAGCCACTCCCCTTTCGGCAGGCCGCAGCCAGGTCTACTTGTGTGAATTTATGAGGGGGAAAAATAGTACAAAAACAGTCCACCAGATGGCAGACATGACTCAAGTACTAAATGTGGTATGTTGTTGCTTTTAAACAAACAAACAAACAAATAAATAAAATTTTAGTGTATATATTTAAAATATTTGTATAACACGGTCTAAAACCGTCTCTTACCCACTTTGCACATTTCCCCCCAACATTTCCCAGGTGATCTGCCACACAGCAATAGGGGGGAGTTATTGAACAACTTGGCAACCCTTGTCAAATTTTGTCGCACTGTATGTAAGAAACAGGCGAGGTAGGCTGAGTGTTTATTCTAGTAAACGTGATTCATGTCTGCTTTTGGTTACCAGCACTAGCCCGTGTTTTGTCCGGTTTTCTGTTGTGTTCTGAGTTTCTGGATCTTTACACAGATTGCTTTAACAGGTTGTTTGCTGCGTAGCTCAAGGTTTAACCTGTCGTCAGCTACAAAAACCTGAAGTTGGGTTTAATTTATGGAAGCGTCTCCCAAACACATCCTATGAGCAGGTAAGACGCCGAAAAGTTTCTCCTACATAACCCCCCCCCCAAAAAAAAAACAACAAAAAACATACAAGCAAACAAAAACAAAGAAACAAAAACTCTTACTGACATTTTGTTTTACACGTTCTGTGGTTGTCATGCACTAACCAAGACACTTGAGTGCAACCTGTTGCTTATACAAGGTTATTTGCTAAGCTAACTCGCTAACGGGAATTTCTAACTTTTCAGCTTTAGCCAGTTACACAAAGCAATATAACACGGGTTCATGCTCGTATGTTGTATTAAAAATAGAGAAATAGCAGTGGTTATAATGGTAGCTAGCATGGAGAATAGCTTGATTTGATGGCACAGGTAAGATGCTAGCTGGTTAGCAGGTTAGCCAGCCAGCTTGTTTATTCTGTATAGTAGGTCGCGTATTTCCCCTAAACTGTTCCTTAATAAGCTCTGTTATTATTAGGTGTACCAGCTGATATGACTACGAAGTAACACAAGTCAACTGAACACGTTTTGTGAGTTAACGGCTCTATTATAACTCGTATAACTGTATGCACCTGTCATACGGGACTTCGACATTTACTTGGATATTCCCATGTTTCATAGAGTAAGCCACAAAGTGAACTCTTTTCGGGGGAAAGTACCTATAAAGTTGCTAGAAGTCACTGGATGACGTTACACACTAATTTGCATATATATATATTTTTTAATTATTATTCATCATGATACAAATTATGGTGCGTGACCAAGACAACAAAATTCCACTTCAAATATAATATAATAAAATAGAGTAGTTTTTAACAAAAAATCTGAATAGAATATAATAGATTGCAATTTCTTTCTTAAATAATTTCTTCTTCTTCTTATAGAAATTAGTCATTTTTGGCCAAAATAAACTTTTATGTATTTAGAAAATACTGTACTTTCTATAGAGACCACATGCAGAAAAAAAGAAACAGTGATCGTGAGTAGTTGTGAGCTTAAAATTGTCTGCCTTCTGAGACAATTGTGATTGGTTGATGGGAACAGTGGCGATGGGCGACTGGTTGATGGGAACAGTGGCGATGGGCGACTGGTTGATGGGAACAGTGGTCAGTGAGGAGTAAACCCTGATGAGACATGCTGTTGTCAGAAAATAATCAACGTCAGGGTGATTACAGTAACCCTGTGTCACGATTATTATTATTTTCCCCTATGATAGCACACTTTGTCATGTTTTATTCTCCTTGTGCCATGTCACAGGGCATGTACTGTTGCCAAATGGTCCTGTAAACATAACATTGTGTTTTTATTGCTTTGCTGGCCTTCACAGACCCAGGATATATAGTTCTGAAGGCCAACAAGTTGTAATGGGAACCTCCAATATGGTAGAATATAGTGCTGTTTGAAACTACAGGATAGTCCAGATCAAAGATTTGTATAATTATAATATGTAAAGCCACCCGCTGATTTGAAACTGCATTCTAGTACAACATATTTCAGCCTGCTGATTTGAAAATAAATTACTGATTTAAAATTAGAGCCTATTGCAGCTTGATGATATCTTTGGGCTCTGAAGTTTTTCTTGTTGAGAGTCATTCAGCTTGTGGTTTGGGCTTAAACCCAAGCCAGGCTCCTGCTCTGTAGATTCCTGTACATTCCTCATGTGTGTCACCAGCGAGTCAGGACAAGTGCAGTGCCTGATGGGTGCTGATATGCACAGGTTTAACTGCAGGAGTATGACTTACCTGAGGCTCTTCTTTTAAAATACAACCTAGAGAAATGTACCAGATTCTCACTAAATACAGATTTGTTTATCGAGAAAACCTGCAGTGAAGGTAAGTGATTTATTTCGAGCGACCTCCTGATTTGTGGACGAAACTGGGCTAGTGATGTTAGTTCTGAAAGAGTAGGAGAGATGTAAGGACATAAGGACACTGCTGTTGGGAATTTAGTATCTGTGTGTCTGCGCTGTCTTGCTTATTATGTTTCTGCTGATCTGGGCAGGAAGTAGTTGCATTTTCACAGAGCATTCCCAGAGCCTTGGGATAATTGTCAACAAATATAAACTCGGCAGACGAAAAGTTAATCATTACAGAAAAGCTTGCTGTGCTGATCTGATCAGCCCCCCAACCAAGCTCTGTACAGATTTTATTTTAGATTTTCTTAAATTCAAGTATAGTCAGTTTTCAGTTCAGGAATATGTTACAGTTAAACAACACGTGTCTGTTTATCACATCTAGTATATTCTTTGTGTATTTTCTTTAAGTCCTGTGGCTGCATTTCCTTGCAGTGCATAGACGAACACATTCACTGTCCTCTGATCTGTATAGTTTATAGTTATTAGCAGTTTACTCAAGTGATTTGCCAGTGCAGCGATGTGTGTGACAGGCCGGTGCAGTAGAAAGCAAACGGGGAAATCAGGATATTTTTGTTTTGATTTCCAATTTGAACAAACGGAGGACTTTAGTAAGTCTTCTCAAGCCATTATCTGCTATGCACTGTTTTCCCCCCCTAATATATATATATATATATATATATATTCATTAACTCTTTTCCTCACCACGTCTCACTTTATGGAAATGTTGTGCATTCTTGAGATAACTGCAGCTAAATTCGCACATTCCTAATAGGCATATAATTTCCGGCAATAATAAAATGTCACTAGTCTTCTGTCACATTTGTAGTATTTCTTATTGTTATTGGGCAATTATCTTTTCAAACTTTATGAAACGTTCACATAAAACACATTTCGGATCGTGGACGAAAGAATGAGCAAACGTGTTTACTAACTGAGACACTCCGTGATTGGTCATCACTACCATGCGTGCGTTGGCACAGTACTTGCTCGTAAGGAATTTTAGGACTTCAGAATATGTAGCATCTCGCACCCTAAAGAACAATGTCTGCCTTTTTTAAGGAGTGTAATTTTTCTTTATTCATAGTGCTATTCAAATTGTATTTGGTATACCTTTCAGTTTTTAGTTCATACAACATACAGCAACTTGGTTAAAATGACCACCACTTGTAGCCTCAAGTTCCTGTTGTTTGCTCACAGGAGTACAACCGAAGCGAAGGTCTTCCGCTGTTGTAGACCGTCCGCTTTAAGGTTAAATATGTTCCAAGATGCTTTTCTGCTCACTGTGGTTGTAAAGAGCGGTTATTTGAGTTATTGTAGCCTTCTTGTCAGCTCAAATCTGTCTGGCTGTTCTACTCTGACTTCTCTTATCAAAATTGATTGTAGAACTGCGGCTCACACGATTCTGTAGCTTTACTGAACGGAGTGTTGTATTTTATCTTCAGTGAACTGAGGCGAGACCAATCAGACGGGGTTTACAGGAAAATACGTGGAAATACTTGTGTCTTATTGGCTGACAGCTCTCAATTCTGCCAAGCGCTAGCTCAGTCAGTAAATGTAAGGGGAAAATGGATGGAAAAAAAAAATATTTATTATTATTTTTTTGATTATTTTATTTTACCAGTAAAAGGGTTGAAACTGAAACAAGGTGTGTAAATGTTCCACGTTACCAACGTGTTCCAAGTTACGTGAACATGATATGAGCAGAGCATAAGGACAGATAATGTACTTTGCATGGCACTGTAGCTGCTAAACCCAGACAATGATAACTTAGTTGGGCCTGCCCTTGGCTAATGACACCAAACTAGCCTAGTCTCATGTTAGATAGCCAAAAAGTTGTATATTTTATCTGTCTGGTAGTTCTGCAAACGGTGATCACACCAGAAGCAAGTTTCCACATCGTAATGTATGCTGTCTCATTCTTGTTCTCGGTCAGCCATTTGTTAGCTGTTGGGTTTACAACTACATGATGGATAGATAGACAAAGTGATGAAGTGGTTTTGTTTTCAAAACATGTGACATGTCAACACTACAAAAAACAAAACATCCAAACCATCAACAGAACTGTTTAAGGCCAAGCAGGAACCGAAAAAAGCATTTCAAAATCTGTCAGTTATTGTGCAAGGCCTGTCGAACATCCCAGTCGAACTTGCTAAGCAGCTTCGGTCTCGAGTACAAAGAGTGAAGCAAATGCTGGTCATAGAAACAGTCACATGACGTAAGTGTGCAGCACATATCATATGGTTTACATCCATTATTATATTAGTCAAACCATTCAGTGAGTCCTCGTGTCATGTGGATGGATGGGGGCGGAGTCATTCTGAAGAGATCACATCTCTCAGGATAGAAATGTTTCATGGACAGCAGTAATCTAATTATAGACCTAATTCTGAATAAGACAATATTGTGATTAAGGTGTTTACACGAGTCGCTTTTAGAATATTTCTTTCTCACATGACGCATCTTGGCCCAAATCTGTGGAAAATCTGCGTTAATTTACAAAAATTGCAAGCTCCAGTGAATATTGTGGAGTTTCCTTGATCTTGCATTTATTTCTGTGATTTCTGTGGAGGGACTGTATAATTGCTTTGAGAGATGGAGAAGCCCTGATGGCGTATAAAAACCAAATCACGTTATTGTTCACTTTGAGGGCATGGCATTCCAGCTTGGAAGATTCCCAAAGTTGGTAAAAACAAACAAACAAACAAACAAAAAAAAACACCCCAGAAAACCGCAACCTACTTCAAATTCTTCCATCTTCAAAATGAAGAAACTCCAATCATTGTTTTCATCACCCAAGCAGTCATTGGAAAATTGAAGTGTGTGGCAAGAAACAGAGCCAAAAACAAATCGTGTTTAGATGTAGACATTCCTCCGGGGACGGGACATATATACTTCCAGAGATCATTCAATTGGATGATCATGAAGTTAAATTCCTAGATATAAATCATTAAAAACATAGTGTTTGATAGTTTTACCAGAAGTAATGAGGTATAAAATTAAAATGAGACTCCAAAACAAATGTGTACATTTTTTTTCAACTTTAGTATCATATTGTTGTCCATAACACCAAGGGACATGTCCATAAACCTCTGAAACACCAGTTGGTATTTAAGAAGTACTTTAAATACAGTAGTAAAGTAATTAAATTGCTTTAGTTCAGGCCTCTGATGGGCTATCATGGACATTCAATATTTCTGGCTTTTCCAAGCTTCTACCTTTGGTCAAATGGAAGTTTGGTTTCACATTAGACTAATGTGCAGAAAATGAGATTTTATTACTGTAAACTTCATTAGGAAGGTGCTTGAGGATGACAAGAACACGAAGTACTCTTGCTTTTTGCTAGTATAATGCTAACGCTTCTTTGAGGTTACTAGCGCATATATTCTTTTGTTGCAAGCCCTGTGTGTACTTTCACCTCGCCGAGCTATGTAAATACACCACAGCGGGATCAGGTCACTTTACCAAACCTGTCAGTCCAGCTCCATCTTTCCACTTCCTTGTATTATTATTATTTTTTTTCTAAATCGGCACAGGGCGCTACAGAGCTAGAAAAACACACGTTCACACGCTTTGATCTTGATTCATGCTTTAGCACACAGTGAAGGTCTTGTGCGTCTTTTAAACAGGAACATGGCAGCCCAGAGTGTTTCTGGTTCTTGTGTTCACTTGCTTTGCCTGCGGGGAGGAATGAACACTAGTTCATTGTGGGAGCTCCGCTCGTTACACAAGTTTATAAAGTTGCGAATGCTGTCTTAAGTCCAGATGTGTTTATCTGTGAGATCTGAATTTTACGGTTATATTTAGCACTATTGTGAACTTTAACTTGATGTTTGTTTTTTTTTTTTTCTTTTTCTCTAAAGCTAATTCTTTGTTAGTGAGAAAATGACTGCCCCTTAGCAGTAAACTTTACCCACTAATTATGGAAAGATTCTTTTTATTTTTAACTTGGTGCATTTCTCCAGGCTCTTTTCACTTGTCATGTAAAGCATTTGTTCAGAAAGCTGCAGGTGAATCCCAAACCATATACTAGTGTGCTAAATATTGAGCCAAAATAGTACGCCATGAGTTGTTAGTTAGTTTAATGTAGTGAGGTACTATTTAGAACTTTTTGGGATGTGCACTCTTAAAAGTATAGGTTATTTACAGCATCTTAGATTCTGCAAAGAACCTTCTTATTGTCAAGAACAAATTTTTCATTGTATAAGGTTCTTGAGTTGAGTTATATGGTTCTTTGGAGAGTAAAGAAGTTCTTTGTTTCATATTAGGTTCTTCAGAGTAGTATATTGGTTCTTCAAGGTATCATCCCTTAACTGGTTAAAGAAACCTATAAGATTATTTGTAAGACTTGAAAAGGTTCTCCTGCCATTACTCTTAAAAGTCTTACTTTGGTTCCTTAAAGCACTAACTAAGGGTTTTTTCGAGAACTTAGAGCATGGTTCCTTGTGGCACTGCTGTGAAGAACCATTTCGTTCTTTAATATGGGTTCTTTAATGCACTCATATGGTTCTTTAAAGAACTTGAGAGTAAAAGGTTCTTTGCGCAACTTAAAAGGCTTCTTCTATTGCATCAAGCCGAAAAACCCTTTTTGGTTCTAATTGGAATCTTTATTTTTAAGAGTGTAGCCTGTCTCTCGCATGCGTTGTATAATGATCTGGGGGGTAAAAGATTTTTATCCTCTGGTACTCACTCCGTTGCCTAGCACATGTATCCACAAATTATTCGATACCATACGAGAGAGATATTTTTTTTTTTATTACAGTTATTCATTTTAATCATTCACTGGTTTAGCAAAAACTACAGATGTAACGATACACAAATATCAGAGTACAGCACTAATACGTATTGTTCTTTCTGCTCCACATTCATAAGTTTTCGATACAGAATTGGAAAAGAAATTGCGACATAAATTTAGCTTTTTATTATTATTGCTTGTGTTTTTTTCTAATTCCAACAAAAAAGTCAACATTGTTTGTTGAATGGGAAAACTCGCACAAGTAGTTTTCTTAGAAGACAAAAAAAAAATTACATTTGCGTCAGCCAGTTGCTTTACAATCTGATCTTGTGTTTCTTTTCGCTGTTACCTTTTAGCTGAAACGGGTGAGAGAGGGGATTTTATAACGTGGCTCGAGGACTCCTAGTAAACTGCCGGATCCAGGATTCTCACCAACAGAGTAGGACTGGAAATCAGGAGTTATAAACAACCCATAATTGTGCAAGTTATTTGATTTGCTTGTTCCGAAACGGCACTTAGTAGCTGTTTAAGTGCTGTGTGGAGAAACATTTGCTGTGCCCCGTGTTTTCTTCTCGGTTAAGTAACTAGCCATGTTTCCATCCAAGTGCCGAATTTAACTTATGCGAGAAATTGGAATATTGTGTAAAACATTTGCAAATAAAGCACCGTTTCCATCCCACGTGTTCAAGAGAACACAATGGTCACTTACGGGGTAACTAGTGCCGGTACAAATGTTACAACCGGGGAAGCCACTGTCGCTCTTTTCTTCCAATATAATGATTTACTTGACGCAGACGAAATGCTGTCACTAACCTCATGATATCTTGTGATTGGAGGCGGATGGCTGATATTTGAGAACGGAATCGTGTGAGACACTTCTGGGAGGTAATTATACCAAATCATTTCGATGACAGACTTTGTCTCAGGCATTTCAGAATGACAAAAACAATATTTGAGAAAACCTGTCCAAGTTCTTGGATATATTTTTACACCCTACGTCTAAGTTATGAAATTTTGTTTCCTTATCTTTAACTTCCTGAAAATGCTTCCTAGCCTCCATTCGGATTGACAGTCTCGTCAGTGACAGTTCAGCTGTTTACAGTATAATGTGTTTAAACTTGTGTGATATGTAGGTAGGTTGTGCTCAGTGTGCTCACAGAACACTGGTAATGGCTCATCTGCTCCAGAGGTTCATGTTATAAATGGCACACAGCAGCTAAACATTTTTGACAGAGCTACGACCACTTCAGCAGTAATAAAATCATGTCCTAGCTTTCTTCCACAGAACATCTTTCAATTATTAAAGGTACATTGAAAGTGTTTCTAGATGTATAATTCTGTTTACTGTTTTCCTGGCTTGGAAATAGGCCAAAGTAGAGCTCCTTATTCCTGAAAGGCAACCCTTAAGATGGAAAGCATAGAGTGGTGTTAGTGACTAGGGAAGGGGACGAGGAAGGTTTGTCAGTTTAAAAAAATATTAGGTCTATATTTGGTAAAGATTTGTTTTAAAGAACCTGGTTTTGCCAGTGCTGGAGATGCCAGATAGAAAAGCAGTCATGCAAATATACTAATTGCATTGCTTTTCATTAATGATATTCAGAAAACAATTTATACTAAAAAGCAAAATCTTCATTGTGTTGCTCTTATGCAGTGCAATCACTTTAGTGAAAAACAGCAGGTTTTCTCCCTTTTTTTTCAATGCTGAAGTAAATGTACTTCTCTGTTGCATTGCATGTCACTTTCACCAGTGCGTTGCACTCGTGAAACAATGAAATGCAGTCACTGTCCAGTCACAACCCTAAGGTGTACTCGAGGGTGTGGTTGTAATTAGAGGGCCTGAATGTCTAAGTTTCCAGGAGGCCTTACCATCCATATTTTGTCCAACAGGTGTGGACAAATCATAAATTCAAATGTTTGCACACCCTAAGGTGAAAGCTCCAGTGTGCTTGTTTTGGTTTCCTGGGAAACCTGATTAACTAGGCTAAAATGGTAGCTACTGTAACATAATGTAATAATGACAATAAGTATGACAAGGCAGCTTAAATTAAGTCTATATCCTGTTCTAAAAGTTCCTGCATATTGTGTTTTCACCCTAGACAAAAACCAGCATCTTATGTAGCTTATGATTATAAACAGTTTGATGTAATATTATCATACATGGCTCGAACTGAGCCAGTTGAGGTGGTTCGGGCATTTGGCTATAATACCTTCTGGACCCCTCCCTGGGGAGGTGTTTCGGGCATGTCTGATGAGGAGAAGACCCTGGGGCAGACTGAGAACTAGAGAGACTGCAGCCTCAACAATATCATTAACCTGATAAAATAGTCATGTCTTTTAAAGAGTGCCATATCGTCGGGAGAGCCGTCCATGACTCGGAGCTAAGAGAACAAAATTGGCACGTTCTCTAGGTGGGAAGGATAACATGTTTCTCTCTCTCTCTCTCTCTCTCTCTGTCTCCCCTGTCAATCACTGTGACGCTAGCCAATCATGGACATCTGTGAGCTCATGTATGAGGAAGAGGGCAGATTTCCTCCTGTGTTACACAGCCCTGTGCACAAAGTAAAATAAAAGAACATTAAACTAAATAAAATACAACACAAACAAAGAAGAAGATAAATCAAAAGAAACCCAAACAAAAGAAAACCAAACACAAAAAAAGGGATCTGTTCGCTCTCCTATGTCAGTCAGAGCAACACTAGCCTATCGTGAACATCTGTAAGGTCATGTATGAGGAAGAGGGTGGACGGTGCTTTCCTTTGTGTTATGTGCACAAAGCAAAAGAAAACAACACAAAACTTAAGAAAATACAACACAACTCTAAAGAAAAGAAAACCAAACAAAAGAAAAGGAATGGTGGACAGCACTTTCCTTCGAGTGCGTTACACTGCCCTGTGATGCAGCATGAGCAGCAGTTCGAAAAGAAGTGGTCAAGGCAACTTGCACTTATTTTTAATGACCATGCTTGCTGATACTGCTCTGCACACTCAGGTTGACAATCAATCCACATGATCTCCGTTAAAGATACTGTTTAAACCCTTTAAAGGGGTCATATCATGATTTTAAAAGTTAGTTATTTTGTTTATTGGGTGTAATAGAATAGGTTAACATGCTTTAATGTTAAAAAAAAAAAAAACACATTCTTTTTCATATATTGTACATTATTGCAGTACCTCTATTCCCAGTCTGTCTGAAAAGCTCTTGAGTTCGGGTTTCTCCAAAGCCCCTCCTTCCGAAAAGCCCAGAGTGCTCTGATTGGCCAGCTGACCCGGCTTGTGATCGGCCAAAAACCTCAAGCGTGTGTCGGAAATGTAACGCCCCTTACCATAATCGTGAGCTTCAGCTTCCACGGCTTCTAAAGCAATCCTAAACACAGTTAATAATATCGTCGGTTTTACCGTATCAGTTCGAGCCAGATTCTGAAAATGCGGATGATCAAGCAGATCAATATTTCATATAGTAACGTAGACGTTTGCGGAAGAAATATCTGGACTTCAATCGAAGGCGTTTTAGGCAGGTCTGGAGCAGTGTTCTCTGTTAGATAGAATAAATCCCTTTGTGGGAGACTGTGAGCTTTGTAACTCTGCAGATCTTATACATGCAAAACAGATCCATTACACACTAAAGGAAAACATTAAAAAGCATCATATGACCTCCTTTAACATCTTAAATGTAATACTCAGCCTGAGGAGTTTATTGCTAACAGCACATGCCAGCAACCAACATAAACAAAGCTGAATGTTCATTGATGCCCTTATTGCATAATACTTGCATAGATTACTCATGCTGGCATTGGTATCAGTATTTGTGTTTATCAAAAACCATGTACTCAGTCTGAAAAATATTATTGATGTATCCTTGTTTGAAATGTTCATTTTAGAGATATTGCTATCATGCCAGTCCTGTGGGATTGACATTATAAGGCTGTTTAGAGTATTGGATGTGCTTCTGATGGAAATAAACAACATTTTGCTGAGGATTTTGATCATGAACATAAAATGAATCAATAAATGTTATGATAGTTGCAACTCCATTAAAGTTTCACAGCCTGGACAGTTTGTGCTTCTGTGTTTTCTCAGTAGACTTTAATGTAACACATGGTATGACACAAACCCTGCTATGAGTCATATCCCTATTAACAGAAAGAACAATTGGTTCAAGACCAGTTCTTCTACATCAGCTGTTACTTATATCGCAAGTCAAATGTTGAATATGGTTGCCGCATGATTGAATAGTACAAGATAAAAATAGAACAACATGATAAAATTTGGAGAATAAATAATGGTTTTCACACATGGCATGATGTTTATAGCAGCTGGAGTGCAATGTGAATTGGTGCAGATGAGTAGTTGAATAAAATAGTCGGTTTTTTGGCAGTGGATTTTTTTTTTTAAAATTTATTGAATAGATATAGAACTGAGATATAGAATGAGAAGGCAGTAAAATTCATTCACCTTACAGTTTTTGACACGTTAAGTGACTGAGGCAAAAATTGAGAATCAGGCACATGGACAATATTCAAAAGAAAAACAAAACAACAGAAAACCAAAGAAAACAAACTAAAAGAAAACAAACTAAAAGAAAACAAACTAAAAGAAAACAAACTAAAAGAAAACAAACTAAAACAACAGAAAACTAAAAGAAAACAAAACAGAAAACAAAACAGAAAACAAACTAAAAGAAAACTAAAAGAAAACAAACTAAAACAACAGAAAACTAAAAGAAAACAAAACAGAAAACAAACTAAAAGAAAACTAAAAGAAAACAAACTAAAAGAAAACAAACTAAAAGAAAACCAAAGAAAACAAACTAAAAGAAAACACAAAACTAAAGAAAATCCAACATTAAACAAACACTAAAGAAACTAAAACCATATAAAAGAAAACACAAACAAGAGAAAACAAAAGTAACCCAAACTAAAGAATACAACACAAAAATAATGAGAAGAAAACCAAACAAAACAGAAAAGAAAACACAAAACCAAAGCAATGAAAACCATACAAAGCAGTTATTTAACTGATTAAGGGGTTTTAATCCATATAAAGAGAGCTCATTGGTTTTTTTTTTTCAATGAAACTGACTCAAAACCCTTTAAGTGTAAACAGTACTAGTGTAACACTTTCTTTAGCAGTCACGCCATTTTACATTCTATCCTGAGCGTCCGAGACAGGAAACGGGCAGAGGAGCAATTGCCATGTGTGTTTCGATTGGTTTTCGTTACTGCATTCCAAAGTGCAGCTTGATACCTTGTCGATCTCTGTGTGTCCACACTCAGCACTCTTTCTTAGGCGAGTGTGTGAGTCATGAATAAAGTGCTTTGAGCGTGGCACAGGGCTATTCAAACACTCCTTTTAAAGTGCACCAGGTAGAGATTTCAGGAATCTGTCCTTAAGGAATAATAAAGAACAAGAGAGACATGAGCGACACCCTCTTTAGATATGTTTCTGTTCAGATTTAAATTTTATTCATAAACAATAACAAAAAAATGTTGGTCTATATAAATAAACATTATTGATTCTATATAGTTAGTTCTTAGGTTCACAGACATCCCTACTGGAAAAAAAACAATAGAAACCATCACAGAAATGTGATCACAAATACCATTACAAACCATTAGCTAACCAGTAAAACCATTACTATTACCATTATCAATCCTTTAATTGTATCCGCTAGACATGCCCCCAATAGAAGGCAACAAATTACCAGTAGAGACCCACAGGGACCATTACAGTTTTCATTAAAACCAGTACAATTCCCATTATGTCCATTACAAATTCTGAGGGTTTCTAATGATTTATTTTTTTTTGGTCTGGTGGACCATGTGACTTTTTAACCTGCGCTCACACTAGAGCGACTACTTGCAGCGTAATCTGCAGTTTGTGTCCTGTGGGTATGGCACGAGCGCTACTGTTGCCTTTTGTGGGCGTGTACCGCCATACAGTGTTTTTTAGTTTCAATGAAAAGGGTAGTAACCAGAATGTATAGTGTCCAGCACACGATTAACTACAGTATACGATTTCAAATAAATTCCACTATTTATTTATTGATTGATTGATTGACATGCCAGGCTTTCTATTAGCTTTTGTTAGCAGACTAGCAGCGTGAGCTAACTGAGTAGCTACATACTCTCACCAGAGGCACCACCATATTCTTGTCTCTCTATATACTATTATATCTTCTTTTAACTATTAAAGCACAAATTAAACGGCTAATAAGGGTGAAAATTTGTCATTTAATTTGCATTGTGTGTTAGCAGCAGAAGCTAACTCTCCTAGCTATAAACACTACTCACAGACACCAGTAATCTCTGCTACTTTCTTCCAAACTTTGTTTCCAGTTTGTTTTTTACAAGGTGAAAAAAGAGTATTCTTGTGTGCTTCCCCACAAACAAAATCACAAATTAATATGCAAGGAATAAAACATGACACGAGCATGCCATTATAACTGATACAATTAAAGTTATGGTTGTATGACGCTGAACGGGAAGCTGTTACCACCCCGACATTGATTATTATTCATTCCTCTTATATCTCAGTCATTTGCAAACGGTTACTATTTAGTGGAATTTTTTTTTTCCTATAGTTGTTACTATATAAACAATAATGTTTTTGTAATAATAATGATAATTTATTTATAAATTAATAAAACTAATAGTAGTAGTTGTAGAAGAATTAGTGGTTGTAATAATAGTACTGGTAATAGTAGAAATAGTGGTTGAAGTATTAACAGTATTAGTTGTGGTAGTAATAGTTGTAGTAATAGTAGTAATAGCTGCAGTAGTTGAAGTAATAATAGTAGTAGTAATAGCTGCAGTAGTAGTAATAGTAAGTGAAGTAATGGTAGTAATTGTTGTAGTAATGCTAGTAGTTAAGGTGGCACATTAGTATCTAAAATGGGCATTGTTATTTTTTGCTCATTATTAATTATTTTTTAAATTTTATTTTTTATCTTTTTTTTTTATTTTTTATTTTTTTACACTTCCACATTTTTTAATTTTTTTTTTTTAAATTTCAAAAACATTTCCACTGTATTCCTGTATACCACTGCAAAGAGGAATGCACTTTAACTTAAATTAAGCTTTTGTAACTACTAATACTCCACTAATTTCCTTCCTCTCATTGTAGATACCTCAGTGCTGCTGCGATACTGGAATGGAAAGACAAGGTAAGACAACATTTGTTCTTCTTTTTCTTCAGCATGACTAGTTATTTTCCAAACCATCAAACCTATATCAATGATACTGTCTGGCCTTTCCTTCTTGGCAGCAAGTCATCAAAGTGAAACGTACAGTCATCGGTGACGTCATCGAAATGCAAATATGTGCACTAGGTAGGGATGTGATTCGTTACAGCTGACCATGTGACTCTGTTCAGTAGGCGATATCTGATCTCACGTTGCACAGCATACACACCTTCAGGTGTGCCGTTCCCTGGCTCTTTGTACTTTTGTATCTGTTTGTATGTATACGTCTCGGATAGCAGACCCTATGGATGAAGAGAATCACGCTGTAGACCAGGGAAATATCTCAGGTAGGATAAATCCTGTTCAGGAGCTCAGGGTTTGAATGCTGAGCGCGTTTGTGAATTTGTTTCTATGCTGTTTATGCCTGTGTGTGTGTGTGTGTGTGTGTGTGTGTGTGTGTGTGTTTTCCACTCCCAGGTCTGAAGGGCCACATGACTTTTTAGTCTTTTCATGCCTGAGTGCTTTGTCTGTTTCAGCACACCTGATTAATTAAGCGGTGAGAGTTGAAGCAGGAAATTGCCAAGCTATTTTTTGTTGTAGTTTATACCAGAGAGTACCTTTCTTCCTTATTTGTTACACGCTTTAAGTTTGACGCTAAATCTGCATTCTTCATAACCTACATGAGAAAATGGACATAACAGAGGCAGGATAGAGAATAAGACCTTTTAGTTTTCACAGCCAGCCTGATAGTTAAAATGCTAACTGCTTTCATTCCGGTTTCTTCATTAAGCTTCTGGTCAACAACACAGTGTTGTGTTTAGTGCCATTACTGTCTCTTTTAGATGTAAACATTTCCAGTTCCAAAAACGTATTTTCCAAATCTTTTTCCAGTTGTTACAGGATCAAAGCAAATTAATTTCTTTTTTCCCCTTTGCCACCCGAGCCACCATTGTATCTGGGTATCGGTCTGATTCCAATCATGTGTATCAGATCAGTGCCATCTCTGACAACAACAATAATATAATACATAATAATAAAATGTATTGATTGATTTATTGATTGTAATACTCATAGTAGTTTGTAATAGTTTGCAGTAGTAGCAGTAATAACATTAATACAGAAGTAGTAGTAATTGTTATAGGTGGTGGTAATGGTAATAGAAGCATTGTAGTCATAGTAACTGTACTACAGAAATAATCGTAATGGTGGTGTTGGTAGTAGTTGTAGTAGCAGTAGTACTGGTATTAATAGTAGTAGTACTAATTGTAGTAATAGTACTTGTACTAGTACTACTAGTAATGGGTGTATTAATAATAGCAGTAGTACTAGTTGGGGTGATTGTAATAGGTGTAGTAGGAGTAACAGTAATACAGATGTAGTAGTAATTGTGCTGTTGGTTGTAGTACTAATAGTTATAGTAGCAGTAGTATTAGTAGTAATAGTAGCAGTTGTTGTAGTAGTATTAATTGTACTAGTAGTTTTATTAATGAGTGCTAGTAGTAGTAATACTAGTCGTAGTAGTACTGGTAGCGATAGTGGTAGTACTACATAGTGGTAGTACAGGATACATCTTCTGCACCCTTTTACACTTTTCATTGTCATTAACATGAGGCTTTCTTGTTTCTCAGCTAGAATACCATCAACTATCAAAAAAATAATTTATACAAAATGTAATCTTGTTTTAACAAAAATGTTGTTGTGATGTACCTTAACTCTATCTGTATACTAACCTTTTAGTATATATCTGGACATGAGTAAGGGATGGAGGGAACAAGAGAAATTGGAAGGTTATGTCAGGGAAAAGTAGATGTGCTGGGTAAAAATGCTGCTAATACAGTAAGAGTCATGAAGAGAGAGAACACATACAGCTATACATGCCCACAAAGTGTGTGTGTGTGTGTGTGTGTTTTTATTGAAGATCTGCCACTCCTGTTCCTTCCCACAGTTACACACGCTGATGGCTGATCAAAAAATAAAACCAGCAAGCATTTGTATCTGAGCTTCTTTTCATCATAAAAGGCTTATTTGAGTCAACTTTTAGACATAAATGAAAAACCGATGTAGTGATGATTTTGAGGGGTTTTTTTATTAATGAATTTTAGTTTACATTTTTTAAAAAAACTTTCACTTTTGAGTTCCACTTCTCCATGTTCTTGCTAGTTGAAGTCACAGTAATCAGTTTGTAGAGGGAACTTTTGAATTTGCACAGTGCAGTCTGGAGATTTCATTTACACACAAAGCTGAACAGTATAATGTTCTAGTTTTGAAGAAGTAACAGTTTCTTCCAAGATAAATTGTATACATTTTTATCTTCACGATGAGCCTCCTCCTCACACTTTTTTGTCCAAGGTGACACAACTATGTTCTTATCATAAACGTTTGCAACAACAAAAGGCAAGATTTTGAGAATATTCCTAATATATATATATATATATATATATATATATAAAAAAGTCCTAATATGAGGGAAAAAAATAACAGTATTTAGAAAATAAGACTGTGTAATATTTCAAGGAGAAAATTAAATAACATGAGAATAAAGTTGTAATATTTCGAGAATAAAGTTGCAGTTTTTTGTTGTCTGGTTTAAGTAGTGACTTCCTTATTATACAGAGGTATTCTAGATTATAGATATATCTTTTCTGTTCTAGATTGTATGAAGGTGTTTTAGGGACACTGTTTATAAAAAAAAAAAAAAGATTTTGAGAATAAAATAATATTACGACAATAAAGAAATAAAATTGCGAGGGGGAAAAAAGGTGACTAGTGCAAAAAAATAGTTGCAATGTTTCAAGAATAAAGTCATAATACTGTGACCAAAATGCTGCCTACAATGTTTGTGTGTTAAAATGAGGGATGTTGAGGATTTGGTGCTGTTATTGTCTCTCTTATTGAATTAAAAATCACAGGCAGTGTTCATCTTCAAGGCTACTGATGGTTTCAGAGAGGTGTGTGTGAGAGCTGTGTATGTGAATGATAATCCGAATGATCGACCCTGAAGGAATAGGACTCGGACATGCTAAGTTCCCAGCACGTTCTTCCATCTGGACTCGTGCAATACTTAAGCCTAATGGAGAGTTAATGTGCCGTAACACATTGGGACCTGACTGCTGTACTGTTACGCTGCAGCTGTAACCATCGATAGGCTTGAAGATGACCACTTCGATTCATAGTTCTAATACTGACTATGTATTTTAATATTATTAAGTATTTCTTTATTTGTAAAGAAGTGTATTTGTAATGTATAATGACTTTAATGTCTCAATATTACAACTTTATTCTCAAAAAACCTGCAGCTTTTCTCTTATAATTTTATGGCTCCCCCACCCCCTCATAATCTTATGACTTTATTCTCTAAATCTTGTTTTATTTATATATTCTTCTAGACAGTAGTCGTAAGATTATAACAGTTTAGGTCATAAGCTTACATACGACTTTCAGAATCTGCAAGTTGTTAATAATAATTTTAAAAAAGTGATCATAAAAATTGCATTTTGTTTATTTAGTTCTGCCCTGAATAAGCTATTTCATATAAAAGATGTTTACATCTAGTCCACAATACACAATAATAACTGAAGTTACACAAATGAACCAGTTCAAAAGTTTACATACGCTTGATTATTAATACCGTGTGTTGTTACCTGGATGATCAACGACTGTGTTTGTTTTGTGAGAGTTGCTCATGAGTCCCTTGTTTTTCCTGAGCAGTAAAACTGCCCACTGTTCTTCAGAAAAATCCTCCAGGTCCTGCACATTCTTTGCTTTTCCAGCATCTTCTGCATATTTGACCCCTTTCCAACAGTGACTGTAACTGAAGGACTCGCACACAACTATTACAAAAGGTGCAAACCATCACTGATTCTCAAGAAGGCAACACGATACATTACAGAGTGAGAGCTGTTATTTTTACTCACCTAGTGTTTTCTGTAGACGTTTTTATCACCGAGCCAGCATTTCATGCCACGTGCACTAGACTTTCGTCACATAGTATCATGTTCTATAAAATGTTGGTATTGGAACATTTTTGTGGTAAAATTAAAAAAAATATATTTTGTAGTATTATTATAATCCAGTACAATGATCCAAAATTCTTTGGGCTGAAGTCTGTTTCCTCAAACTTGCCACTAGGTGGATTAGCTACACTACATTGCCTTCTAGGTGTGTGTGTGTGTGTGTGTGTGTGTGTGTGTGTGTGTGTGTGTGTGATGCCCTGGCATTCTAAAAAGGGTGTATTCGTGCTATGTTCAGAGAATGCACTCTTGATCCACGTTAGACCAGGTTAAACCAGTTACTAATTCATTATAAGGTGGATGAATTCATTTCTTTGAGTATGTCCATAACAGCATTTGAATACTCATTCCTAAATCCACCCTACACATATTTACATTTCATAACTAACCAAATAAAACACGTTAATCCTTGACTATGCGTTAATTGTGCATACAGGCGATGGTGCAAATGAACTGAAATCACCCTTACATATGAAAGTACAAGAATTGTTTGTGAAAACCGTTCACATTCTGACGTGACTATATATAGTTCTGAAAGCTACAGGTTTTTTTTTTTTTTTTTTTAACCCCTGAACTTAAGTGTTTCTCTTTTGCACCATTTATAACATCAACCTACTTAAGAAACAACAACGGTAATGCCAAATTTTAAATAATTATAAATTGACAACACAGTTTACTGTCACACATTTACAATCATTTTGATCATCAGCAGCATCATCTCTTCACTTCACTGGCCTCTGTTCATGCTAACATGCTGACATCAGTTATGGAAACGTTGATTTATTGTTGGTTAATTTAGTCTATTTCGTTCTGTTGGCAAAATTTCTTATCAATATCTTTTTATTAGGTTGTTTAAACATTTTGAAATCTTTTCATAAGTACAGACTGATGTGATATATAAGATAGTGTACCTCCACACATACACACAGAGTCAGGTTCATACATATTTGGACATTGACAAAGTTATTGTTGCTTTAGCTGTCTTCCACAGGACATTGGTGTTAATTAAATTAAATAATGAATATGAGCTCAAAGTGCAGACTCTCAGCTTTAATAAAGTGTTCTTAACATCCAAGTCAGGTGAACGGTGTAATAATTAAATCACGTTATACATGTGTTCCTGCCCTTTTTTTAAGGGACCAGAAGTAATTGATCAAAATCACAATCATAAATTTAACTTAGCATTTTTAATACTTAGTTGCAAATCCTTTGCAGTCCATGACTGCCTGTATTCTGTAACCCATACATTTGGAGGCCAAGTCAACACCTTGAACTCTGCCATGTTCCTGAACAGTTTTTGCAGTGTTGCAGGGAGCATTATCCTGCTGAAAGAGGCCACTGCCTTTAGGGAATACTATTGCCATGAAGGGGTTTACTTGGTCTGCAGCAATGTTTAGGTTGGTGGCACGTGTCAAAATAACACCCACATGAATATCAGGACCCAAGGTTTCCCAGCAGAACATTGCCCAGAGCATCACACTGCCTCCACCGGCTTGCTTTCTTCCCATAGTGCATCCTGGTGCCATCTCTTCCCCAGGTAAGCGACGCACACGCACCCGGCCATCCACATGATGTAAAAGAAAACGTGATTCATTAGACCAGGCCACCTTCTTCCATTATTCCATGGTCCAGTTCTGATACTCATGTGTCTTGTCAGTGCTTTCTGCGGTGTACAGGAGTCAGCATGGGCACTCTGAACAGTCTGCAGCTACGCAACACCATACACAGCAAGCTGCAATGCAGTGTGTGTGACCAATCTGACACGTACCACCTACCTAAACATTGCTGCAGACAATGTACACCCCTTCATGGCAACTGTATTCCCTAATGGCAGTGGCCTCTTTCAGCAGGATAATGCGCCCTGCCACACTGAAATGCACTGTGTGTTCTGACACCTTTCTATTATAGCTAGCATGAACGTTTTCAGCAATTTTTGCTACAGTAGCTCTTCTGTGTCATCAGACCAGACGGATTAGCCTTCTCTGCCCATGCGTATCATTGAGTCTTTGATGCTCATGACCCTCTCACCAGTTCGCTGGTTGGCATTCTTTGGACCACTTTTATCAGGTACATACCACTGCATACCGCGAACACCCCACAAGACCTGCCGTTTTGGAGATGCTCTGATCCAGTCATCTAGCCATCACAGTTTGGCCCTCGTCAAAGTCGCTCAGATAATAAATATGCTTGCCCATTTTTTTCTGCTTCCAACACATCAACTTTGAGAACTGACTGTTCACTTGCTGCTCTCTGATTAGAAAACTGATGACACGGCATGTCCACAAAGTCAAGAAGAAAAAAAGAATGGATGTAGAAGTATGTGTGTATTCTCCCCGTGTCAAATCCCAAACACTAGACTATGATTCAGAGACGCATACAGATTCAGGTCTGACGTTGGTTTTCCTGGACGTTGTGTGCGTTGGGTGAATGCTAGATGGCTCACAATTTGGACATACAGTGCGCTACTGTAGCAGAGAGTAGAGAAACCAATACTTTATTGCATTTATATAGTAAGTAGGAAAGTAAAGATGAAGCTTTCAAATGCTAAACGAATTCCATAACGAACAAATACTAAGTGATACAGTCCTGAAGGTATTGCTATTAATTCAATTAGAAGTATAATTGAACAAGTATAAATTGATAATGTTATTGTTGTTTGTTGTTAAAAACCCAGAAGTACAGCTCAAGCATGTTTAACTGGGATTCATCATTCTTGCCAATTCAGCTCATATCCAACGCCACGAGCCACACTATGGCCTTGGGTATTGCTTGTGTAACAGCACAAGTAGGGGAGAGTTTGACCTCAGATTTAGTGTTGACTGCTGGTTTTTATTTTTCAGCACCCACGTCAGATTGTTTATTGTGGTGCCTTTTAAAGGTGCGAGACTGTCAACGGTTCATTGTACACATCTTTCGGCAGCTTGATAAACCTAAAGATCAGGTCACCTCATCCCATAGCCATCCGTGGCCTGGACTCCAAGAGAGCAAAACTGGCCGTACTCATACTCCTGTCAGTCACAGCAACACTAGCCAATCATGGGCTTCTGTGAGCTCACGTATTTGGAAGAGGGTGGATATCTCCTTCCTCCGAGTGTGTTACGCCATCCCGTGATGCAGCACGGATGACAACTTGAAAGTCTACTTTATTCAAATATTTACATGTTCAAGTGTATCTCGATCTGAGTGCACCATTCTGTTGGTATTTAGGTTGGATATGGTGTAATTATCCATTATATGGTACAGCCTTTACACAAATATTCAGTTTCTTCAGAGTGAGCAATAAAAAGAATGATGGAGCGTTAATAGAATTATTAATGTTGACATTGCAACAAAATAATAATACAGGTTATATGGAAGCATGTAATGTTTGTTACGATTGATTGAATGAAATTGAAAATGAAGTACATGTGTAATCAGTTTCAAAAAATCATTCAGTTGTTTTGTTAATTCTTTCTGTTAAATGTGTGTGTGTGTGTTAGTTATCTGTATGTGTGTTAGTTATCTCTCTCTCTGTGTGTGTCTGTGTCTCTGTGTGTGTGTGTGTGTGTGTGTGTGTGTGTGTGTGTGTGCGCACATGTATAAATTGTGCTGTCTCTGGCTGGCACGAGACACAGAGCATGCTGCTATTCTCTCCTCCTCAATTTCTCCATATACACTTTTAAGAAATGATCTTTAGCATTAGATCAAATTTGTCCCAAAACATTGTTTACATTACGAACCTAATCACACTAGAGTTGACAGCACTTTTGATATGTTAACTGCAGATTTGATTTGCCTGATCCATTCAAGTTGTTCGTGTTAATGTTCCATGGGTGTGTTTTATATAACCTGGCTGAATAAAGATATTGGCTCAGTTCACATATTGTCTACAGCCAGGGTGTTAAATTTGAAAATGTCGAGCTACATAAAATTCCTTACTTGGAAAGGTCCAGAAAAGCAGATAAGCATGACTGAATAGTGACAATGGTTAACATTTAATGTTTATCTATTAAGGATTAGTTGGGATGATTGGTTTAGTAAGGATGATTTTGTTTTATAGTGGCGCTTCATGTTACAATTTTGACTGAAGACTCAACAGAATTGTTTTGAATTGTTTTGTTTTGAATTTGACGCAGGGAGAATACACACATACTTGTGTCTATTCTGTTTTTCTTCTTGACATTTTAAAAATGTTATTATTAATTATTATGATGGTATTTCTGTTCCCATCCTAATCCTCTCATAAGTTTTAATAAATCATTAGGTGGTTTTGTCAAAAAAAAAAAAAAAAAGGTCAAACCAATCCCTGCTGATGTTGAACCTGGACACAACACATTTAAACATCACCAGATTGTTTAAAATATATTGCAGTGCATATTGCAATCCCAGCGTATAACAGCAATACGAAAGCAATAACTTATGAATTTATGTCTTCACCTGATGATCTTTCTTTACATAATCATGAATATTTCATGTAGCATTAATGGTCATGTTTTTGTATCAGGTTTTTAGATCAGTTGACTAAAGTCTCTGGTATACTTTTTTAAAATTTATTTATTTATTTTTTATATACTTTCACTAACGTATGCACGCAATCGTATGCATAGCCTTTCAAAGTATACTCCATTTGACATGTATGCGTGCACAGGTGGTCGATGCATTCACATTATGAAAACTTGCACAACGCCTCCTGCCTACAAGAGTACAGAGCAGTAAAGCAGGTCTTCTGGTGTGAAGGACGACAGCGAAGAATAATAGAGGAGAAAGACATGCTGCTTCACTTCTTAGTAGAGGGAGAAAATAAAAAAATAAAAAGAGAGAGAGAGAATATGATCTGTGCGACCACTCAACCAGAAAAGATCTTGCACTCGTTTCCGTCTCTTCCGTTTATTCCGTTGTTGTTGTTTTTTTCAACTACTTTGAGAAACAACGACCCTGGGTCACTGTTGCCACCTTGTGAAACAACTAAGTAGTGCAAAATAATGTGCATGTGCGACCTGTTAGAAAAATCTGGCGATGCATGTATAGTATGCGTGTACTCTGCTGATGACTAAATTTGTGTTACATGTACTGTACGCTGTTCCTAGCATACCCATAAAAAGTGAAGAATACTTTGGGCTTAAGAGAATGATGTGTTGCTCTTATAATAAGGTCACGAGGGCCAAATTGTGATGGTTACATGATTTGGTCAGAGCCAGAGCCATAGTATGGTTCAGTGGTTAGTACCTACCAAAAATGGTCCAAGGAAGGACAACCAGTAAACCGGCGACAGGATCATGGGCGCCCAAGGCTCAATGATACATGTTGGTAGTGAAGGCTAGCCTGTCTGGTCCGATCCAACAGAAGAGCTACTATAGCACAAATTGCTGAAAATGCTAATGCTGGCTATGATAGAAAGGTTTCAGAACACACAGTGCATCACAGCTTGCAGTGTATGGTGCTGCGTAGCTGCAGACCGGTCAGAGTGCCCATGCTGACTCCTGTCCACTGCCGAAAGCTCCTACAATGGGTACGAAAGCATTAGATCTGGACCATGGAGCAATGGAAAGAGGTGGCCTAGTCTGATGAATCACGTCTTGTTTTACATCATATGGATGGCCGGGTGCATGTGTTGTCACCTGTGGAAGAGATGGCACCAGGATGCACTATGGGAAGAAGGAAAGCCGGTGGAGGAAGTGTGATGTTCTGGGCAATGTCCTGCTGGGAATCCTTGGGTTCATGTGGATGTTACTTTAACACGCACCACCTACTGTACCTAAACATTGCTACAGACCAAATACAGTATACTCCTTCATAGCAAAGGTATTCCCTAAAGGCAGTGACCTCTTTCCGAAGCATAATGCTACTTGCCACACTGCACAAATTGTTCAGAAAAGGTTTGAGGAACATGACAAAGAGTTCAAGGTGTTGACTTGGCCTCCAGATTCCCCTGATCTCAATCCGATCGAGCATCTGTGGGATGCACTGGACAAACAAATCCGATCCATGAAGTCCTAGCTTGTAACTTACACACGGGGGACCTACACAATATTAGGCAGGTGGATTCAATGTTATGGCTGTTGTCTCTCTCTCTCGCTGTGTGTGTGGCGAGAGAGAGAGAGTGATTGAGATCACATGACACATTATTTGCACAAAACATATGTAAGAAAACACCTTAAATCTTCAAGACACTGATAATTCCAGTATAACTTATTTGCTGATTAGACATATGATCTAGATGTTGTTATAAATGTTGCAAAAGTCTAAACAGAGCAACAAATTTACAGCTGCAGTAAAGCATTAAAATATTTATATTGGCTCATAAAAGAGGTCGAGAATGTTCACCACTGCACAGGTCAAGGGTGAGGCATATTTCTCATACACCTGCCATTCTCTGTGCCTCATGGTGTAATCAGATGCTTGTCTGATGTCACTTCCTGCTGCCTGCAAATTCCACCTCACCAGCAGTTCATCTTGCAGCGAGCTCTTGGGTTACCTCGTCCCTGTAGTGCGACATGTGACGTCTCGAGGGACCTTCACTGCCCTTATGGCAACTCGAAATTTATTTACGTGGCCATTTCACTCCTATGTGACACTTAGGAGCTTAGGCACTGAAAAATCTAGCATGAGAATGACAGGCATCTGAACCTGCTGGAATACCTCAGGCTTGCGGAGTAACTTATTTACTAAGTCAGAGGTGCTCTGAGGGAGGGACCAACACGGAGAGCGGGAGAGAGAGCGAGCGAGAGAGAGAGAGATAGAGGGAGTTGTACTTGCACTGTGAGTGAAGGCGGGCCGGATAAGGAGACAAACAGAGGACTGTGAGCAAGCCAAGCAGGCTTGGGTTACTCTTTAGATTCGCTCGCTGACTAGAGAAAAGGAGCGAGGAAGCGAAGTGAGACAGTGTTTTGCCCTCCCTGCCTTGGGCCTGGGAGCATGGGCCAGGGAGATAGCGCTCATGATCACACACTCCACTCCACTCCTAATACAGGTGAGAACACACGTACAGACACAATTAATAGCTCACTGACATTGTGGAACATAGCACAGAATGTAGTATTCGTGTTTTGTTTTGTTAAGTTTTTTTATTTATTTTATTAGTTGTGCTACTTCACACTAGTGTATTAAATGTGTTCTCAAACTGTTACTCACAGAGTTGTTTTTATCAAGATGATGAATAATAAACCCCCTAGCATTGATTAGTAACGATTAACATGACACTCAGTAAGTGAGGTTTGATTTCTCTTCCTCAAAATTGTATGTATATCGATTATTATTCTTTTTTTTTTTTTCTTTCTTTCTTTTTTTTTTTAAATCATTAATATTCTGTATGACCTCGTTCCTCAAACTTCTGCATTTGTTGGAGAAAATGTAGTCCATATTGTGTAAGGGTGTTGGCTGGAGCCTATAGAACATCTCGATTACATTGAGCTCATAGTCACTTATAGACTGCTCACTGCTTTTAATTTGTAATTTGCCTATATGAAAACCAGAGCGGAAATATCAGAAGTATGTGGTTTTGGTCATAGCCAGCACGTTTTCCTGGTGCTCTTTTAATTGCTTAATAGTCTCATCCCTTCTTTCAGATATTCCCATAATAACAAACTGTATATTCTTTTGCTGACTTGGCCTATTTGATGTCTTCTACAAGTGTGATACATTGTCACAGTGCACTCTTGCTTGTGGATATTGTGATATCTTTTTATACATGTTTTTACTTTTTATTTAAATAATTACAACTTGAAATGAAGCAGCTGTGATTAAAAAATGTTGTGCTTAATTTTTAAAATGTTAAAAAAAAAAATTCAAACTCAAAGGATTAGAAAAATTATTTTATTTCAGTGTTAAATATTTACAAAAAATGTTTAAATATATAAATGAATGTTATTTAAAATATCAAATTTATATATTTAGATATAGATATAGATATTATAAACTTTATTTTATAAAGCGCCTTTAAAAGCAGCTTCTCAATGCGCTGTACACAAAATAAGCAGTACACAGAAAAAATAAAACATATATTTTTTATATTTTTACAATAAGAATAACATTAATAATAATAAGTGTGTGTGTGTGTGTGTGTAATAT
>JANDJT010000021.1:17016553-17026751 GCA_024331685.1 Stegophilus panzeri | reverse complement strand
GTGGGGTTTTTTTTTTTTTTTTTTTTTTTTTTTTTTTTTGTTTTTTTGTTTTTTTTTACCTGTCCGAGTCAAGCAACAGCACGATTACACACTTTTACACACTTTTACACATTAAAGGTTTGATATTGTATCATTTTAGGAGATTGAGTCAGAGACCAACACCAGAAGAACTTGAACAAAGAAACATTCTTCAAGGTCAGTATTTACAACACACTCCAGTGCCAGACTTATAATTTCCTCAAATAAAACACACTTCTTTTTTTTGCCCTTTTAAAGTGCATCGTAAAAATACCACACCTCCACCTTTCCAGCTATACATTTTCATAATGTGCTTTGATTATTTATAAGGCTTCACAAAAAGACCCTTTTTTAAGATCAAGTCAAAATTTAACTATTGTCCATACTCCATAAGGAGAGTTGCGTAAGTGAAATAAAAACCTGTTTTTGCACTGTACGGCCAAATGCTTAGAGCTGCCATGTTTGAAAGGTGCCGGCTTGTGAACACATGATTATGGTTGCTTTTTCTGTGTTACATGCTGCTCATTTACATTTATTCATTTTACATTTATTCATTTAGCAGACGCTTTTATCCAAAGGGACTTACAAATGAGGAAATACTAGCAAAGTGATATATCAAGCAGAGAACAATACAAGTAGTGCTACCATACAAGATCCATTAATTGAGTTCTAGAAAAGCAAAGTGCGCAGAGTAGAGGTGAAAGTGCCAGAGTATGTGGGTTTTTGTTTGTTTTTGTTTGTTTGTTTGTTTGTTTTTTTTAAGGATAATGTGGGGTTGGCATTTTAGGGGTTAGTTAGGTGTTCACGGAAGAGGTGGGTCGTTAGTAGTTTTTTGAAGATAGTGACAGATTCTGTGGTCCGGATTGAGGTTGGAAGTTTATTCCACCACTGAGGGACAGTTAGTGTGAAGGTTCTTGAAAGGGCCCTTGAGCCACGCTGAGTAGGCACTACTAAGCTTCGGTCATTAATTGATTGCAGATTGCGTAAGGGAACGTAAGCCTTCCGGAGAGTGCTGAGGTAGGGGGGTGTTGTTCCAGACAAGGTCTTGTACGTGAGCATCAAGGCTTTGAATTTGATACGGGCGGCTACAGGAAGCCAGTGGAGGGAGATGAAGAGGGTTGTGACATGGGCTCTTTTGGGCTGGTTGAAGACGAGATGTGCTGCTGCATTCTGAATCATCTGAAGGGGTTTGATGGAGCTGGCTGGGAGACCCGAGAGTAGTGCGTTGCAGTAGTCCAGTTTTGAGATGGCAAGAGCCTGGACTATAAGCTGTGTGGCCTGTTCGGTGAGGTAGGGTCTGATTTTCTTGATGTTGTACAGAATGCCGTCCTGGTTGGCTTGAGTGTGGTTGAGCCGAGCTGTACAGTAAGGTTGTGGTAGATTGAGGGGCAGGCTGGGATGACGAGAAGCCCAGATTTTGCCAGGTTGAGCTTTAGGTGGTGTTCCCTCATCCAGTCCGAGATGTCAGACAGGCAAGCAGAGATTCATGCAGAGGCAGATGGATCTTCAGGCTGGAAGGACAAATAGAGCTGGGTGTCATCAGCATAGCAATGATATGAGAAGCCATGAGACTCAATCACCTGCCCTAGAGATGTAGTATAAATAGAAAAGAGCAGTGGACCCAGAACTGACCCCTCAGGAACTCCAGTTGTGAGTTGCGGAGTTTTAGAAATACCTTCCCGCCATAATACCTTGAAGGATTTGTCTGAGCGATACTCCTAATGACATGAGACAATGCACCTCTGTTCATAATAAATGTACATGTTAAATTATGCTGGTGTGTCTGTAAAAATATTGAATCAGCACTGAGTTGGTTAGGAAGCACACAATAAATTAATCATTTCCAGATATGTGTACAGTAAACGTCGACAAACCGATCAATCGGCACCGATAACCGATTACTGGAACTATCGGTTGTCTGCAAAAATCCACACTGAGTTTTTCCCGTTTGCGTCCTTTGCGGGAGCGGCTGAGAAGGGTCCGCTGTCATACGGTATGAGAACGGCCTCTAGAGGAAATAATATCCATCACTGACAAATTTTGTTGTTATTTGAAGTGTTTTTGAATCATTTTGGATGTCTCTCTTTTTATTTGTTATTTGGAGTGTTACTTTTTGATTCAGTTTGGATGTATATTTTTTATTTACTTAAATATTTGTTATTAGTTAATATATATTTATTTATACTGAATAAAATATATTTTATTGATAATGAAAACATCAGTTGATTTAATCAGTTATCGGCAGGTACTACCCAACTTGGTTATTGATATCAGTAAAATCCCCTATCGGTCGACCTGTAGTTTACGTAATAAAGACACAGTGTTATTAATATATCTAGATGAGTTTTGAAGAAGGAGTTGTAGCTAAGATGGACAGAAAATAATGCTCTCTATACAGTTTAATACGACCTAGATTACGTTTGCTTGGGGATTCATTTGATCTAAGATAAAATGGTAGCATGTTCATCCCATGCTTGTCTATATGTAGGTTGATTAGCATAGTTCCTCTAAAATTATTAGCAGAATATAGGCATCATTTTGAGGCAGCGGTCAACCGAAAAGCTGAATGATTAAAGGTTAATGCTTATTATTCACAGTAGTTACTGTCTTGCCTAGCAAACCTACCAGTACACGCCATCTCATCGGTACGGTTTTGGCAAATCGAATACAGTTAGATAAAACATTTCCATTCAGCATGTGGAAATACCATCTGAATTTTAGTTTCTTCTTGCTCAGAATCATTTGACTCAATAGTGGGAGAAAATGGCTAGTGGAAAAGATGCCTTGATTGGAGTCTAAATACACACTCCTGTATGGCAGACAGCTCTTTAGATGAATCTCTGCAGAGCTCTTTTTGGTGTGTATATGAGAGAGAGGGGGGGGGGGGGGGACCATTCACATGTTTTCCTCAGCTAAACAAACTATTTGCTTCTTATTCTAGCCAAGAATGAGGCAGACAGACGAGCTGAGAGAAGCGAGATCAAACGCAGGCTTACAAGAAAGGTTGGACATTCTCATTCTCTCTCTCTCAAAAAAATGTCCCTTTCATGTATATTGCTAGACGACAGTGTATTCATGTAACTTTTTTGTTCCTGCAGTTGTCTCAGAGGCCCACAGTAGCTGAGCTCCAGGCGAGAAAGATTCTACGCTTCCACGAGTATGTGGAGTGCACACACGCTGAAGACTATGACCGGCGGGCAGATAAACCCTGGACTAAACTCACACCTGCTGATAAGGTACAGAACAGCTCACATCACAATTGTCCAGGGATTCCCAATCTGCGCAGTTTAGTTTTAACGCTTATCAGATGCAGTTCATCTAGGGCTCTCGTATATCATCGGTTCTTATTCGTAGTTTTGTGTGTAAACAGTACGTAGGCACATTTCTACTTGTAATATGTACTTTTGCAGGTTATTCTTGTGTGTGAGGATGTGTGTATGTTTAGAATTACTTGTATTCGTGTGTATGCAGACACCCCTAGTGGTAGAAAAGTGTAATTGTGGGCACACTGATTGAGGAGCTCAATCACTCCAAGCTGATTCTAAAAGGTGCAGACAGTTGAGAGATTATAGTGTGAAGTAAAATCCGATAAAAGGTGCCTCTACAGGTCGATTGCCGTGATGTCTTGGTTGAAGATTTTGCACACATGGCTTTATGCAGGGAGCAATGTGTTTTTAAGGAGCGCAGGAACTTGCGATGATCAGTGGATCATCAGTTGATTTCGTTTGCCTAGTGCAGATTTAGCTCATCTCTGTCAGACCTACTTTCAGTGGCCAACAAAACACAGTAGCATCCCCATACATACTCAAGTTCATTCTATGAGCCACAGGCACATTTCAAACAGAAATTGGAGACTTGTCTGGCATTTGAGTTGAATAATGACATGTCTTGCATGCATTCATATGTCTCACATCACAATATATTATATTTTGTGCATATTGCTCATATATTGCACATGCAAGATTTTGTTATTCCATGTTCTGTATTGTTGCTGTATTCCGTCCATTATTTATATATACATATATATAAGTTATTGTTGTATCACATAGTTATTGCACATTTTCCCAGTTACAGTCCCCTCTGAAAGTCTTTGAACAGCAACGGCAATTCTGTTGTTTTCAATATACACTGAATACATTTGGGTTTGAGATCAAAAGATGAGCATGAGACGATAGATCACAATTTCAGCTTTCATTTCCTCATATTTATCTAAAATGTGTTGACTTAAAACATGGCACCTTTGATGGCAAACCATCCAATTTTTAGGTGAGCAAATGTATAGGAACAGATAGTCTTAAAGTAAATAATGCTTAATATTTGGTTGCATATCAAACCACAGCTTTTTCAGGACATTCCAAATTGTTATATTGGCTACACCCAATGCTTGTGCAATGGCTCTGATAGATTTTCCTTTTTTTTCCCCCCTCAGCTTCAAAATGGCTTGTATTTCTCCCATAGACAGCTCTCTGGTCTTCATGTTGGTTTATCCTTTTTTAACAACTATTGCAGTCTTCACAGCTGAAACCTAGGGCTCAAACCAAAAGTAGACATTCAGAGCTATTAATTCTTGAAACAATAAATTTAACAGGGCATACCTGGGCAGCAAGAAACATCTGTCAGTCGCATGTTCCAGTATTTTTGATTGCTTGAGGAAAAAATAAAGGGTGGGTTCAAACAAAAGGTGCCATGTTCTAAGTTGTTTAGCACATCTAGATGTAAATATAAGGAAATGAATGCTGAAATTCTGATCAGTCGTCTCGTATTCATCTTTTATCTCAAAACCCAAATGCCTTCAGTGTATAGTGAAAAAAACTGAATTGGCCTTGCTGTTCCAATACTTTCAGAGGGGATTGTATATCACAGTAGTTATTGTAGTATTAGTCATTATACATAGAACTTGTGGCACAAATTCTTACACTTATTATAATAAGTAAATAAATTTAAAAATGTGTTGTGCACTAATTAGTCACAGGAGTCCATAGTTGTTGTTTTTTTTTTGGTTTTTTTGTTTGTTTGTTTTTTTTGGGGTGTTTTAGATTCGATGAGAAACTATAGTAGCTACATATATCTTCTAAGGCTATGTTAAGCACAAATGAAGCACTAATCAGTGTGAGAATTGCTTGTTTGATTTAAATATAACGTGTCAGGCTTTGTACTATCATTGTTGGCAGATTATCAAAGCAAACTAACTGTACTAGCTATGTACGCTATGTATCTGAGTCAGCCCAAATCTCTTCCTTCCAAGCGATATATTTCTTTGTAAAGTCTGCATTTAATGGGAGTTCTTCTGTGTATCAAACAGTAAATGGGAGCTAATCTGCTGTAGGAGCTGAAGGTGTGAGAGTGGAAATGAAGAAATGTTTGACCACATGCGTCACAGGATTGGTCTGAGGAATCATATGTAGAATTGAGAAAACCTGTCGCTGAAATCGAAGATCCATGAACTTTTGTATAGATAATGACTTAGTCACGTGCTTGTGTGAACATAGGATAGGCCAGGCTGAACTCTCCACTGAATATGAATCTTAACTTTTCTTAATGTGTCTCTTGGTTTGCGTGTCAGTTTGTTTACTTAGGATATTTGTTTTTTCACTTTGTTTTTGCCCCCTTTTTTTACTGCAGGCTGCCATCAGAAAGGAGCTGAATGAGTTTAAGAGTTCGGAGATGGAGGTTCATGAGGACAGCAGGATGTACACCCGGTAAATCATCTTCACGTACATTTACATTCAATCCTATTTGTAATACAAAAGTGAGCTTTTTTTTTCCTTGCTTCAGAAGCAACACAGTGCGCCATTAACATTAGAAACCGTCTTTTGTTTAGTTCATCCACTTGATTCTCTGTTCAGCACTTTTTTTTTTAAATTGATCCCTTGACTCCTCTATGTTACAGGTTTCATCGTCCTTAGTCGACACCGCCAGAGAGAAAAGATCACGGAAGTGAGAGTACGAAGCTCTGGAAATCCAGTGGCGCCATGGAAGCCATACAAGCTGTACAAGACGCTGATGTATCTAATTTTTGTTTGTTGAGGATTGGAGTGCAGTGCCAATCCAGTAAGAACTATGCTACCATGGGCTCTTTGATTTCTGCTGAGTTCATATCAGTTGGTGCTAGGTCTTAAGACAGCAGGCATCCAGGCATGGGCTGCACAGAGCTCTCTGGAATTCTGACTGGTCTCATGGTGCACACAGCTCCTGGTCCAAGTCTGCTGATTGCACCACCCAAACAGCCTTTATTTGTGGTTTTGGTGATGCAGAAACAGAAGCAACACTGTTTATTTTTCATAATCTGGAATCTATATGCAATATATAGAGATTTTTTATTTATGTTAAGGATGGCACTGTGATCTTTGTACTATGAACAAAATGTGACGGTGGCATCATGGCATTGTGTGTGTTAGGGCTTGCATGATGATTCATTTTTGCTAGTCGCCTGGTAATTTAAAAAAAATAAATAAAAAAGTAGTAGTTGACTAGTGATTTTTAAATTTTTTTTTTAGTTTTAGGCTATTTTATTAGTGCGGTTAGATGGTAAAAAAAAAAAACCCAAGAAGAATGTGTTAAACTGAACTTCAGTTAACAGCCATACATGGGCTATGAATTCAATTCCCAGCTTTTTAGGACCAACCTGTCTGTTCAGCTGAATTGTTGATTCTGAAATTGAGAGCGCACAGCACTGAAGTTCATGTCAATCACCAGAACATACAGCAGCTTTCCAAGCCCACAGTGATGCACAAGTTGAAAGTAACGTTCAAAAACGAGTCTGGACTATACAATCGTTGAGTGGGATACAGATATTTTCTTTAAATTTTAATTAAATTTTAAGGACAATGGTGTGGGATTAAATAATCCTGCACACAGCTCTACACTTAAACATACATGTGATATTAGTGATGTGGTTTTTCTTGACTAATTGGCATCCCTACAGTGTGACTAGTGAATGTATTAGTCAGCTACTTTATGCAGTCCCTTAGGTGTGTGGGTGTATGCGTTCGTGCGTGTGCGTATGTGTGTACCTGAGTGAGAGGAGTTTGTATCTGCACATGCTGTAACACTCTGCCTTATAAATGCTGAGATAAATACTGGTGCCCACAAAAAAAAAAACAATCAATAGAAAGAAAGTTATGTAAAGTAATGACATTATATTTACCACTGCTGTTTATCACACATACATCCATATAAATCTCAGGATTAATACTCAAGGGTACCGTCTTCTCTCAATGTGCATTTTACTGTTATTCCTTTTATTTCATATTTGTGTAACACTGTCTGACAAGTGTGTTCATTTTTTTGTCTTTGCTACCAAACAGCAACATGGCACTTCTCCAGAGATGAAATGAGCTTAAATGCAATACAGATCTTTAGTGTAAAGAGAACTGTTAAAATTGTTGTTACAAGCAAACTGTTCGTGAACCTAAAAATGACAAAATGATGCACAATTTTTTTTTTTTTTTTTTGTACATTTATATGCTTTTTTGGTCCAAGTTGATTTTATGACACTGTTCAAGGCTGTTAGTAGGCCTCTTTTGTACAGATATATACTGTTCTGATAATTGTATAATTTTGTCTTCCAAATGTTTAAAAGATGTTTTAATTGTAATTACGGTATTACTAAAAGATTGTGTATGAGGCACAAAGGTTATATATATATATATATATATATATATATATATATATATGTGTGTGTGTAAGTAGTGCAAAATGGTACTCAAACTTTTATTCTAGTAATTTTTTATGGTGAAAAAAGACTGATGTTCATAATTCACTTCATAAGTTGATTAAAACTCTTAATTTCTGATACTTTTTTTTTTGTCAAGTTGTGTTTATTAGTCTTTGAGAAAGTGCACTTAAATTGGTCTGTCTGAGTTTTTGTGCCATCTGGTGGACACATTTCTTCTTCAAACTTGTTTATTCATGTAGACTTCTACTTAGTGGCAGCATGTCCACTACTCTTTATGACGTTCTCCATACATTTTCAGCTCCCATTAAATACTTAAGTCTTTGCCACTGTTTGACAGACATTATATTATATTAAACTTTCTAGATGTTGTGCAGTCACAGGGCAGTGTACTTACTGCCCTATTTAGCTCCATAGAGTTATTACTGCAACTTGTTGCAATAGAGGTCCATTGGGGTGGAAATCACGCTGCCCCACAGTTGCTTTTCACAGGAGGAGGAGCAGCGGTACTAGATAGTTAATGACAAGGTTGTCAAATTGGGCAAGTTTTAAAATACTGCATGATGCCAATATCTTGTTTTATAACAAATAATCAGAAAAAAATATTATACATTTTCACAAAACAAATAAAGATTAATTGCAGACAGTGTGTCTGTAATGCACAGAACCATTTCAGTTGTAAGATATATTGCAAACACCTAGAGAGGGAAATGGGGATAGTTAGTAATGTCTGTACATCAGAAATGTGTGGTAAACAAGTACATCACACAGGAAAAAAGAGCTAGTTCAGGCATTTTGTGTGATTTTTTTTTTTTTTTTTTTTTTTTGTAATGTAGTTGGGCTGGAAAACCTGTCACCCTTGGTCAATGATATTACCTCAAACAAATGTACATCTAAACCAGCTTAGAATGAGCTGTACTGTATTCTGGATGTAGTTAACTCTCAACTGCTTATTACTGAGTTACTCTAAAAATTCACTAACTACTAGTTTATAGACTCTCGACTTAACATTTCTTAAAGGCTAGGTCTTTAATAAAGTCATCCTGCCCAACCAAAATATATGGTCATGAGCCACTGCTGCATCTACTGTTATAAATGTGTTTTCTGGCTTTTGTTTAAATCCATGGCTCTGAAATTGGGATCTGGGAAGAAAATCCAGGGTGTCTGGGATTTTGTTTAATTTTGTTACAACTGAAATCACTTATGTCATGATCATCATTATCATAAGCTGTATTTATTATTACGTTGTTATAGTTATTAGATTAGCTGCCTAGTGGATTGAATTAAATGGGTTTAATCCAAAGCTTAACTGAAAAACAAGTAGCACTATAAATATTGCCAAGTTGGACCTCAGTGGAAAGTTCAGGAATAAGAAGCTCTAATAAACAGGCAGAAAATAAATGACTGTACACGTTTGAATAATGAGCCTAATATTTGAATAGGTCATAAAATAAATCTGTACTGAGAGGGAGTTGTGGATTTGATTTATTATTATTATTATTATCATTAAATTTATTTTTTATTAATTTATTTTACAGCTAAAGGGATCTCTGGCTGCAAAAACATTAAGAAGCCCTGGTTTAAACGCATGGTTTAAATTATTGTGAAGCTGACGTTTGCTCTTGCTTTTGAACCGTTATGCACTCCTCAGTCTATTGAGGGAGCTCTACCATAAGCTTGCTCATTCCAACTCAACTTAAAACAGCCCCTCTTCTGTACACATATGGTATCAGATGCATAGTTTTATTTTTGCACTCATTTTTTTCTTAGCATTGCATTTAGCCTGTTCTCTGAGCATATTCAAATCAATTCAATTAATTTTATATGTATAGCACTTTTAACAATAGACATTGTCACAAAGAATTCTGGATGTACATTGAGAGGAAACAGACTCGAAAGGGAACTCATCCTCTTCTGAATGACACCAGATATAGTGTGATTATACATCATTACTCTTCTACAGTTGAATGCTATAAAGACAATGAGTACTATGTATGTTGAAAATATGTTCATTATGAGCATGACTCTTTATGATTAAGCTTTTAGGTACAGGTGAACAGGTGAGTGAGTCTTACATTGCATACATTGTTTTTGCTAATAGCAATCTTTAATATATCCATGTTTCAGGGTATATTAATTGTGCCCTTTCCTGGCTACTCTCTCTCCACGTTATGAGAGCTTTTGAAATTTTAATTAACAAGCTAGAGTCATTATTCTTTATGCTCAAGCTCATTTGCAATTGATGAGATCTCAGATCGATGTTAGCATGCACTCAACTGTAAAATAATATTTTTTATATATTTATTTTATACAATTTTAGAATATTTATTTGATATTATATTCTCTCCCTAGCATGCTTCCTCTCAGCTTCACTTGTATTTCTACTGCTGTGATTGTTTTTGTTTCTTTTTTCATCCCCTTTTTATTTATTCTCTCTCTCTCTCTCTCTCTCTCTCTCTCTCTCTCTCTCTCTCTCTCTCTGTGTGTGTGTGTGTGTGTGTGTGT
>JANDJT010000021.1:16994457-17009401 GCA_024331685.1 Stegophilus panzeri | reverse complement strand
TTCTATTGGGTTAAGGTCAGGACTTTGACTTGGCCATTCCAAAACATTAACTTTATTCTTCTTTAACCATTCTTTGATGGAATGACTTGTGTTCTTAAGGTCATTGACTTGCTGCATGTCCCACTTTCTCTTGAGATTCAGTTCATGAATAGATGTCCTGACATTTTCAATTAGAATTCACTGGTATAATTCAGAATTCATTGTTCCATCAATGATGGCAAACCTTCCTGGCCCAGATGCAGCAAAACAAGTCCAAACCATAATACTACCACCACCATGGTATAAGGTTCTTATGCTGGAATGCAGTGTTTTCCTTTCTCCAAACATATTTTTGGAAACCACGGATGCCAGGTCCTCTAAACTGAAGAGGACTAAAGAAGAGAGGGACCATCAGGCTTTTTATCAGCACTCAGTTCAAAAGCCTGCATCTCTGATGTTATGAGGTGCATTAGTGCCTTTGGAATGGGCAGCTTGCACATCTGGAAAGGCACCATCAATGCTGAAAGGTATATACTATACAGGTTTTAGAGCAACATATACTTCCATCCAGATTCCATCCCATCTTTACTTCTGAGAGACTCTGCCTCTCTAAGATACTCTTTTTTATACCCATTCATGTTACTGACCTCTTGTCAATTAACCTAATTAATTGCAAAATGTTCCTCCAGCTGTTCCTTTTTAGTAACACTTACTTTTCCAGCCTTATTTTGCCCCCATCCCAACTTTTTTGAGATGTGTTGTGGCCATCAAATTAAAAATTACCTTATTTTTTCCTTAAAAAGGTACATTTCCTCAGTTTAAACAATTGATATGTTCTATTGTGAAGAACATATGGGTTTATGAGATTTTCAAATCCTTGCATTCTGTTTTTATTTACATATTACACAGCAACTTTTTTGGAATTGGGGTTGTATATAGATTATTTCCTACAGACCTTAAATAAATGCAATACGTCAAGAAACTTATTGATTCTGAGCCTGATTGCTTTCCCTCAAACCTTTTAATCAACAAGTATTTTATTCAAATATTCTCAGTGGTTAGAATGTTAGGGAGTGAGTTGCTGACTGCACTTCGTGTAAGTATTCACTACATTCGGAGGAGCACCGAGGAGAGTAAGTCCTCAAAGCTTTCAATACCCCTCAGATCAAAGACGCTGCACATCCAAATGACAGATATGTGACATTACAAGGAAGAAGCCTATAGTCCATTCATGATCAAAGGCAAGATGAGAGCGGGTAGGTGATGTCTTTCCACAGACGAGGAAGTGAATAATCCTGTAGGCAACTACAGAATTACACTGGAATAAATATTTTCCTCAGCTTTCACAGTAGACTGCTATTTTAACATTGTGGCACTGTGTGTACTCACTACACTGAATGCTACTGAACTACTTGAACTTGTTTAGTCACTTGCATTTTGCCACAATATAATAATTTATTTTATTTTTTTGCATGCTCAACTCATCTCTACAAATATAATGATAAAATTATATTAAAGCATGGTTGACCTATCTGTTTTATTTCAGCCATTTAACTAATCCTGGTGTCTTTTTTTTTCATTCCAGCAGCATTTAGCATGTGACAACAGCATGAAGCAACAGTAAAGATGCCAAAGGACTTTGGCAGAAAAATAATGTTTAGTTCAGTAAAAGCAGTCAAGTGTAAAATACAAATTCAGGCAGCATGTTTTATTATTATTATTATTATTATTATTATTATTATTATTATTATTATTATATTTATTTTTTAACTTGACTACTTGACGTTAATTAGATTTTTGCTACACCCCTAATTCTGTTTAGCAGTTAACTGAACTAACACCATATTCTCTAGCCCCTTGAACACATACTGTATACATACATACCCAGCTTGATAAAGGTATTTATTTACAAATTTGTATGCAAAAATGCAAGCCAGCATTGATGTTCCTCTGGTTGATAGTTAATGATTTTAATAACCATGAGCAAATTAAAAGCGGGAGCTCCATAGACGTGGTAATGGGGTTAATAAATACAATAAAAAGAAATACACTGGAATTATTCTACATCAGAAATGGCGGATATACTGAATCAGTGGTTTAATATCACTCATTAAGCACTCATTAAGCAATGTGAGCAATTTCTCTGCTCACTTAAAAAAAAAAAAAAAAACCTGCACAATGTACATTTTGTGAATGGATTGATATTTTAAATGTCACTATACAGATATTTTAGTTAAAATTATATATTATGTTATAATTATTTAATTGAATTCAACTCTATTTTACTTGTATTGCACTTTTCAGAATGGACATTGTCACAAAGCAGCGTTATAGAAATATATCAATTCCGGATGTAAATTTTACATTTATAAATGCATACTTAATCAGCAAGTGAGAGATGATGATGCCAAAGAAAACCTCATCTGGGTGACACCGGAAAAATCATTTACTTTCCAATAACTGTATGAAAAAGTGCAATTAGTTAAACAGGAACTTGGGCTTATAAGCAATTTACTGAGAAATTATAAAAAATAAATAAATATGGAAAATGCATGCAATGATGTTGGATTAACTAAATGTATATAATTTATAATAATTCAGATTAAAACTCTGCCCCATATGGCAACTAGGTGAATCCAGATTCCTAATTAGGTAACATTTTACCCAAGATCATTGATCATAACTTTCATGTTTTCTGTGGACAAAAGTATTGTATATGTAAATTAGGACCCATTCTTTTTCCCCCTTATATTTCATTTTATATTCCATTAAGCAACTTTCTTTTCTCTGACTTGGAAGAATAACTTGAATGTATTAAATTAAAATAATAATAATTCATAATAATTGGGAGATTTCTTACTAATTAGTCTTTTTATTTAGTTTTATTATTTAAACATTGCTTTTTATTTTGACAGTAAACAATATATTTCAAAATGAATTTTAATGTATTTTCAAAGATATATAAGATATATAAATATATAGATATAGATTACATTTTACATCCATAATTAAATGTATTGCACGTCGTGTGTTTGTGCAGGCCGCCTCGTGCGCAGTGTTCCTGCTATAGGCTCTGGAGTCTGTAAAAAGAAAAAAATGACTGTAATTCCTAAATGGTTAATGCAATACTTTTGTTAAACACCTTGGATTAAAGCTGAAAATCTTCACTTCAATCGCATATTGATTGCTTCATTTCAAATCCATTATGGTCATGTACTTATGAAAATTGTGTCAGTGTACAAATACTTATGGACCTGATAGTATCTTTTATGATTATGCCCAAAAAGTTCTTCCTTGGTCTCATCAGATTATTACACATTTTGCCACAGGGGTTGGGGCTAATTTAGGCCAGTTTAGAAAGTCTACTCTCTAGCCAGTTTACCCCATAGCCCAGACATGAAGAATATGAGAGATTGTTGTAGCTTGCAGGGAGTAATCAATACTTGCCAGATATTCCTGCAGCTCCTTTAATGTTGTTATAGGTCTGTGTCACTGTGATGCCTCATTTCTCCACTTGTTGATGATGTCCTGCATGGTGCTCCAAGGTACTAATCTAATATTTTAGAAATTCTTTAATACCCCTCTCCTGATCTGTATCTTTCAACAATAAGATCCTGCACATGTTTTAATCTCTTTGAGCATGGCTACAGCAGTCAGATAAAATGATGTCAAGAATATCCTACAGAAACTGCTGATCTTTATTTGGGGTTAATCTGAATCAGGTCAATAATGACTGGTGTATGATAATTACTTTTGAATGTGATTGGTTAATTCTGAGCACAGTCACATGCCCCATTATAAGAGTGTGTGCAATTTATGTAAAAATGTGTAGGTCTTATTTAGTTCTGTGTTGTCTCATGTGGTTAGTGTGTTGTTTTATGTAGCACTATGGTCCTGGAGGAATGTTGTTTCATTTCACTGTGTACTGTTCCAGCTGTATATGGTTGAAATGGCAATAAAAGCCACTTAACTTGACTTGACTTTTCCCTAAAATGTTTCTTTTTGTTTTTTACTTGAATTTTGTTGCTAAATCACATTAAAGGTGGAAAAAGATGTGACATGATTTTTCATGGTTTTAAATCACAAATACTGCCATTTTAGCAGGGGTGTGTAGACTTTTTATATTCACTCTAGAGAAATAGATCGATTGACTTTCCCCCCCTCCAATTCTATGACAATTATACTATGATCATTTGACAACATTATAAGAGAGAGTGTTATCTGGATTCAGGTCCATCATTCAGAAAACAGAACTAATTTGGTGGGGATTACACAGGCAGTGAAAATGTACTGTACTTGGAGGTTCATGGGGTAAATTTGATATTTTGATGAATCAGAAGGGTCTGTGTGGCCAAGTGACAAAAATACATATGGGTACTCTTTAAAAAATCTAATTTAGATCTGCATGAAAAGGAAATGGATGTTTGTAATTAACAATACACAGTAGCACTTATTGTCTTTTGTCTTAGGTCTAAAATCACCATCACACCAAGCTCCAGATTTGGAATTGAGTAAGACAGGCTGGGCCTTTTCAGGTTCCAAAAGCTCCCTGCTGACACCCAAGAAAAAGGGCATTCATTCTGTCCATCCGTGCATATTTGAGAGGAATAAATGAATTGACTGTCTGCTGTCTGGCTGTCTAGTCCGCAGCAGGAGTGAACAGAGCCACCAAAATTGAGTCTGGGGTTAGATCAGTGTGATGGCGTAAAACAGACTCCAGTGAGCAAAAGCCCTTATGGTGCTGTGTTTGTCTGTCTGTTTGTCTGGCTGTATGCCCCCATCGGTTTGTGATTTTTAACGGATATGACAGATTTAAGAAAGTCTGTCTGGTGTGTCTATGTGTTTCACAGAGGAGTCTGATCTCACGCTGAGCAACAGCACTGATGGATCAATCAGCCCCCTCCGGTGTGTTATATGTTATGCCATCTGCTGCTGATGCGTATTCGCAAAAAAGCTATTGTCTTAATGTCACAAATTTTCTGAACCACTTCCTGCCCTATGGTGGATAATAATAAAGGTGCTAAAAAAGGTTCTTTTGGTTCACTTAAAAGCCAATCCATTTCCTTAAAGAAACAGTCCATGATTCTTTAATGGTGAGACAATAGCCTGAATAATCATTTTCCATCACATGATCAATTTTACAGTGGGGAACATTTTACATTCTGTGTTCTTCTATCTAAAGAACCTTTTCTGGCACCTTTATTCTTAAGAGTGATATCCATCTAATATTCCATCCACTTCTAAAACAAATGTTTGTATGCATTTTTAACTAAATGAAACTTTGTGGCACACAATATTACAGTACTGCCAATATAGATACACTTAAAAATAATTTAATTGCTCATTATAATCTAAATCTATTCTAATCTAATACCTGGTATTTTCCTTGCTGTTTTCTTGAGCTGTAATTTATTCTCTATCTTGAGAGGCTTCGCTATTACACAATTCAGTGTTTTCTCTTTTGTATTGCACATAATTACACCCATCATTGTCTTCATAATTTGCAAGTTTAATCAGGTGTTAAGGAAAGAAAATGCCTTAGGTAGACCAGTAGCTATTATTGTAGTTTTTGTTATTACTGTAATATTGTAGTTAATTCACTGTACTGCAGACTGTTTTATGTATTTATACAGTATATAGACTATATATAAGCTATCATTTATTTATTCTCACTATCTTCTTGCCACATTTGTCAATTTCATGGTGCAAAAAAACTGTAAAAGGAGCATCTTGTGTTGTGTGTGTGATGATAAATGTCACTGACTGTATAGGGACACAAGTACTCTTTTGAAAAATATGCATGTGGGGAGGAGCAGTGTAGCCTAATTACAGACACTCTCCTACTGATGCTAATTCAGCCACCCTGAAAGATGGCTTTTAAGGTAGAAAGCTTTGAAGCAATCAATTGTCTATAAAGGCTATGGCTAGCTGCATAAAACCCGATGGATAATGCCAAACAAACAAGCCCAAACAAGTACATGGAAAGATGAAGGAGCAAAACTGCCACAAATGGGAACATATTGATTGATTGTTAGAATAGGCTGGATATGTCCTTCTTCATAGAAGATGAATAGGATCAGCATTCCTTTTACCCTCTTGAACCTCTAAATTTGAAATTTACTATTACTACTTGAAATTTACTATTACTACTTCTACTACACATAAAAAATGCTTCTTCTTTTTTTTTATTTATTTATTTTTTTTTTTTTATATGAAGCAAATAGATACAGTGAGATCCAAAAGTTTGAGACCACAGAGAAAATCTGTTGTTGTAAAATTAGAAATAAACAGAAGATTTTAGAATTTTGAAATCTTTAAAACAAAGAAATAAATGTTCAATAACTTGAATATTTTTTTTATTCAAGATTCGGCACTATTTCTATGTCCCTATTTAAATGTATGCAAATGTATGATATTGACCATGTTAACTGCTTTGTACAAAAGATCAGATTTTCGTCATGTCTAATCTCTCCTACTGATGCATGTGTTCAGATGACATTCTGATGGATTTGATCTAAAATGTATCATACGCATTTGCACAAACTTGTGGAGTCCATGCCAGCTCAAGTGCACATCATTAAAAAGGGGACATACCAAATACTAAGAAACTCTGAAATTCATGTAAATACTTCAATAAGATCTTTTCACTTTTCATTCAAGTTTTTGTCAGTAATATCATTTGTAATGAAAATTGTTGTATTAAAATTGAACAAAATGCAAAATAGAAGCAAAGAATTTGGCTTTTGGACTATATATATTTTTTAGCTTCCAAGATAGGCCCATATCTGCAGTAGATGTGTTAAATGGACCCATGGATTAGACAGTCAGACTGTAATTTTGTTGCTGTGCACTGATGCAGCAACAAACAGATTGGTTAGAAACACCCACTGACCTTAGCATCTTCCCTTCAAACAAGGTCTCTGTCAGCCCATATGGTTAACAGACACAAAATCTGATGTTCTTTAATTACACAGTACCTACCTCACATCAAAAACCTCGGTTCTCTCCACACACAGATACAGTAGCAAGCACCAGCACTAGCAGGATTGCCTTTGCTGCATGTAATGTAGGAGCTGGTCATGTTGCCAGAAGCATGCAGTCCTCAACAACTGGAGTGTTGCGTCTAAATCTGACTCACTGTTTTATTTTTTAGAAGCAAATCAAATACAGATAGATAAAACCTGCCCGAAAAAGTTTTGGCTTACATTATTTCCACCCAAATATGCAGCTTTACTCAGGAATACAGTACAATGTGAAAGAAAAATGGGGTGTAGTTTCTGTTTCATGTTGTCTGGAGGAGATAATGACTCAAAGTCACTTCGCTCACAATAAAAGCCAAAAGAGTCTTTTTGAATGAATCTTTAAAGTGTACAGACTGTACTATAATCACTTGGGCACTATTACTCTTTCATTCATTGGTTATAAAAAACAATAATGGAAAAAGGTCACCATTTATTTAGCCAATGCTAAATGAATTATTAGACAATTATACACGATATGGTCAAAAGTATGTGGACACCTGACCATCACACACAGATGTGCCCATTAAAAATTCATGGCCATTAACATAGATTTAGTCACACTTTTGCTATTATAATAATCACCACTCTTCTGGGAAGGCTTTCCATTAGATTTTGGAGTGTGGCTGTGGGGATTTGTGTTCATTCATCCACAAGAGCATTAGTAAGGTCAGGCACTGATGTCAGGCGAGAAGGCCTTTTGAACAGTCAATGTTCCAGTTCATCCTAAAGGTGTTGAATGTGGTCAAGGACAAGATTCGGTCAACCTGAGTTCTTCCATTCTAACACTGGCAAACCATGTCTTTATGGGCCTCACTTCATGCACAGGGGTGTGGTCATGATGAAACAGGTTTGAGCCTTTTGTCAAGTCAGCGCCTCACTACAACTCTCGCTGTCTATAAGCATGGCCACTGCAAGCCATCCTTTCCAGTCTTCTTCATGACTTACAGACATGGCTGTCATGGACTATAACACTCAACACTCAACACTCAGTCCATACTTCAAACCGGCACACAATACGAAGTATTGCCCAGTATAGAGCATTCTCCTGATGTACCAAGCCTTATTATTGTCGTACCAAGCCTTATTATTATCTGGTTCTTGATTCTATTTTTTTCTGGTTAATGATTTTGCTCTTGTCTAACCTAGTCTGATTGCTCATCACTGGACCTTTGGCTGTGTTTCTTGACCATGTTTGCCAGTTAAAATAAAACATTTTAACCTGCACCTGCAGCTGTCTCTGCTGCCTGACACCCTTTAGTTCCAGTGAAGGCAAATCTTAATGTTACAGCAAAAGAAATTCCATACAACTGTGTGCTTACAACTTTGTGGCAACAGTTTGGACAAGAACCACATATGGGTGAGACAGTCAGGTGTCCACATAATTTTGTCCAAATATTGTATAAACAGCTACTTTCAAATGTTTTGTGTATTGGATCAAGCTATTTTTTTTTCGCATTTCTGCAGAGCTAAAGCTTTTCCCAGGGTGCAGCAACTCCAAGACCATCTGAGTGAGATAGTCCCAAGCAAACTCTAACATGGATATCGATGATATGACTATGCTTTATTGCTTTATTACATTTACATTTAAATTTATGGCATTTGACAGACACCCTTATCCAGAGTGACTTGAAGAAGTGCTTTGAAGTCTCTATCAATAAATACATTCCGATATTGGTTCACTAGAGCACGGACTAAGAATACTATCAGTCTTAAAACTCTATTGGGAGGTAATATAGTAACACAGACAACAAAACATGTTTTTAAATGAAAAGTGCTAATTTAAGTACTTTAGGAAGAGGTAGTTCTTTAGACATTGTTTGAAGACTGGCAGTGAATCAGCTGTTCAGACATCTAGGAGAAGTTCATTCCACCACTTAGTTGCCAGAACAGTGAAGTGTCTTGATGCATGCCTTTCTTGTATCCTGAGAGATGGTGGCACCAAAGGATTGGAGGGAGCATTGCAGGATGTGATAAGTGTTTTGAGGTAAGTGGGTGCTGGTCCATTTTTGGCTTTGTAGGCAAATTTCAAATATAAAATTTAATAAAAATGCATTAACATTAATCATGATTACTGTATAAATACATGTTTAATATAACAAGTTCTGTCTTTTTCACCTCAGTGTGCAAAGTAGGCTGTGTAGCTACGTATTTAGTTATTATAGCTTTAGTTATAATAAGTGACAAAGGGCCTCAGAATTGCATTGATAATGTTGTAGTAAAGGGGGGAAAAAAATCACATGACAATAATATAGGCTAATTACAGGTTGAATACGTATTTTATCCAAATTTTGTAGTTAGTTGAAATACCATAAAACATTTGGAAGGTTGGAGAATGTATTTGTGAATGGTCATGGAACATTAGAAGAACAGGGGCTATTGGCATTAGTGTGTAACTGTCTATTGGGTGTCAGTAAGTGCTATTTATTACAAATCATTAAAAGAGTTTCACAAAGATTGCAAAGATTTAAAAAATATTATTAAAAGCGGCCGTTATGAGGTTTTTTCTCTTTATATATGTTGTGTTGATACAGTGGCTTTAGAGCATGATTAAAATGTTACAGCATTTGCTCTAGATACAGTAATTATTATGGAGAAGAAGGTAACATCGAAACTATATGGTAAGAATATGAGAACATTAAATAAAGCTTAAATAAGCTGATAATGATGCCAAATACTATAACTACTGTATTCACAATTTACAGCTCTGTATTAATGACTGGTATGTGATCCCCTTTAATAAACTAATCCAGATGCATACTCCTGAGGGTAAAAGAGAAGACTTCTTTTGTACATTTTTCTTCTCCAGCAAGTTTTCATTCAAAAAAATTTAAAAAGCTATTCACAGCCTTTTGTGACTTGAGGAAATGAGAAACTATTAACTATAAAAATTGGCTTGCATTTGGATGCCAAAAACAGAGCTTGAGCACTGCCTTGGGAGACAGGGATGAGTACAAACCATAGAATGAAGAATTCATCATGTCTCTGAAACATTCTGGTCATCAACACAGCATCCACCAGACAAAAATGACCAATATCTTTGGCTCCAATTCAAATTCCATGCAGATGTCAAAGGTGAGGCGTCTGATACTAATAGTGGCTTTCCTCAATCTCGTTCTTCAAAAGACAGTGTATTTGTCTTGAGTGTTCATTCATTTCCCACCAGTGTGCTGGTGAGAAAGAAATGGCTTTGTGCTATTTGCTGGGATGAAGATGAGGCAGCATGTGCATCTGTAGCCAGCATTTCAAAGAATCTGACTACTCAAAAATCACCAAAACATGGGGCTATACCCTCTTGATTTGAATCGCCAGATCAAACACCTATTGTCTTTGTTTTGGATACACTCAGAAAAACCAGCCAGAAAACTCATTAAAACATAGAAATGTGAGAAAGGTTTATTGGCTACCTTAAAATCAAATAAGTGTAGAAATGTCTCCTTCCTAAGCTTTGTTTAGCATTTCAGTCAATGCACCTCAATGACATTTTTGCTATATACAGATGTGGCCTTTAAGAATGCCTGTTTTTTCACACGGTTTCATGCAATTCATCACGTGTGATTATGCGGCACCCTGCAGGCATACTTCTTAGAATTTCAATTCATTTGCTGTGCCTAGGTTCGCCTCTGAAACTCCCCCTCACACCCTGTCTGCCTGTCCCATAGAGCCCCCTCTACTGCTTCTGCATTATGCCACTGTTTTAATGATGGGCACGTGCTGCTGTCCTAGAGAATAGTATTTTTCCAGACTGATTTTTCCCCCACTTTTTTATTCTTAAGAGTTGAAGATGGGCGAGAAATAGACTGCCAGCCACCTCTACTGTGCCAGAATGTTTCAACTCCTAAATTAGTGCCTACAAGTTTCTCTCTATAGCCATGGCTGTATACTAAATCCTGGAAATTAGAAGCTATTAAACAATTGATCAAGGTGCATAATCATGATATGTGGGAATTGAATTATTCAGAGAAAACTAGCTTAAGTTAATTTTTTGCATAATACTCAGGTATGTTAATTATTTTAGGCAGGATTAAGACCTCGGCATACAACTGCACTGTTGATAGTGACTGATTTGTTGTTATCCAGAAAACACGGCTACATGCCTCTGCTCATAATTTACCCATGTGATGAACTAGAGTTTCTTCTTGTACGTACATTAGGTAAGTTTATTTCAAAGTATCAATGGAAATATTTTTCTTTTTATACAGATTTGAGGCAGCTATTCCTCCTCTTCACATTATTCAGAATATATGATAACATAAAGATTAATAAGTTTATATAAGTTTATATTAGTTAACTGTTATCTAAAGAGCAACCCATAAGCTCTGTGACCCAAATGTTTTTGCTGTATTAAAAATACATCTTTATCCTCTTTGTGATCTTTTCCAATAATAAGCTCTGTAATGCAGTGTAAAATACAGTATACTGTATGTGCTCAGTATTGTACGCAATAGGCTACAATTTAAATAATACACAAATATGTGCACTAATTGATGAGTGTATCTTCATGTTCGATAAGATGGGGATAGTTTAAGGAGGCACCACTATCAGACACAGACTCTGTGTTTACTTTACTACTGAACGGCTCAGTTCCTTTCCTGCAACTGTATATAGCTCATGGCTCCTAATTAATGGTTTTGTCATGTTCAGTCTGTACCATGCATATTATGTGTTTTGTTTAGTTAGGTTTGTATAAATGGCCTTGTCCTTTCAATTTTAAACAACAGACATTTTTATACCCAGTGGTGGAAATGGCTGAGATATATTGGGGAGAGTGTAGTTGGGGAGTTTTTATTTTATTTTTTTTTTTACTTTCAGATGACCAGAGTGTAAATGTAATATAAATATAAACATAAAAAATAATAACATTACATTTATTTCATGTCTCCTCCAAACAAGACAGGCACATGAAATGTAAATGAACAACATTTATTAATTATGTGTGGCACAAAACAAACACCACTCATTCATCTTTACAGTATATTCCATATCATGACCCTCTGCTCTTTCACTCCTGGCTTTTTTTACCAGGTGGTCCAAAGTAATTTAGTATAGTTTTGTTTTCTTCATCCTGCCCAATTGACTGGCTCTGGCCCCTTCAAACTCTTCACTCTCTTTCTTGGCATTTTTGACTATCAACAAAAAATAAGAGTGACAGTCTTTGTCAGTGCAATAAAAAAAATGTTAAAACCCAAAGTGGCTTGAGGATCTGCATAAATGTCAGCTAAAAAACTTTACAAACATTACATATCTCTTTGTGTAACTATGGACCAAGTTTCTATTTGGAATAAACATGCAGGCAAACATAACTGTGAATATAGTACTTAGCAAGCTATGATAGTGAAAATAAATTAAGATGAATAAGGGTGTTCAAAATAGATTAAACCTAGATAATTTCAGGTACGTGTATGCAGTTTTATCATATCAAAGTTTCTACTATCGCATCTGTTAAAGTAACTGTTTCTGTTAAGATGTTCAGCTCAATAAGACTCCATTAACTTCCCTGAGGTGCTCTGATCAGTCCTGTGAGCATGCGCGCTGATAGTGTAGCGTTCCCATTGGATACAGCCTGTAGGTATTATGGCCAATCACAAAAGTCAACATCGCGTAACCACACGCAGAATATCCCTGCTACGCTTATGTGTGGAACTCGTATTTATGTGCAGAACTTGCTTTTATAGGTGTTTGAGTGGATAAAAGATACACACTTAGAAACACACTTTATTTTTTTTCACTCGTTTCCTGAAAAAAAATGTCTCCCATCCCACTCCATTTCCAGCCCTGTTTATACATAAGTAAAGTATGGTGTCCTGCAAGGCTCTGTTCTAGGACTAGTTCTGTTAGTGTACAGTTCTACTACATGGCATTAGATGGCTAACAATCATTGCTATCCTGGTGTATAAGCCAAGCCAGCCAACATACAACATCTTCATATATTATGGACTGAATAAAGGTTGAAAGATTGAAAATTGAGCAACTTTCTCCTAAATTCAGTCTAAACCAACTGCCTGATTATGTCAAACCTAAATTTCCAAACATTCCAAGTGCAGTAGTGAAAAACTTTGAAATCATTATCATTAATTCCAGTTTGTCCTTTTATGCAGGTATAGGTACCATTGCTATGACAGATCTCCTACTTCACACAAAACATTTCTAAGCTGAGAAATCACTATCATCACAAAATATAGCTACTCACAAATAAAACTTGCATTGGTCTAGCCCCAGAGAACATCTATTATCACACCTAATTTGATTACAATACCTTGATCACAGATTATCAATACCTGAAATTGTTAAAATTTTCATAGGGGCCACAAAAAAACAAAAACAACAACAACAACAACAACAACAACAAAAAAACCCTAACTTGTTTAGTCAAGGCCATGCTAATTCCACTCTGTTTAGATAAAATTTTGGGAGTTCATGGACAGAGAAATAACTCAGTTGTAATTGCTCAGTCTGCTGACAGTAGAGCAAACGGGCACTGATATCTCAGGGCTCCATCATGCCTGTTCTACCTTCTGGCTCTCCGTTTTTAGTTAAGCTGTTAGACCTACTGTGCCTGAGTCTTATCTGTGTATGGTTTTCAACTATCTGAGATCCTCCCTCCTGAGCAGATGATCCTGCTTTGGTCATGTTTATTCTCTCAACCAATTCAAACACTTTGAGCCAGCTGTGTGTGCAGTTCAGCCTCCTGTGGCTGCCTGGAGGGTGCATAAACAATTAGCACTTCCCTATTAAATTCCTGCTATGTAACAGTTTAAAATTAGCTGCAGATTATCTTCAGTGCCAATTACTGCAAGAAATTTTAACCTCTTTCTGGACCATTCATTTATCACACCACAGTATGCACATTCTAATATGTTCTCTTTCTTAATCTCAGTTGTACTCCTGTACTCTATATTTCTGCTCTTTTGTGCTTACTTCAGTTCCACGTTCCAGTGTTGATCAGAAAATGAAGGGTTTGTCCCTTTTTAGTCTTGCTTTATCGACTCATGACTGCACTTTGTCAAATCATGACTCCAATAGTAGATGAGCACGCAACGCATCCTTTAATAAATATGCTCTCTGGAGTTTAACCAGTGATCTGTGTCTGAGAGCCTCTGTTTACGCATCACTGTGCTGAAAACAATTCCCTCTCTGAATTATGAAGCATGGCAAAAGGAAGATGACCCGTGACTCACGCTCTGCTACTGTGAATAACCAAAAGCTTATGCTCACCAAAACCAGTGTGTATCCAAGACTCTGCATTGCATCCGCAAATGATTTAGCCTGTAGCCCTAAAAACATTTGTTGTTCAAAATAACAAAGACTGTAATGCTCACAATAAACATCCTTCAACACATTTAGTATGGTTTGTCTTTTTACAGTAATATACAATTGTGGAAGAGTAATTTACAAGAACAATATCCAGTGTCACTCCGAAGAGGACAGGTTCCGTTTTGAGGCTGGTTCATCTCAAGATTTCTTCCTCGTTTCATCTCAGGGAGTTTTTCTTGCTCATTAGGGATCTAGGTCTCCATCTGGAGCTCCTTTGTGGCAATTTCTAGTATTGAAAGTGCTATAAAAATAGAGCTGATGTAAAGTGAATTAAATTGAACTTGGTCTTGGGGGGTGAACCATTGTCTATGCACTGGAACCTTATACTGTCCAAAATGACAAAATGAGGCCTTGTGTTCAAGCAGTTGGTTATACAGGACATTAAGGCATGACAGCAAGAGTCATATAGCTAGCTGCCTGATTGCAGCACTGATTTACCCTTAGTAGATAGCCAACCTTATGGCCTGGGACCTTGACTAATACTCCATCTGGTAATGATCTTTTGCATAGACTTATTCCAGCCTCATGAACATGCTCTACATGGTCCAGAACCCCCCTCAACACACACACACACACACACACACACACACACACACACACACACACACACACACACACACACACACACACAC
>JANDJT010000021.1:16967513-16989889 GCA_024331685.1 Stegophilus panzeri | reverse complement strand
CTGAACACTATAACTACTTTGAAGAAGAGAACTAGGCTGTAATAACGTGGACTATTTTACATGTAAAACATGTTGCATTCCATTCATCTTGCATTCCAAAAACATTCGCATACGAATTATGTAAATTGGGATGAAGGGCGCATCTCGTTATCCATGACATTGTTAAATCTCCGGTTCTCATCCACTCACTGAATAGAGCAGATGCAGAGAGAGGTGTGAGTGCAGCAGGAAAGCAATACCTCATGTTTGCAGGACAGTACTGGTGACATTTGGAAAGTTGCTAAGGTTTGTCCAAAAAGTCGCTAGATTTGTCATTAGGTGCTTTTTTAAAAAAAAAAAAAAAAAAAGTCACTAAAGGGGTCTGAAAAGTCGCTAAGTTGGCAACACTTCAAATCTCTCGCATATGCCATGCTACTTCACTTATCCTAACCCCATCCCTCATTCAGTTTAATCTCTCATAACTGGCTGCTCCAACAGCTCTGTTGCCTCTGCACTATGAGATACTGCAATCCTGCTCCTACAAGTTCCACAATAGGAAGAAGTCAAGCGCTGCAAAATGTACACTCTGCTCCTACTACAGGAAATCCCCTTTAACAACCACACCAGAGTATCAAGCTCCTGATTCCATCCACCCATCCATCTTCTATACCACTTAATCCTTTTCAGGGTCACAAGGAAACCTGGAGCCTATCCCAGGAAGCATCGGGCACACTGGACAGGGTGCCAATCCATTGCAGGGCACACAATCACACACCCATTCATACACTATGGACACTTTGGTAATGCCAATCAGCCTACCCTGCATGTCTTTGGACTGGGGGAGGAAAACCCCGCAGCATGGGGAGAACATGCAAACACCGCACACACACGGTGGGAATTGAACCCCTGACCCTGGAGGTGAGGCAAACATGCTAACCACTAAGCCACCATGCGCCCCAGTGCCTGATTCATCTTTATCCATTGACCACCCAGCATGACCAACCTTCTTCTTTACCCAAAATCAAAGAAGTCATCATACAGGCAGTTAAATCTATACTGATTCCAGCCATAACTACAATTTTATCCTTGCTAGCTCTTTACATATAATTGCCAAGATAATGCCAGACAGAGTAGAGTGGGCTTCCTATGCCAAACCTTGTTTACACTCAGTGTTTCTTCCTCCTAGTTGCAGAGCAAGATTTTCCTTACCTTTGTTGCTTTAAGCTTGCTCACTGGGCATTAAGGCACTGTCACCTCAAGTGCTTCTCTGGGACAATTCAGTTACAGACACTCTATAAAGTAATTCTTCCATCAGTGGTCAAGTCCACACAACTTCATCAGCATCTTTTGCTATCCAGACGATGTCATCTCTTGCCAAATTTGGGTTGTCTCCCTTTCAGACCTGCAGATATCATCCACTTGAGTCAAACAATCCTTCATGCCATGGGAGCCATCCTCGCACTCTAGACATCCGTCTGCCTGTGATTAACTTTAAGAAGATCTTTAGTTTGACCTCATCTCCTAGACATAATACAGTTACATCCAGATCAAGAAATAGAGCCTCAGTAAGGAGTCACTAACTACAGTATGCATCAATTTAACTGTCCTTTGGTGGCCTGGCTAGCTACCACAAGGTTCTCCCCAGTTCTGCAATCTCTCTTCATGTCATTTAGTTGAGTGTGTGGTCTGCACTCACAAAGTAATATGTAGTACAATGAGTTTAGCTTAAAAGAATTGTAGAAAGACTCTTTCTAATGCTCTTTGAAGGTAAACAGTGTGTCCTTTTTATTTTGATGTGACTCGTTTACAATAGACTCTGTCAGCATTGGCACCACGAGGGGGCCCCAGGAGGCCCGGCCCAGGCACCTAGGTCATTGTGCCCCCCTCACCTCTGGTAAACACTATTTTTTAAACAATTTTGTAAATGAATTTAGTTTTACCATGAATACTGATTATGAATGAAGAGTAGTAGTTGACAAAAAAATACTTAACATCATGACCTACAGTCACAATCAGCAAAATTACATATACATGCATGCTGCTATAATGACAGTGACATAAATAATGGTTCAGCGTCGTCGTGAGAGCAAACTTTGCAAAGCTGACTTTGTCTAAAACATTTAACGTGTAGCTTGATAATTCAACAATAATGGAAATTTAACAATGTATGGAAAGACCGCATTCTGAGAAGGTTTAATACTTCCACTCATCGCCTGCAGCTTTTCTAAAGATGTCTTTTTGCTTCTTTTGTCTTTGTCACTAGTATGTGGTTATGTGAACAGTGCTGGTCATTATTATTTTACATGCATGCTTTATGCGTAGCCTTGCTCTTTAGCGTCGTTGGGTGATGGCATGATGGTTTTTATAGTGTGCCATGCTTAATCTTTGCTTAAAAATAGGTTTAGTAAAGTGGTATTATTATTATTATTATTATTATTATTATTACTGTAATAAATCTTGGCTAAGATAATATGAAATGTGAGCTTCTCTTTACACTACTTACAACGCAAAATTAACCAGCTGCCACCACCTTTAATTACCCAGGGAGTCTGATCAAACATACTGAATCCACAATTATAAGGAAAATATATGGTACTTTATTAACACTTAATTCTTTAAAATTATTATTATTAATTTAGTGAGGTGGGCAAGGTTGGCTTCCCCCCCAGCCCCCCCAGTGACACATCGGGGCCCCCTCGTTCCAAATGCCCTGGCGCCGACGCTGGGTTCTGTAAAAAAAAACACCAAAACCTCATTAATGTTTATAAATATATTTACACACCCCAGCACACATTGTAAATTATACATGATTATACAAGATGCAGTCCTCTAAGATACTAAGTTTCAATTAGTTTCAGTATTCATGAGTATTTCTAGTTTATTAAAGACACTTAAGCTAATGTTGAGTATTTTGCTGAGTTGTGCTGCTAGTTGCTATAGCAACAGTGGTCCCCTATCAATGGATGGGATTAATTTGAATGCTCAATTTTTGATGAGCATATTCTGTACATGACTGAGAATAATATGACAGAAATAATAATGTAAAAAAAAAAATGATGGGAATAAATCTCTATGATGATTTACAATTACATTTTATGTTTTTACATTAAAATTTGGCGATCAGTTAAAATATAATAATTTAATAATGCTGGTTTGTGATTTCCAATACAATTAAGTAATCACAGACCACCTGGTTATGATTTATCCATGACCATAGAGGATTAATGTGGAGTTAGTTAACAGAATGTGAAAACACTCGACTATACTGTAAGGGTCACACTGTCTGCCGGATTTGGAAAAAAAAAAGTGAAAAAACAAACAAACCAACAAACAAAAAAACAATGTCCCCAGTTTGTTGCACACAGACTTGTTATATACATTAGAAGAAAAACAGCCACAGCAAATTTGGCACAATATTGACGACATAACTCATGTTCTGGCGGTACAAATATAAGTTCCACAATTTTTCAGTAAAACTATTTTGGAGTAGTAAAAAAGAAGCAAATGCAAATAGGAGCATGGAACAAAGAATGGACCTAGAGAAAAACTGGATTTACACAGCTCTAACATTTATGACAGAAAAATGGCAAAGTAAGTATTTATACAAGTGCCAAAGAAGGAAAGAAAAGAGGCATATTGTCAGGATTTCTTTGATATTATTTCTGCTAATTCCTTGTTTGTATTTACAGCCGTCCTTTCAGTCTTGAAATAGACAGACCCTCAAAGAGCCCTTCACTCACACAAACATATTGGAATTTAATGCTAACTCTAACCCTATCTAACCTTGTCATAACTGGACAAGTAGAATGAGACAAACAGTGCTTATAAACTAGTTAGCTAGACTGACTAATGATGGAGCTTGAGCCCTGCCAAAGCTTTCTTGGACTCAAGATGGAAGGGGGCCCAGAGGATACAATGATGTACAATCCAAATTTCTGATCAAAATATATTGGTCGAAAAAACAGGTTTTGTCGTCTGGCCACGACCAGATGTTTAGAGGCTATTTACAATGAATTATAACAAATCATCATTCTGTGCATGTTTACTTTGCATGTTTATTGCCATCTTGGATAACTAGAATGATATGATGGAAATATAGCAACCTAACATGGATGACCTCTGCTGCTCACCATAGATTCTGGCAGACAAGGCATTATGTATATAGACATGGATGAAAGGTGGGGTCAAGGAGTAAACAAATAATTCTGAAACTTTTGTAATTCACCCAATGAACCTTTAAGCCATGTGATATCAAAACTTGTTATTTCATGAATAATGACAATTTAAGTAACGGTAACAGAAGCACAGTTTTAACACTGTCAACATCCATTCAAAAAAGAGATATTCTGCACTATGGATTTTTAGGCACTTTATATACATTTCAGTAGAAGCACAGCGAGACTGGTATCTATACTAAATCTATGGTATAATACTAAAGCAACTTAGCAACGATTTGATTGTTACCCTTAAAGCATTTCATAAATGTAATATACAATATGCAATATATGGAAGTTCCTTTATTTCTATGTAAGCACACTGCACTACTTAAATACACTACTGAAATAAATGTTACTTTATACACTCACATGGAGGTTTTGTTGTACTTAATGTAATTTGTTCAAACCAATCTAAGGCATTCCTAGCAATCTGATACGAATTCTTAAAAAAGATTAAGCTGATGTCTTTTTTTGAATATTCATTTCAATCTCCAGCTCCATCTATAATACAGTCCATGTTGTAATTGGATGAATTTTTTCAAGATTTTCTAAATGAAATACTTCATGGACATAATTAATATTTCTTTAAAATTCCAGTTCAGCCTTGTTTGGTCTTCATATATGCATCTCATGACATAAACAACACAAAATTACTGCTATATGCCCTCCTCTGAGCTTGTAGTTACTTGAACTGATTAGGTGAATCCAATCTTATCTGCAAAGGGCTGGTGTGGCTGCAGGTTTTCATTTCAACCAAGTAAGAGCCACATGACAGCTGATTAAAGACCAAGATCAACTGATTAAAAGGGTAGAATCAGGATTGGTTTGGCTTATTTGGTTGAAACAAAAAAAATCTGCAGCCACACCAGCCCTTAGTGGATAATACTAATGATCTACATGCAACCATATGACTATATTCCATTTTATTACCTTATTTGATTATCTTTACCTTCTGAACGGAAATATTCATGATATTATACTGATTCAGTCCGAGTTAATATGGTAACCAAGTCTATACAGCTGTACATGTTGCAGGTGATGGTTCTAAGAATGAAAAACAATGAAAAGTCACAATAAGGTTGTGATATCTTCAGGTTTTAGTGAGTCTTAGTGACTGGTAATGCAGGACATTGATGTGTTGTCATCAGGACAAAAATTATCTGATGATACATTGTGAATTTGTTGGTGTGAAGCTCTTGTCACAGTACATTATACTGTCTCTTTTCATATCACAGACTATTCCTTTGGGCTCCAAGGAAACAGAGACATTGTTTCTTGAGCATAAACATTTCCAGGGTTTGTTTTAGCATCTGAAATAAATTCAAAGTTCTTTTTAGTTCTCATAAAGGTTGGAATCTGTTGGCTGTAGCCATGTATCAAAAAGTACAAAAATATGACACAGCAGCAATTTTCCTAACGAGGCAACCTTATTCAAATGTGGCATGTGATGGTTTTTGTCTGAAAATAAAATTCTTTATCTCATTCAATCACTTTTCAGTCAGTGGTGCAAAATACGTCATATAGCAAGATGTTGATTTCTGTGTTGGCCTCAGGAAGAAGTCCATTCCAGACCGAGAAAAAAAAAAATCAATTGATCTGTGTTTTATGGCATAGGCAAACCACTGATATGACTTGTCTATAACTGATCGAAGCCATTTACCTCCTATCTTCTGACATGCATTCGCTGCCTATGAGGATACAGTGAAAAGATACAGTCTTTTAATTCATGACTGTTGCAATAATGTTCATAAATATTTACTTAGAGATTGGTTTCACTCTGTTATACTAATTAATTGGCATTCCTCCTTTGAAAAATGTTCAATTCTAGAATTCAGTGGTGGAAATCTGGGTGACCTCAGACTGCAGGTCTTGTTGGACTCGTGAGCGGGATCCTGGTGGGATCCGTTCCAGGCCTAGTCATAGTGGAGTCCTTCCTGTCTGGGATGGCGTACAAACTGATACTGGTTCCCGGTTGGGATTCCTGCCTCTGGAAAGGGTGTTCTGTTCCATTCTGGTACGGAATGGTAGGCAGAACTCCCTGAAGCACCTCTTGAAATTCTCATCTAGGAAGGCATAAAGAATGGGGTTGAGACTGCTGTTGGTATAACCAAGGGCAATGCACAGGTGCCAGCTGGCGATGACAAAGGGATTCCTCTGATCAATCTCCACCAGAGTTTTGATAATAATGAAGATGTGAATGGGTGTCCAGCAGATGATAAATGCCGCCACCACCACTAGCACCATGCGAGTGATGCGACGCATATTCCTGTCCTTCTCCTTGGAACCAGAAAGAAGCCGAACACTGCGCAGGCGAAGGATCATCAACCCGTAGCAGATTGTGATGACGAGGACTGGCACTACAAAGGCGAAGATGAAGACACAGATTTTTGTGACTGTGTCCCAGTACCAATCAGGATCAGGAAACTTCAGAGTACAGACTGTTTTTCCTGTTAGGAAATATTTTTAAAATTCAGCTGTGTTAGAACAACATCAATGCTTATGCTGGGTTTGGTACACTATACTTAAGTTACATAACAATTTGTTACATGTAATTTATTTGAAGGAACACATTGTCGTTCACCTTGGTCTGTCACCTTGGTAACTGCCATGACCATTATGGGCACTCCAATGGCAGATGAGAGAATCCAAATGCACACGTTGATTAACTTAGCCTTGACAGGAGTACGGAACTCGAGTGCCCTGACTGGGTGGCACACAGCGATGTAACGATCGACGCTCATCATGGTCAGGGTGAAGATGCTAGTGAACATGTTGTAGTAGTCAATGGCTATGACAAGCTTGCACAGGGGCTCGCCAAAAGGCCAGGTGTTCATTAGGTATTTAGCACTCTGGAAGGGAAGTGTGCTGGTGGCCAAGGCATCAGCCAAAGCCAGATTGAAAATGTAGATATTTGTGGCAGTTTTCATCTTGGTATATCTGGACAAAACAAATACACAGAGAAGTATATTGTTAATATTTACTGTATATATGGCTTTAAAATACTGTCTTTCAGTAGCTATCATGCAGTAGCAATCAGAAAATAACATGCTCACCATGTATCTGGGTTGGTGTAATGGGTGTACTGTGATAACAGTGAATTATAAAGAAGGATTTATGTACATTTTCATTGGATTTAATCTAAACTGAAGGCTATAACAGTACTTGGGATGTAACCAAATATGAATACATTATTTGGATTTAACAAATAATGTGTTCTAAAAGGATACAATTGCAGATATGAATAGGAGGTTTGCTGGAAAGTTTTCACAGGGCATCTGGTGGACTAAACATGCGCATTGGGACTAAAAGGTTTTGCAAGAAGGTTTTTATTTTCATGCAGGAATGAATGAGCAGTCAGATACGAAACATGCTGTACAAAGAAAGACTGTAGTAACTACTTGGTCAGGGTCTAATTTAAGCTACTAGTTTGTTTATATTTTGGAAACTAGAACCAACTTAATTCATCAGAAAATATTACAGACAGATTCAAGCAATAAATAAATAAAAAAATAGCCACAAGCAGCAATCCATTGGGTCCAAGCACTCTTTGCAAACAGCACCCTCAGTGGCCAGTTCTTTCCAAGTTACATTGAACAATAAAGAGACCATAGATAAACATACATCACATTTTGTGATGATAGCTTAATGCTAGTTGTCTGAAAACTAATTGGCTGAAGGTGGCCATGTTGCTGAAGAAAACAAAAACATAAAAAATCCAGTTACAGATTAGCAGAATGATGCAGTGCACCAAATTTCATCTGAATTGGTTTCTGAGAAACAGATATTTGTCTCCAGCCCTTATCAATGATCACATCCTAACCTTTGCAGCTGTCCTCAGAACCTTCGGAAGTCTTTCAAGTTTGGTTCAAATCCATATGACCAGTCACAGCTATCTGAGTAAACCAGCTCTGCCTCCTGAAAATCAATTGATGACGAGGCAAGTTAAATGCTCTAATAGGTAATTTTGCATGGTTTGAGTAAAAGAATCAAGCTAAAAATAATCAGTGTACACTTTATTTACCAAGCTACATGCACTCTTAGAACGATTTGGTCTGTACAATTTCTTTTCAGCAGATAATCATAATAATACGATCCCATTTCCGAAAAAGTTGGGATAGTACAGAAAATGCAAAAAACAAACAAACAAAAAGAGCAATTTGAAAATTCATTTCACCCTGTATTATATTGAAAACACATTATTAACACATTATTTGATGTTTTACTTTGTGAATTTAATTTAATTATGAAAATATACACTCATTTCAAATCTGATGACACTCCAAAAAAAGTTGGAGCAGTCGACTGTTTACCACTGTGTAACATCACATTTTCTTTTAATAACACGTACTAAGCAGTTGGACGCTGAAGACAGCAATTGGTTTAGCAAGCAGGACTTTCCCCCATTCATCCATTATGCATTTCTACAGCTGTGCAACTGTACTTCATTGCCTTATTTTGTGCTTCATAATGCACCACAGATTTGTAAGTTACCCACTGACCACCCCCGCCCCCCCAAAACCATGACAGACGCTGGCTTTTGGACCTGACGCTGATAACAGCTTGAGTGGTCCTTTTCCTCTTTGGCCTGGAGAACATGATAGCTGTTTTGTCCAAAAACAACATTTGAAATGTTGACTCATTAGACCACAAAACACAAATTCCACTGTGGTACTATCCATCTCAGATAAGACTAAGCCCAGAGAAGTGGGCGGCGCTTCTGGACAGTGTTGATGTATGGCTTCTGCTTTGCATAGTAAAGCCTTAACTTGCATCTGTGGATGCAGCGGCGAATGGTGTTGACAGACAAAAGTTTACCAAAGTATTCCCGAGCCCTCGTCAAGCTATCCATTACAGACACATGATGGTTTTTAAGTCAGTGACGTTTGAGGGATCGGCGATCACACGCATTCAGAAGTGGTTTTCGGCCTTGCCCTTAACACACCAAGATTTGACCGGATTCCTTGAATCTTTTAATAATGTTGTGCACTGTAGAAGGTGAAATGCCCAAAAACCAGCCAATTTGCCTTTGGGGAGTGTTGTTCTCAAAGTGTTGGATTATTCGCTGATGCATCTGGCCTTTTTTGGAGGTTCCTTGTATACCATGATTAATTCACTTCCTGGTTAACGAGCACTCTAATATATAGCCGCTGTTTGCGCTGCTTCCTTGTCTCACGTTGTCTTACTATGCTTTGTCTCTGCTGCCGTGTTTAGTCTTTGCCACAGTGTTTTGTATCCTAGTTATAGAGTCTTTTGTATTTTGTTTGTTTGTTATTAAATGTTTAAAAATTCGCACTTGCATCCGTATCCAACTTCGTATCGTGACAGCTATTAGTTCTAAATTGCCACTGTTCCAACTCTTTTGGAACATGTTACATGCATCAATTTCAAAATAAACATTTATCTTCAAAAAACTATGCAGTTTATTAGGTAAAACATCAAATACCTTGTCTTTATTCGTTTTTTTTTTTGTTTAAATACAAGTTAAAGTACATTTTCAAATCACTCCTCTTTGTTTTTATTATCATTTTCCATACTGTCCCAACTTTTTCAGAACTGGGGTTGTAATAAGAAAAATCTTAGCAAAACAATAATTTTCCAGCACAGCATGCTTGGACCCCTATTAATAACGTGTGATTAAAAAACAGTGCCATACACATCTCTAGTTAAGTGATGTAGCTGAGGAACTGTCAGAGTCAACGCTCAGTTTAGGCCACACCCACTTTGAGTTCAAATCAAAATACATGTACCATTATTTTTACAGTATTGTATCACTTGTTATTATGACAGTATGAAAATATGACAGTGCAGATAAAAAGCTTAAATAATTAAGTATTTTTATCATTTTGTGTACATTTCACAGTACTAGGATGAACTTAAAAGTGGTGAATGTGTAAAGGATTTATTATCTCTTGCATTATTTATATCAAAAAAGAAAAAACAGCAAAGAAACATGCAACCAGTAGTGTAATTGATGTGACATGTTTTAAATGTACTCTTCTGGTTTCAGGGAAAATAAATCTTTTTTTCTTCTTCTGGCAGTTCAATCAAGCCATTTATTATGGAAAGACAATGTGACAATTTGTCCCCGCTATTTTTTATTAGCCTTTTCTTGTATTCTGTGTTATTAGGTTTACTGTTTGCAGATAACTCAATGTGCTGACTTTTGTTCTGTCTTGAAGGTTCCCACTAGCATGAGCTGTTGCCTCACTTTACGTTCATTCCACCACACATTTCTTCCAGACAGTACGTTTTTAAACGTAGCTGTCAATAATTCAGTGGCTTAGATTTGTTCATTCACTTTTGTAATGGATTCACCAGTAAAACAACAATGCAGATATGGCATAACTAGGCTGTAAGCAAAGCATTAAACATAGAAGCAAATAATTATAATAAAGAAAGCTGACTCAAAATTATTGCCACCCTTAATAAATCATAGGAAAAAAATAATTAGGCATTCAGCAAGAGATTAAACATATTTGGTGAAGCCTTCCCTGATAAAATAACAGCACTGAGCATCTCTTCTTGTTACGTCTAACAACAGTGGTGAACATTGTAAAGGAATTAAATCACATAAAACATTTCAAGCTCATCAGCTGTGCTGATAAAGTATAACCACACTCTTTAACCACACATTCTATAAACAAGAAATTGATATAGCGTAAGTGACATTTCAGACACAATATGGCCAAATGTTCAATGTTTAATTTTGCTCCGCAAACAAAAATAGATCCAGAAGAAGCCACACTCACTTTATACCATATTGGCTGGCTAGCTAGCTAGCTCATGTTGATTTGTATATTCCTGTTAAAGGTGCTTCCAGTAAAACTGGTGTCCCTTCTTCCTTTTCATCTTTATCTGACAAGTTTTCATATTTTAAGTCAAAAATTATAATCTTGAAATGTATTCTTTGCCATGTCCACTGATGATGTCACTAACTGTACTGTACTAAGTGGTTTGAACTAGGAAGTTGAGTAGAGTGATACATACAGTGAAATGTCCCAGTGTGGTTGCAGGAAATATAGAATATAATGTTCTTGGAACACTGCTTGACCAATCAAATTAGTGGAGCAAATTAATTAGCTAACTGTTGTGTAAGGTTCACATGTGTGTTTTAAAAAATGTATATATTATTAAAATAATTTTATTTAATTATTTAAACAAAAAATCTTACTAGAATGATTTTTCTTTGATAAGATAAGATGTACCTTTATTTTACCCTGTAGGAGATACCTAAATGGTCTTTCCAACTGTTGGACGGTAAAATATGAATTGTGTGTAATGTGCATTTTATAGAATCATTTTGCCCATTATCTTGAAGACTGCCAATAAATCTAATTTCCAGGAACCTTATGCTATTTACATATGTTATTCAACATCATTTAGTCCCCATCCTTCTAATTGAGCGTTATGGGACTGACACCAGTTTGATTTTGAATACTTCCTTCAAGGAAGTGCCCACATCTCATGGCATAAAGAGGTACACTGACTATTCTAATGTGCAGTACATCAAAATCCTACATCATCCTGCCTTCAAGCAAATGATGAATGGTTGAGATGAGATGAGATAAGGTGTGTCTAGTTATGTACCTGGAAATGCTATGACAAGATCACAGCTGTATCACCCAATAACTTTTTGAAACCGTAGTCTGTAATGGTTTTATGCTGTTAGTTAATTACAGTGGTGTCTGGAATAAAATGTCTCCTCTAAGTGTTCTAGGGCAAACACTTTTCTGCTGAGACACTCGTGGGCACTTCATGGATTTATTTACAGAAAACTACAACCTTGATGTTATGGCATATGCAAATATAAAGTGCAAGGCTTTATACCAGCTGTCACTATACTGGCTATTTAATCATCCTGCAGAATCGCACACTTTTCTTTCTGTTCCCAGGAAAGATGCAGTGAAGGCGATGTGAATCAGAGCAACTAAATTTTAAATGCCTTTCCGAAGCTATCCATCATTCCATGATTGTAGGATCTGTGGATTTAAGCAATACTTAAATGGAAGTACTTCAGTACATTTACCTCTTAATGCTGCTCAGTACAGATGAGTGAAAATTTCTGCAATGCATTCGGTGCAAATTAGTGTATAATTGAACAATTTTTCTGTATGGCTTTTTTTTCTGTCACCATCATACATCATCAATTTTGTCTAAATCACTTTTCACAGGAAAGTCGAGAGTATTTAGGAGCACTTCAGAGGCAGCTCGAACTATTACTAGTAGTGAAATGTGGCTCTGAAAGAGAAAACCTAGGATCCTCTATGCTCAGAAATATGAACTGCAGTAAGATTCAAAACACGTGCACTGGATCAATCACATGATTGTATTTAAAATTTTTATTTTATTTTATTTTATTTTAATTCACAGATTTTATTAAATGCAGCGCAAACAAATCAATTACTGCATGCACTGCATGTGGTTCTCTAGTCACCTCATTTGATCTTGAGTATTTTTCTGTGACAAAATTTGGATTTACATTAATTGCTGCTACCATTTTCTGGAGATCCATGTTTTTATCCTGACGTCTGGTTAATATGTCTGGTTGAAACCAGATCTGCTCTTTATGCTGCACTTTCTTTTTTCCACCAGCACAGATATAAGGGCAGTACAGTGCCTTTAGGTACAGTGAAGCTTCTGTTTGGACAGAGAATACTTAAATGTCACAACTTAAACAGGATAAATCCTGTACAAATCCCTTAGTAATTATGAAGCAGCAGCAACTGGATAGAAGTGACATTAAACATGGATTATTACCTTTTTTTGGATTTCATCATAATATTCGCCTTAGAAAACATGACTACTTTTTCTTCTTCTAGTTATTATTATTAATATTATTATTATTATTATTATTAATAGTAGTAGTAGTAGTAGTAGTACTAGATGTAGTAGAAGTAGTAGTATTTTATAAACATAAGCTAGACCTCAACACAAGTATGATTATGTTTTGCCTACTTCTTGTGCACTTCTATTGGCTTATAATACACTGTTGATTGATATACCAGCCAACCTGACCCCTTCTGCTCTCCGGACCAGCTTGATTCATCTTAATGCCCTACTTCTGGTTGGAGTTAATTAATTAGAAATCACTCACTGCTGTTGAGGATGGCCCCACATAGACAGCCAAAATTACCATAGATTTTCTGCAGATTTGGGCCAAGATGCGTCATGTGACATCATCACAACAAACATACAGCCAAATCCCTCTTTGATTCAGATGCATCAAACAGCTAAAGTACAGCTAAAAGGTCTCATTTACCAACAAAGATCACTGTGAAAGACTGTGCAAAACAATTTTGTGCAATTGAAAATTGCAACTTTACTTCAGTTAACCAATTCAAGTAGTTTTCCACAAAAAAGCACAAAAAATTCAGCAAACTGCATCACAAATTTTGAAAAAAAAAATTATAATAAAAAAAGCCACAGCAAAAGCAAACATTTTTGGCTGCAACAATCGCAGAAATCACCTGTACGGACTGCTTGATATGTACGTGGATATTAAAAGTCTACACACCCCTTTTAAAATTGTAGGTTTTTGTGATGAGTTTTTTTTTTTTAACTAAGATAAATTATGCCACATTTTCCCCCACTTTTTATGTAATTTAGCAACAAAATTCTAATGAAAACAAATAGAAATGTATTAGGGGAAAAAAGGAAAAAAAAAAACTTTAGTCACCAAAACTGTAGTAGCTCAGTGCTTAAGCAGTTGGACTCCTAATTGAAAGGTCATGAGTTCAAATCCCAGCACTGTGTCAAGTAATATCAGAGAAGGAGGTCTGGACTACAATTACCAGCAGCCACTGCACATCATGGTCACATGACCACCTGTATCATGTCCATGTTAAGGAGCACTTATGTGTGTATATTAGCAACAGTTTGTGCTGCCCTCCTTGTCTTTCTTTACTGTCGTCTCTGTATCCTGTGCTTATGGTCTTTGTTTTATGTTTATTCCTAGCCTTAGTGTTTTTGCCACTAGTTCTAAGTTCCTGTTTTGTGTTTGGTTGGGTTTGTATTAAAGCTATCTGTACTTGTATCCGTCTCTGCCTCTCCAGTTGTGACACACTGCCAAGCTGCCACTGCTGTGCCCTTCAGCAAGGCCCTTAACCCTCAACTGCTCAGTAGTATAAATAAGATTAATGTAAGTCACTCTGGATAATGGCGTCTGCAAAACTCTGTAAATGTAAAACAATCACCTGGTTGCTTAAGTGTGCATATTCTTTTATAATGGGGCATGTGACTGTGCTCAGAATTAACCAGTCACATTAAGACTCATGTTCAAATGTAATTTCTTTCAGCAGCATTTGAAACAGTCAACCACAAGACCTTCTTGACCACCCTCATGAGGCTCAGAATTCATGGTGCAGCATGGCAGTGGTTTGCTTCCTACCTGGAAGGTTGCCAGGGGTGGCCTGGCAACAAAAAGCAGCACGGGAATTTGCTGTCAAGCAGTCCAAGTCCTGAACTTCCCAATGGCCAGTCTGTGCCTTAAGGTTGCTCATACCTGGTGACATGTAGGTGACCACATCTGCTTCCCGCAGATTCTCCACTGGTGTCCCACAAGGCTCAGTACTTGGTCCTCTTCTGTTCTCCCTCTATGTTCGATCTCTTGGTGACGTCATATCCTCACATGGATTCTCATACCACTGCTATATGGATGACCCTCAACTTTAATTTCTTAGATTTATATAGTGCTTTTCTAGGCACTCAAAGCACTTTACATTGTATGGGGGGGAATCTCCTCAACTATCACCAGTGTGTAGCATCCACCTGGAAAATGTGATGGCAGCTATAGTGCACCAGACTGCCCACCACACACCAGCTATTGGTGGAGAGGAGAGGAGTGTGATGTAGCCAATTCAGGAATGGAGATTATTAGATAAGTAATAGATAAGAGCCAGTGGGGGAATTTTGCCAGGGCACCTCTTTTAATCTTTTAAAAACTCTTTAAAACTCTTTTCAACTCTTTTAAGAGAAGTATCCTGGAATTTTTAATTACCACAGAGAGTCAGGACCTCAGTTTAATGTCTCATCCAAAAGACAGTGCTTTAATGTCTCATCCAAAAGACGGTCACTATACTGGTGCATTAGGACCCACACAGACCACAGGGTGAGCACTCCCTGCTGGCCTCTCCTTCCCTCCCTCAAATCCCCTTGTAGCATCATGATAAGAATATAGAACAAGATGTACATCTACAAATCTGACCTTTTAGGTACACATAAGCTGATCCGTAGTCATAAATATATTAAATATTTATCCTTAACAAATAAACTTGGAAATATTCTAGTACTATGCGTTCTGTATTTTGTCCATCCTACCACACTTATTTGTGAATGTCTCATTTATCTCACAAGAATTTTTGGTGTGCTGTTTTTATTTTTTATTTTTTACAAATGCTAGCTTGAATTACCTCAAATTATCAGTATTTGCTCCACAATCACAATCCAGTTGTTACACTGTGTAGCAATTTTCCTTTTCACGTCTGTTTTAAGTGCACAGCAAGAAGCTCAGTGTGATCACTACACTGTCCACAATTATTCATTACTCTTCTGAGTTACAGATTGTCATATTGACAAACCTCTCTCCAGACCTACAGTTCAAACTCATCAATCAGCCTGGTGCTAACCGAGTCTAATAATCGATCATGGAGACACTGAACGTGTAGTTCCAGGAAATAGCAACATATAATTTCAGGGTTGCCTTCTGTCACAACATGTAGAGCAACTTTTATTCTTCCAGTTACTCTTGGAGAATGCAAAGAAGAGAGCTCATCCCTGCTCTTACTCTTCAGGCTAAATGTGCCTCACAATCATTTGCCAACTACTGAGGGGATAGTCTGCCCTGAAGAACTACAAATTCATGACATTTGTTTTTATTGCAAAGCATCTCATGGTCCTGGCTCCCCGGCCCTTCACTCATTAACTAATATACTCAGTGGAACACAAAGCAGATTACATTACAGTATGCCAAGCACATTTTATTGTCACAGTGGTGTAAAATATGGAATCATGATAGTTATTACACTGTCTTTAATGAAGTAATATGTAAACATAATCAATTATTTTCTATTATTTTGTTATTAATACATTTATTAATAATGCCTTTAGTTAAAAAAATATTATTTTATTTCATTTTCCCCACACTGTGGCACAGTTTACACTGCCTTTGTGCCATAATGGCTTAAAAACAATATACTTGGGTGGTGTACAGTGGGATCCAAAAATCTAACACCACTAGTGAAAATGCTTCTGCACATTTCCTTTTGTTTTCTTTTACAATGTTTAAATTCTCGACCTTTCTGATTTTTTTCCAGTAAAATAAATAAATAAAATAATAGATTTTCAAAGTGGTCTCAGACTTTTGGACCCCACTGTATATAAAAGTTGCCAGGAATAGGATGCATGAACATACTGACAAACCACACAGTGAGGAAAAGGGTGACAGAGGCCAAAAAAAACCCAAAAGAAAAAAAAAATACTTTTTGTGGCTGGTGAATTTCAAATCATCAACTACCCTAATAGCATGTAAACATCAAGCCAGCAATGACACAGCATGCACAAATTGCACCTCAACTGTGTCATCTGTGATTCATTTGCTAATTGGGAAAGACATCAGCACAAGGTTGTTTTTCGTTACTGTTCTTGCATTTTCTTAATATTCCAGTACTGAATGCAGTCAGTTGTGTGTTCCCCAGTTAAACAATAGCTCACACATTGTACTCAATGATGGCTGAAAAGAGCACATAATTAAAAAAAAAAAAAAAAAAAAAAAAAAGGCATTATTCCAACATCTTCCTAATTATCAAACAAGCTGCATGCAACATTGTTAAGACATAATTTGCACATGTCAACACAGCAATGATTGCAGAGCAGTGTGTTTGAAATGGCGTTGTCTCTTTGTCAATTCTGAGAACCTGTGTGGAAGTACTGTGCAGCATGAAGTGCTGGTGCCTGGATCCAGGCACAGCTGCAGGATCCAGGGTTCACCTCTGAGCTTCAGTTACCAACTGTGTTAGGTTTTGCATGTTCTTTGCTTTCCTCCTCCCTCTCAAAAACTATATTGACTATGCCAGATCTTGCTGACAAGATCCATCTACATCAAATAATGTGGTGCCAATAATTTTGAAACTAATGTTATAGTGAAGAATGTAACTTATTGCTTACAAGATTAAAAGGAAAGCAAATAAGCAAACAACTCAGCATTACTGAGTCAGGGCAGAGATTGCAAACAGTGTCCCTGAACTGATGTGAGTCACCTTGACAATCCTGTAATAGTAGGCAATCAAACAGGCAATCAAAACAAATACATCCTATGTCATCATGCCTGGAGAGAGAGAGTGGGGGGGGGGTGTTCCTTTATAATTGATGGCAGAGCCTAGAAAATGATTTGCAACAATGACCCCAAAATTGGATTAGGCTTGTGATTGGACAGTGGTTGCATTACAATGTGGCACTACTGCAATGCACTGATGATAGTGAAATTACATTCACTTCTGAGTCAGCATTTACTAAATTCTACATTAGAGAAATGCAATGAAGGTTTTGCTTTTCAGTATGTAATGATTTCTGCATGTCATTACTGAAAAGAAATGCTGGTTGTGTACTCCATTTCACACTCTTTGACCAGTGTGATTGCTTTTCTATATCTAGAATCGCTCAAGTTCATTCAAGTGGCTGACATGCCCATGGAGTTCAGTTAATCCTTTTCTCTCAATGGAATGCAGATCAACCAAACAGTTGTGCACACAATTCATATTGCAAGTTTCTTGATCTACAACCAGGTGTATACCTGACTGCATGGAAGAATAGTGCCGTTGCTGCGCATTGTCTTCAGAAGGATATACTTTGGAGAGAAGTTTGGAGAGAATGATATTGAAGGGAGGGGATGAACATAGGATGGGAATAAACCTGTGCTTTAAACTCTCCACTTTTGCTAGCACAGGAGTCAGTCCAATACCTGTCAGTATTATTCTAATTGAAAGCTGGAGTAGTTCAGATGGAACACAGATAGGCTGCACACTTGACACCAACTGAATCAAGTGTAGATTTGTGGTGTGAACCACACAGTCCATTGCCAATTACACTATTTCTGCAAATTCTGCCCTTCTTCTAATCAGTCTAGTTCTAGATTAATGTAAACTCAATTCAATTACACTAGCTTGCCAGCACTGATCGATGCAAATCGTAAAACTCCAACTGACTGAACTCAGCTCTGATCTGGACAAAGTTCAGGTAGCTTCAAGTAAATCATCCGCTGTGGTTAATTCAGCCTCTGTTTGGCAGTACTGTTGGCCACGACATTACAGTATCAAAAGAATATGCTTCATGGTCCATGCTGACTTATTAAATTGAAGCAGAATGAGTTTGCTTAGACAACTGAATAACAATACTTTTTTTTTTTTACATTTGATATGAAATTGCCCATTCATGCAATTATGGCACTAACACAATGCATAAAATCATGCAGATACAGGTCGAGACCTTCAGTTAATGTTCGCATCAATCATCAGTATGGGGGAAAATGTGATTTCAGTGACTTTGACCATGACATGGGTATTGTTGCCCGATAGCATGGTTTGAGTATTTCAGAAACTGCTGATCTCCTGGGATTGTCAAGCTCTACAGTATTGGTATTGAAAAAAAAATCTAGTAAGAGGCATGTCTGCAGGTGGAAATGGCTTTTTCATGAGAGAGGTCAGAGGAGGATGGCCATACTGGTTTGAGCTAACAAGAAGGCTATGGTAACTCAAATAACCACTCATTACAACCATGGTGAGCAGAAAAGGGTCTTGAGGCAGATGGGTTCTACTCCTGTCAGGTTCTACTCCTGATAATAATCCCCATCTCTGAATTGGCAACATCACTCTCTCCTCTCCACCAATAGCTGTTGTGTGGTGGGCGTTCTGGTGCACTATGGCTGCTGTTGCATCATCCAGGTGGATGCTAAACACTAGTGGTGGTTGAGGAGACCCCCTCCCCCCATTCTATGTAAAGCGCTTTGAGTGTCTAGAAAAGCACTATATATATATATATATATATATATATATATATATATAAAACTGTAACTAAAAAATGTCAGCCATGAACAGGAATCTGATGCTGCAGTGGACACAGGCTCAAAGAAACTGGACTGTTGAAGATTGGAAAATAGGATAATTAGGGCAGTGGTAACTCAGTGGACATTGGACTTCTGACAGGAAGGTCGTGAGTTAAAATCCCAGCACCTCTAAGCTGCCACTGCTGGGCCCTTGAGCAAGGCCCTTAACCCTCAACTGCTCACATGTATAAATGTGATGAATGTAAGATGATCTGGATCAGGGTGTCTGACAAATGCCATAAATATTAATGTAATATAAATGTAATTGCAGGGGTACGGATGCTCATATTTGTCAGGTGGTAGGAACGGATGCAAGTGCAAGGTAAGGAAGCATTATTGATAAAGCTGAACTCAGATCCAAATCGAGAGGCAATGGCAATGGTCAGGTAATCAACAAACAACATGAACTAGACAAAGTTGAACATGAACAAAACCAGGTAACAATATAATAGAATAAAAGTCTTTGTATAGACTAGTAGTTAGGACACAGAGCATGCGTTCACAAATAGAGAGCGTGTGCGTGCATGTTGAGTCCTTAAATAGTATGACAGTAATTGTACACAGATGAGTAAGACGATGAACATGAACCTGACAGTCTCTGTGGTGGTTGGGTGTTGTAGTCCTTGGTGGCCATATTTGTAGGCCACGTGGCGTTCTGAGGAGTGAAGTTTAACACTCAACGTGGGCAGTGGTATCTCAGTGGTTAAGACATTGGGCTACTGCTCAGATGGTCATGAGTTCCAAGTTGCCATTGTTGTGCCCTTGAACAAGGCCCTTAACCCTCAACTGCTCAGATGTATAAATTAAATAAAAATACGTCGCTCTGGATAAGGGCGTCTGCCAAATGCCATAAATGTAAATGCAATCTGGTGTTGACGTGACACTATCAGAGTGGCTGGTAAATGTATTTGAAGTTAGGTTTCACTATTCCTAATTGTTTTGTGAGCTGACTGGGTTTTTTAAAAAATAAATATGGTTCATAGAATGAGAAACCCCTCATCAAAAAAGCCTTGTTACTAGCCACATGTGTCTTTGGACCCAGATACTCATATGCTGTTGTTGTACAAGTGGCACAGAGGTGCAGGTATTATTTCTTCATCACAGCTCCATTAGCAACAGTTTGATCCTGAGCTCACATTACTGTCTGTATGGAGTTTCCTATGTTCTGCCCATGTCCATCTAGGTTTATTCCTTTCCTCCAACTGTCCAAAAAAAAAAAAAATCCTGGTAAGTAGATTGATGACTTTAAATCACCCCGTGTGTGTAATGTATGTGTGTGTGTGTGTGTGTGTGTGTGTGTGTGTGTGTGTGTGTGTGTGTGTGTGTGTTTTCCAGAGCAGGATAAAATGGTTACTGAAAATGAATGCAAATGTTGTTATACATCTTTGATGTTACAAGGATGAAGGATAGAAAATTACATCCAGTGGGAATACAAATAAAACATAATATATCTGACAAAATTAAAAGTTAATCCAACATGACTATTCTTTTGTACTACAAATATTATTAAGTCAATTTATTTTCATATTATTCACTTGCTGCATGCAATGAAAAATACATCATATACAGAGGCTGACAAATTAAAAGCCAAGATGAAGTATCTAGTAAGGTCTTGGGTTTTCATGAGCTGCCAGAACTGCTTCAATATGTCTTGGCCCAGATTATACATCTCTGGAACTGTACTCAAGGAATGAATACTGTTCTTCCTAAAGACATTCGATCCATTGGTGTTTGCACTACCTAATGTGTCCATCCAAAATCTCCTACAAGTTTTCAAATGGGCTGAGATCTGGTGAATGTGATTTACATTATTTACATACTCATTAAGTTCGATTCCTGCCTCCACCCTATGTGCGTAGAGTTTGCTTATTCTCCCCGTACTTCAGGGATTTCCTCCGAGTACTCCAGTTTCCTCCCCCAGTCCAAAGACATGCATTGTAGGCTCATTGGCATCTCTAAATTGACCGTAGTGTATGAATGGGTATGTGAGTGTGTGTGTGACGGGTTGGCAACCCGTCCAGGGTGTCCCCCGCTTTGTGCCCCAAGTCCCCTGGGATAGGCTGCATGCTCCCCCAGGACCCTGTGTAGGATATGCGGTACAAACAATAAGGCTCACAAAGTCTTTGGAGGAAAAAAAGGCCCCACATCATCACTGATCCTAAAACATGCTTTGGAATAAAAACAGCCCCACATCATTTCAGATCCTTAACCTATTTTCAATATGCATTTCTATTTTCAGTTACATCTATGTAGTGTGGGGGAATCATACATTGGCATCTTCTTCCAGACAGATTCATTAGAGCTCTAGTTGTTTTAATCATCTTAATTATTGCCCTAACAGAGGATATGTGCATTTTCAGGCATGTAGTTATATTTTTAAATATTACATTTTGTTCATAAGAACTTTTAGGGGTGCCAATATGTAGGACACACCTGTATACCTACTGTCCACATTCATGCAATTATCTAATCAGCAAATCCTGTGGCAGCAGTGTGATGCATAAAATCATGCAGATACTGGCCAGCAGCTTCAGGTAATGTTCACATCAAACATCAGAATGAGGAAAAAATGTGATCTCAGTGACTTTGACCGTGACATGATTGTTGGTGCCAGATGGGCTGGGTTGAGTATTTCTATAACTGCTGATCTCCTGGGATTTTCACACACAACAGTCTCCAGATTTTATTCAGAATAAAGAAAAAACCTCCAATGAGCATCAGTTCAGCAGACATAAACACCTTGTTGATGATAGAGGTGAACAGAGAAGGCTACAGTAACTCAGATTACCATTCTGTACATTTGTGGTGAGCAGAAAAGCATCTCAGAATGTCAAACCTTGAGGCAGATGGGCTACAAAAGATGGTAGGGTCAGAGATGGCACACAGATGGTAGGATCAGATTTTGGCTCCAACAGCATGAATCCATGGACCCAACCTGCCTTGTGTCAACAGTCCAGGCTGGTGTAATGATATGGGGAATGTTTTCTTATTTAGATTTCTCTCATATTTCAAAATGAGATTACCCACAGACATTTTCCCTTTAAACTTTTGTAAATTTCTTTATCAAGGGAACCAAAAATTTAGTA
>JANDJT010000021.1:16952584-16967493 GCA_024331685.1 Stegophilus panzeri | reverse complement strand
CTTATCCTTTCCTTTTTTTTCATTATCCCAACTGAGCAAGTTGGAACACATATACATTCAGTTCACTCTGACACATTTTGTCTTCATAAAGAAATAGGTATTTTTTTGTCAAACATAAAATGATGGATCGATAGAACAATTGGTGAGGAAGAGGCTCAGCTTCAGCTCAGTAATCAGACTGAGGGCTCTTCAGTTTAAAAAACTGCAGGGTCATAGAAAAGATCCTTTCCTGACAGACCTCAAACAGGTTTTGTTTAGTCAGCTGAAGGGTGTGAAGTATGTAAGAGAAGCCGTGTGTCATGAAATATAAGTTTTCAATGTTTTTTTTCTGAAACAAAATGCTGCGGTCAGTTTTAAGAGTTTTGTAAACTTGTACAATATCGCACAAGCTAGAGTTGTTATACTGAATATTGGCATAGATGTGATTCAGCCACAGCTAATGACAGCTGTGCAGATATTCAGAATAACCATATGACTGTGAATCAGAGAATAATAATGTTGTTCCCCTTGTTGTTCCCAGCAAATAAATACACACTTTTATTGCTTCATCGTTTAATGTTATCCAGGTGTTATCCTATGTAAATCCATCAGAGTTGAAAACATTTATGGTTTAACCATAACATTTATGATTTTTGACCCCTTCAAAGCTTGTTATTATACATCTTATCTAATAAAGAGAATGAGGAACAGAAAATGACATCTAATGGGTATGAAATCTGACAGAAATTATTAAAGAGCTAACCTAATTCAACAAGACTATTCTACTTGTACTGCAAAGATTAGATTTTATCATTAGTCCATTTATTTTATAGTTAATGGTATTTTATATAGGAGAAGCCTATTCATCGAAGGGGAAAAGACGTAGGACGTGAAAGGCCTACATTTGCTTCTGGTAGAGGTTAGATGTTACTTTTACTTAACGCCAATTTTTATAACAACATGGCTCTGACTATAAATCTATTCAGAGAATTTTGACCTGTCAGTTCATGAGCTTCGTTCTTGTTTTGTCTTATTGGTTTCTTTCTGTTGTTCGTCGCATATCTGAAAAAACCAAGCAAATTTGCAAGCTAGATGATGTTACCCCTATATTCTTATGAAAATACTATCAGGTGCTAATAGCATGGCATAAATCTGGAGTGGCAGTGGTTTAACATTCATCAGAACCAACATAGTGTTGATTTGTGCAACTCGATAGAATCAGGTGATCAATTTATCTACCGAACAGTCTGGCTGGATTTGAGTGTAAGAAATTGCTAACTGTTGCTAAAAGGTCCAATGTATTTTTATAGTACATATATTAAGGTTTTTGTGGTAAAATATTTTTTTTCTCTCTCTGTATGCTAACACTTTGGCACTGCTGATGCATGTACACACAGAAGTAGATCCCATTAGCTTGAGGTTGCAGAGGGACTACTGTTAAATAAGTACATTCTTGCACCCAGATGTCATAATGAAGAACAATTATACAGATTATAATGTACAGTCGCATCTGCAGGACTTAATTGCATATTAAAGACAGCATTACACAAGCATTTAGAAATATATATATATATATTAAATTTGAACGATGAATGTATAAAAGAATGGACAAAATGGCACCATTTATTCTACTGTGCAGTTTAGAAGCCTTTTTTGGTCAAAATGGGTGCCGTCATCTTGTGAAAATTGGAGCTAGAGCATGTGCAGTAGGTACGGCGGTTCAGACAGTGGGTCCACCTCTCGCCTGCCCATATTGGTGATGGACACTCTACTTGCTCATGTCAGGAGCACGCATGCTGTGAGATACCTGAAGTAACACTTAAGATGGTACATAAGCTAACTCGAAGTGGTAAGTAAAGCCTCATTAATTCATATGAAAAAATGCTAAATTGTAGTGACATAATTTTCACAAGTATACTGATTTTACCGTTGTCAGAAAATGATTTTAGAACTTTGTGTCATGATTGACTGAGCTAGCATTTGCTAGCTAGCTGACATTATTCATAATTTTAATCAAAGTAAGTATAAGTAGCTAATGTCATTTACCAACTGAAAATATACTGGTAAACGACAGCATTTTTTTTTACACGCAATATAACCTGTATTTTGAGGACAAAATCGCTGCTCTCCATGATTTTCATCTAACTCTGACACACATAAGTTTGGGTTCATTCACATTCACTAACATGAGACTGGGCCCGGTTAAAAAAGGCACTGCAACCAACCACTAGAGGGCCTCAGAGACATTTTGGCTTCACTTTTGAAATGTCCACCCTTATATACAGTTATTGGTTTAAAAATCGCAACATATAGACAGTTGCAAATGCTTATTTTTTGGTTGGTCAATATAATACACATACGGTAACACTTTAGCATACGGATCCGTCATTAATGATTAAATACACAGGAAGAAATGAATAATGCAATATTAAGTTTCTAGTAACTACTATTAACTAACTAGAAACTCTGATTAACAAATTAGTAAGTAATAGCACACAGATGAATGCGGTAGTTCATTATTAGCTAATCAATAACTACTATTTCTTTCATGCCTCCCAGAGAACTACTAAGAAACAGATCCATATTCTAAAGTGTTACCACACATACAGAGCAGATGAATATGTACCTCTCAAATAACATTGTTTTGCACAGAAATTACACTATTATGATGTTTCTAACAAGTTTTCTGATGTACTTCTTTTATATTTAACTGTCCCAGACAAGTTTTCTGGTGTACTTCTTTTATATTTAACTGTCCCAGACGTCAAAAAGATGCATCCTTCAGTTTTTTTTTAATCACAGTCATCACTGCTCATGTCAGAAACAGGATTAACCAATCAGGATTATGCATTTCTCCAGACAGGTATGCTAGGCTTAGGGATATCACAGTGACAGCCAATGAAAATACTGGAGGTCTACTGCAGGAGGAGAAAGAAGAAGGGTAGATATGTTTTTTTAAAGGAAGATGTTCATTTCCCTTGATTACTATTATGATATTTTAATCATTTTCAGTGGAACTGGCATAACAGTATTTTATTTCCTATGCTTACTAAAGTTATTAAAATAGCGGCACTGATTGACAATAGATCAGGCTTTAAGTAATTAAATGACCACACCTACTACTGTGCTCAGTGCTCAAACCAAAATGCAAGAGCGCATCACACTTGAAATTTTTTTATTTATCCAGCACATTTTCTTATACCCCAATGAAATTAATTCCTAATGCTTCAAAAGTATTTCAGTCATTCTTGTATTTGCTTGGCTGACTATCCATTTCTGAAACCAGAGAATGGCTAAAATTTAATATGTGGCTTTTTTATGCACTGCCTCTATCACATTATGCCTTATTCAGTTAATAACTATTAGTTTGAACACTTTTGTCCAAGTCTGTAGATAAAATAACACACAAAAGCGCATCCTACACCCACCCCACCACCCCCACGCTAACTGTCATTTCCAATGAATTTGAATCGCAACAGCTTTGTATTATATGGAAGTTGTAAAAGCCAATGAGTTTCAGCGACTTCATTATAAAACTGTACACTTCTATAGCAGACACGCATCTGACGGCATGGTTTTATTTTCTATAATATGCAACCAAATTAAATGGACCACTAAGCCAAGTCAATTAGTTGAGTAAATGTCATTTTGGCTTCCATTAAGGAAAGTCTCTGTAGACTCTTGTTTGCCCAAGAAAGCCTTATCAAGTGCACAAACTGAACATATTTCCATGCATAGAATATCACTGATCAGTTGTTCTTGTGCCTGACAATATGTATATATGCACAACTATTCCTAACCAAACACATGTAGAAACCCTTTGTGATAAAAATGTATTATTAGTAACCCAAGTATGAGAGAGCTTATAAGATGGCAAATCCATCCATTTTCTGTACCGCTTGTCGAATACAGGGTCGCAGGGAGCCTGGAACCTATCCCAGGGGACTCGGACACAAGGTGGGGGACATCCTGGATGGGGTGCCAACCCATTGCAGGGCACAATCGCACACACACTCCCATTCACACTACCGACAATTCAGAGATTTGCCAGTCAGCCTACAACGCATGTTTTTGGACTGGGGGAGGAAACAGGAGTACCTGGTGGAAACCCCTGAATCATGGGGAGAACAAGCAGACTCCATGCACAAGGGGTGGAGGTGGGAATCGAACCCCCAACCCTGGTGGTGTGAGGCAAACGTTCAAACCACTAATTCTTTTCAGGGAAGTATCAACAAAATAGCTGAGTTTCCCATTAAGCAATGACACTGTGGTGGTACACAAACTCTGTCCTGAGGTACTGTCAGTTTATTGGGCTGTAACTCTTATTTTTAGCTTTTAAATCCAAGCTGCAGCACTGACTGTAATGGTTACTTTCCCTCATAGTGTATTTTACTTTATGTTATACACACTACGTAAAAGTGTACTACTGAAGCCTGTAGCACAGACCTGCTTACAATTTTTTGCCAAATTTTCCCAAATCTTTTTCTTCAGGCTAGGATTATATTATATGCTTTTCCCACCAACTAGCTGATCCTCCCCAATTGCATAACAGCTACCAATATGGGAGGGTGTTGATTAACATATGTTTACTCCAACACACAAGGCCAATTTATCTTTTTTAACTGCAGTATTATCAGAAAGCTAAACTCAGCTAAACGAGAGTGCTAACTTCCTATTCCTGAGATACCAGTGAACCTGACACCTTCTGCTCCCTGGACCTGCCTAATCCATCCTGATGCCCTACTTCTGTTTCGAGTTCTCATTAATTGGAAGTTACATGCCGCTGCTGAGGATGGCCCCACATGGTGCAGCTTGTGAGCTGAGATTGCTGTGAGATTGCTGAGGATGGTACCACTGAAAAACCATAAGATGGCTTTGGACCCCAATTCATATGAACAGTTATGCTATTATGGCTAGGACTACAATTGCTGCTATAGCTTTAGGACTGCAATTGCCACAAACAGTTTTGCACAGTGGATAAGTTCAACAAAACAGATTTCTTGTAAAAACAGTAATGAATTTTCTTGGTTACACAATTGCACTATTTGACCATGTAGTATTAGCACATTTATAGAAAGGATTTACATATTTATAATCGCACTATACGTTGTTACCTAGATGAGGATGGGTTCCCTTTTGAGTCTGGTTGCTCTTAAGGTTTTTTCTTCATATCGTCTCAAGAAGTTTTTCCTTGTCACTGTTGCCTCTGGTTTGCTCATTAGGGATAAATTCACACATTTAAAATCTATATCCTGAATTTACATATTTCTGTAAAGCTGCTTTGGGACAATGTCCATTGTTAAAAGCGCTATACAAATAAAACTGAATTGAATAGAATCTGCAATATAAGTCATATGAATTAGCTGTTATTATAGAAATGACAGCGTATTAGAACGAGCTCATTTGAATTGCAGCCAACACTACATTCAGTGCCATGCTGTTATAAAAACGATTCAGCACATTCTGGCCAACTGGAATGAAGTGCAATGATACAAACTTTATTAACACTGATTTATTTGGTAGATGTGCTGATCCAAATCAACAGCTGAGCTCAGCAGTTAAATGTTATGGGCCTGGTTTAAGGTGCCAACAGTATAAGCTTGCTGGTATGGGATTTGTACTCACAACCTTCTGAGTAGCCCACAGCGTTAACTACTGAGCCTTCCCTGTACATACAGTATACTGTAAACTCATAATGTAATTGTAATTCTAAAACTAGACCCAGCTTTGGCTTTTTTTTTTTCTTTTTTTTTTTTTTCAATACCACAGTTCAGGACCAGTGTGGAGGCCAAATGGTCTCATGTTGCAGAGCATAGAATGATAATAATTGTTTGTTTATTTTTAAATATGTACAGTATACATATATTCTCCTCCTATTTAATTATGATGCCCCTTAAAAGAGACTCTCCTCCAGGAGACATATAGGACAGAATGGTAGAACATGATTGGTGTTCAGTATTATTATGATGATAATGAGAAGGCAGTCAGTATGAGCTAATGTCATAAGAATCCAAATGAATGTCTATACCCAAGCACAGCCATGTATCCCACCGTGTAATTTAATTAATTCATTCGTCTTCCTGAACTGTTTAAGCCTATCTGGTCATTTATCCTATCCAAAGAACACTGGGTGCAAGACTGGATTACAACAATGCATACAATCCATCGCAGGCCACCAAATACACAGACATTCAGACACTTATTCACACCTAGAGGAAATTTAGCACAGTCAGTCCAAATAACAGCACATTTTGGGGAAGGAAATCATAGAACTCGAAAGGAAACCCATGCAAACATGGGGAGGACATGCAAAACTCCACACAGTAACCAAGGACCCTAGTGCCGTGAGGCGGCAAAGCTATGCTGCCCACAATTTTACTACAATAATTATTTCACCCTTTCTTGCAGTACACTGGTGTTCCATGGAAATCAACTTATCTGACATTTTCAGTATAAACAAATGAATTATTTTATCACCACAAGTCTATTATAAGATAAGTCAAAACACTGTTGGGTTTCTGTGTGTAGAGTATGACTCTATGTTTAGCTGCTGGTGAGCAGAGCAATGGGAAAGGGGAGGTTTGTGATCCCCCTGCTGGGCAAACAGTTCACAGCGCTCCACAATAATACTGGTACAGAGATAAAACAGAGAACACAGCTAAAGGTTTTTATATAGGAACACATTGTATACCACAATATGGCACAATAAATGTACAATATTTAAACCTCGTAGGCTAGATAAAAAAAAAAAAAACTTTTGAAACACTGCAAATTCTTAAATCCCCGAGTGTCTACTTTATATGAGCCATTAACCATACACAATTTCTGTGTAAAGTGCTAGGGATGGAGCATGCCAAGGGGGCCCTCGAGAGGTCTGACTGTGCGCATTGTGAACGCCTTACAATCAGGCAGCTCCGTTTGCGGTACGCTCTCTTCTCGGCCGAAGGGAGTTGGGTTTCAGAGCCTCGCAGATCTTGTATGGATCCAGAAGAGGAGCCGGAGACAGATAGAGCGCTGTCTCCTTGCTTTGTCTTCCGGGTCCGGCTCTCCTACGGATTTCGGAGCTCGCATTGCGACTCTCTGACTCAGAGGAGCCAGAAGGGGGTGCCATTGAGCCAAAAGCGGAGAGCCGCTCTCAAGCACATAAAGAGCTGATTGAAGTGTTCACTAGGGCAGTTTAAATTTTAAATTTTGAAAAAAGCCGCAGTAAAATCAAGCATTTTTGGCCGCAGTGATAAAATAAATGAATAAATAAATAAATAAAACTCTGCGAAATCCTGGACGGACTGATTGTTGTTGTACATGTGCTTTATAAATAAAAATTACTTATTTACTTACTTGCTTATGCATTATTTTGCTCATATATATCAGTCTCCTTTATTAAATTAATGATGATATGATATTGTAGGTTGTGCACTGTCAGTACTGAATGCTACTTTATCCTGTAATCCAAAACCAAAAATAAGAATAACAAGCTCAAGCCCAGCAGGATGTTTCACCTAAGAGGTCCTTCAGTTCCACCAGCTCTATACAGTATGTCTCTCCATTTCTTGCTCACTGGGGATCTCCTAACTCAGACTGGTGCTCACTCAATGGCATTGAATCCAGCTGCTGCTCAACTCTAAAACTTTGGAAGTCCACTTAACACACAGATGACCTTGTACAAGGAGAATGCAATCACTTCTGATTTCTGAGTGTAATATAAATAGAGGTAAGTTGTAAATTGATTATTAATTAATGGTCCTTATATCAATCATTTTGAATGTGTGTAATACAGAAACAATATTTAATAGAACGTATCTATTAGACACGACTAATATTAGACATCAAAACAGCAAAACCAATAACAAAATGTTCCCAAGTAGTAGATCTGTTCACTTAAGAGTTGTTATGGTGTGGTTAGTCCTGGTGTATAATCAGATAGTTACTTCATGGATGACTTTCTCAAAATAATGATTGAAATGCATTCCCATTTATTGTCTAGTCTTTTTTTTTCTTCTTCTTCTTTTTAAAAATCTGATCACGTTTATTACTCTCATCCCTTTTGTGTCGCATTTTCACCCCTTTTTCTCCACACAAGGGATGTTGAGTGCACTGACATGCTATGTAATGCGCTACTGTTGTAAACGTTACATTTCTGCCACTGAGCATGTTCACAATTTTAATTTTTATATAGTTTTGCTAGACCTAAATAAAAAAACACCTATTCTCTTCTCTGCAGTTCAATTCTATTTTATTATATTCTAGATAATTTGACTACACAGCACTGCACACTGTCATGCTACTTAGATTTTGCATTTTTCATTCTTTTGCTTTTCCTCACCGCCAGTCTGTCTTTCAGCTTATAATGACATTATTATTATTATTATTATTATTATTATTATTTTTTTAATTTTTATTATTATTATTATTATAGTGATACATATTTACAGTGGAATATATTATATACTCAGCAAAAAAAGAAATGTCCCCTTTTCAGGAGACTGTATTTTAAAGATAATTTTGTAAAATCCAAATAAGCTTTACATATCTTTGCTTGTTCAATGAACCATAAACAATTATTGCACATGCACCTGTGGTACAGTCCTTAAGACACTAACAGTTTACAGGCGGTAGGCAATTAAGGTCACAGTTTCTATAAAGAGGACACTAAAGAAACCGTTCTACTGACTCTAAAAAACACCGGAAGAAAGATGTCTAGGGATGCTGCTCACCCGCGTGAACATGCCATAGGTCTGCTGCAGGGAAGCATGAGGACTGCAGATGTGTCCAGAGCAATAAACTGCAATGTCTGTAATGTAAAACACCTAAGACAGTGCTACAGGGAGACAGGAAGGACAGCTAATCCTCCTTGCAGTGGAAAATTACGTGTAACCATGTGTCCCCTAGACGTGATCGAGAACTTGCAAATACCTTGGTGGAAGTGTGGAGTAACATCTCACAGCAAGAACTGACAAATCTGATGCAGTCCATGAGGATGAGGTGCACTGTAGTACTTAAAGCAGCTGGAGACCACCAGATACTGACTGTTACTTTTGATATGGACCCCCGCTTTGTTCAGGGGCTCATTATTCAATTTCTGTTTGTCAAATGTCTTTGAAACTTGTTCAATTTATGTCTCAGTTGTTGAATGTTTTTATTGTTTTTATGTTAATACAAATATTTACACATGTTAAGAAATTTGCTGGAAATAAAAGCAGTTGAATGTGAGAGGACGATTCTTTATATATGCATATAAACACACACACACACACACACACACACACACCTGTACGAAAAAAATGGCCCAAGACAAAAGGGCAAAATATTAAGCTTTTAATGTTTTTAACAACTAATCTTTGGTTTGGGGAAAAAGGCTAGAAACAGGGAAATTCACTTATATAGTCTTCTTGTACACAAAGATAAAACTATGATAATGATTAAAATGTTTGATGTAAAATTCAAACTAACATGTCTGGGTGTAGCCTACAAAAATCCCATACTAAGTTATTTTATCTGTTTGTTTAATTCTTGTTAATTTCCTGTCCAATGATTTGTTGTTAAAACCATTCAAAATTTAATATTTTGCCATTTTGGTCTTGGCCCGTTATTTATTTATTTATTTATTTATTTTACCTAGGAATGAGTGTATGTATGTATGTGTGTAGACACTTTTAAATAATATATATATATTTTTAAAAAATCTTTCATTTTTACCACCAGGTTGTGTATTTTGTATATACAGGTCATCATACCAGAACATTTTAAACCAAACATCTCTTCGACACTAACATCACTTCAACATGAACTGATGTATCTGTAACAGTCTAAAAGTTAATGTGCAACAATCTTTAAATGACTGCTTTAATCTACTCTGTGCTTTTGAAATAGCAAACAGAGTCTAAATCAAATTTCAACCGAGCACAGTGATCGTGAATGGGAATCTCATTGCTCTAACTGCTTGGAGCTCTTACCTGACCACCCCATACATCACAAGGATGTTCCCGAGAAGTCCCACGATGCAGATAATGGAGTAGAGAGCCGTAATGGAGACGGCTATTACGATCCCCGCTGTTCCTTTCGAGGCATTTTGTTGATCACTGTTGTTTTGCCCATCCGGGACGAAGCCAGTCACATCATCCGGGAACGTGACATTGAAAGGAATGACTGAGTAAAGGTCTGGGAATACAGCTTCAGCAGCAGTGGACAGCTCCATGATGATGTCTCTGGGTCTCTGTCTAATCGCCCCGAGTATGTGAGACGAGTACCACGCTCAGTCAGAGCTTCAAACTTCTAGCTTTTCATACGAATCTGAATAGCGACAAAACCAAACAAAACTCAACAGCAATACTGAGAGAGAGAAAGGAAACGGGCTTCTGAGCGAGACTTGCTCTTCTTAGACCGCGAGCAGGTTTGTTCATACACCTCCTGTTGCCGAGTCTTATACGAGAGAGAGAGAGAGAGAGAGAGAGAGAGAGAGAGAGAGAGAGAGAGAGAGAGAGAGAGATTTGGAGAAGATGACAAAAGTATTTAAATATAAGTTTCGTATATCTGAATTAACCTACATACTGTACATATATCATAAAATACAAAAAAAAAATAAATAACTGTGATGTTTTTTCCTTTGTGTTGAAATTGCTCCAAATCTCATAAATACAGGTTTTACGTTCTTAATAATATTTTATTATTAATATTATGACATAAAATTAGGTCAAAGGTGAGACATCCTGGTATCCCAGGGAAAAGCAAAGACTTTCAGAGTGACATGAAACTGTGATTGGTTCAATGCTGGGTTTTGAAGGCATCTATTTTTTTCCCTGGGAATCCATGGGAATTTGAATTTGGATTTTTGAAATCTGAAATGTTACCCCTAGTAGTTTCACGATTATGTATTATGTATTAAATACACCACAGGAAACAAATAATTTGATTTAATGTGGCATGTACAGTAGCCTAGGCATATATAATTCAAATTCATATTCAAATGCTTTTGTAAGCTTACAGGCTCCATAAAAACACACATACAGCATCCACTTATTTACTTTATTGTTACTTGGTCCCTACTATGGACTTTGGACATTAAGAATTTTGGGAGTGATCCACCTAGTAAATTAGTCTAAATCATCTAACAACATGTCTATCTCTAAAGTAACATCATGAGCAAATGTGTTGATTATTGTTGATTATTTCTTCGATTAATCGATTAGTTTGATTAAAAAGCCAATTTTTTTCTGTATTTTTTCTAAAAAAACATGTTATTTCACATTCTGCCCGATGTTGTAATTCAAACATTGTGCAAATTGAAGGCTATGAAAAAGTTATTAAATGTGGGTTATGCTATACATAGCACATACATTTAAAAAAAAAAAAATTAACATTATATTTTGAAAACAAACAAAAAACAACAACAATTGATTGTACACAAGCTTTAAAGCAGAAGTTAAATCACTGTATTAATAATGTTAAAAAAGCACAAACTAAGTGTTAACTGGTAAGAGGTTGAATATTCTGCAGTAACACACACATTCACTCATCTGAACACAGTAACATGTTACTTTATTCTGTAAATGTATGACACTTCTTACATTTATATACAATGTTATAACCCCATTACAGTTACTGATCTAATAAAAAAAAAAAAACACAATTACTTTTGTTTCCAAATTTAGCATCAAAGAACATATTTGATCAAAATGAATATTTTAGTCAGAGTTATTGTGCTTCCTTTCTATTGCGCACTGTTTGATTGATGTGCATGTGTGGACTTGCATTCAGTGAAGTTTAATGGAGACTCACCTGTTGTCAAGGCGAGCCTTTATGTAAAATGGAAATACTGGTGTTAATTTCTAACATATAACATATAAATGTAAAAATGTAATTTCTGCACTGAAGAAAACATGTCTGGAACACAATAAACAGCACACGCATCTGTTGCAGCATCTGAGACGACAGCCACGTTAATACACTTACGAGTTTGTTTGAAGCACTTAATATAAAACATTTTTATGTTTTGGACGACCTGGATTGTGCGCTTTTCTCACAGCGACTCACTCTGTGACTGCTGCTGTTTTTCAGATGTGTTTTATTCATAGAAATGTGTTTTTCACTATTGTGAAGTGACATCACAGACCCAACTAATCCATAATGAAATTTGTTGTCGATTATTTTACTTATCAATTATTTTCAATTTTATCGATTACTTGTTGCAGCCCTACATTTTTTGTTTGTTTGTTTGACTTAATCTGTATTCCTCCCAGTTACACAAAAACAAATTCTCACCTTCTAAGTTTACAAATAAAACACTCTGTTCATTATGCATTATGCATAAGATTTTATTCATTTCAGCAAAATCAGGTGATAACTTGTGAATATTGAACAATTATTTGAACAGTGTAAAAAAAGAGAGATGACAGCAGGCTTAGGTTAACCAACAAATATACAGGGTGATGAAAAAATGTTAACACACACTGTATATAATGCTACAACATCACTACTAGTGGAAACACTGTAACATTATAACACAAGAAGGTTAGGTTACTAATTACAGACTGTAAAATATAACTTTAATGCCAATGCACAAAAAAAAGGGAAAACAATGCAACAAACAATGAAGCAGAGATTAGAAAAAATAATTTTTAAGTAATTCTGCACAGAAACAATATTTTTACATTTACACTCCTCTCTTAATAACCAAATAAACAACAAAATATAAAATAATGGTTAATAATCTTCTTTACATATGGCAAAGAGTCATTTGGCATCTGTCACCTATCTTCCTAGCTCTAATTTTAGTCCATGTTCATCTTTGCAGTCTTCCATATGCAGTCTTGCCCCATCTTCGAAAACCCGGCTATAGCAGTTTTCTAGCATCATATTTTCCTGTAGTAGGACATGCAGGAAGTGGACAGGAATTTAGAACTATTGGGAAAATGTTTAGGTTTAGGCTATATTTTCAATTTAGAGTCATTTTGTCCACGTTAAATGAAAATGTTAGTTTTAGTTTTTTTGTTTTCATTCACTCTAAAATTTCTGCTATAAAGAAAATAAAAATGTTTACAGTAAGTAATAACATTATAAAGGGTATACAGTGGATATAAAAAGTCTACCTTGTTAAAAAGGCAGGTTTTTGGGATGAAAAAATTAAACAAAGATAAATCATGTCAGAACTTTTTCCACCATTAATGTGAAATTACAACATATAAAAATTAAGTGAAAAACAATCAGAAACATTTTAGGGGAAAATAGGAAAAATGTAAAAGTTTCAATAACCTGGTTGCAAAAGTGTGCACACCCTTTTATAATTAGGGATGTGGCTGTGTTCAGAATGAACCAATCACATTCAATCTCATGTGCAAAAGTAATTATCATACAGCTGTCATCAATGAAATTATTCTGATTAACCCCAAATAAAGACCAGCTGCTTCTGTTGGATTTTCTTCACATCTGCTTGGTTTCATCCAACTGCTGAAGCCATGGTCTGCAAAGAGCTTACAAAGCTTGTACAATATCTCACTTGTAGACAGATGTTGAACAAGTGGAGAAAATGGAGTACCACAGTGACATTACCAAGGACAGAATGTCCAAAATTTACAAAAGGACAAGACAAAAACTTACGAAGGAGGCTGCCAAGAGACCACCGGCAACATTAAAGGAGCTCCAGGAATATCTGACAAGTACTGATTACTCTCTGCATGTGACAACAATATCTCATATTCTTCAAATTACTGGGCTATGGGGTAGGGTGGATAGACAGAAGCCTTTTCTTATAAAATTCATCCAAGCCCAACTAAATCACCTCAAACCATGTGGTAAAATCTTTTATGGTATGATGAGACCGATTCCAAGTGGTATACTATTTCCATAATTCCAAAAGGTATTTTTGCCACTAAAAAGCACATAAACAAAAGAACACCATACCCAGGTGTAAACCATAAATGGGTTTGGTATACAAATAGAGATGGATATGGGGGAGCCTACTCCCTAGTGTAATGTAGTTTGTGTTGACATTTTACAGTAAGCTTTGATGGCCTCTACCAAGAATGTAAAACTGGATTATCAAAGGTTGATAACTTTTTCACAATCCTTAATAAATTGATGTCCACGCTTTTCCAGTGACATTTTCATCCCAATAGCTTAAACCCATCAGGTGAGCTGAAAAAACAAGTAAGCTGATTTACAACTAAATACAGTATGTGTAATGGAGACAAAATATGAGTAAGATTTTTTCCCCCTTTTTTTGCTTGTAGATATTGCAACAGAGAGTGGGTTATCATTTAGCATGGTGATCACACTTCAATTTTCAATTAGCAAGTGCCAGTTCACACTTTTGTTTTTACCAAGAGAACCACAGTGACTCTAGTGACCAAGCAGTGATTATGTTCAGCTTTAATTAAAAATTGAATGACATGCATGACTGTTAGCTGGGACAGAAGGCAAGCTAAGGGAGCCTTCATGCACAAATAATTTTGACAGTCAGTGTGTTTGAGCCTAGTAAACCTCACATTTCAGTGTTTCTGCAGCTGAACTGAAATGAACTACAGATATGAAAGTGTGCATACTCAGTGGAAATGCTTGCAATCATTAGTGGAAGCGAATGATATTTAATGTAAAAAAAATAAAATAATAATAATAATAATAATAAGTATACCAGGCATTAAGAAAGAATCTGGGCTATGATAATGTTTGATTTTGTAATGCCCAGAGCATTTTTGTTGTTGTTGTTGTTTTTGTTTTTTAGCAAGTAAGACCTCTATCAACAAACAAAACTGTTGTGTTGTGGTCACTGTACTGGAAAGTAAAATGTGCTGGAAAACCTTTGCTGGTTGGATATGCTCCACCATGTGGGAGAAGGAACACTGATTCCTGTGTGCCTGTTGTGTGTGTGTGTGTGTGTGTGTGTGTGTGTGTGTGTGTGTGTGTGTGTGTGTGTGTGTGTGTGCGTGCGCGTGTGT
>JANDJT010000021.1:16922552-16945581 GCA_024331685.1 Stegophilus panzeri | reverse complement strand
AAAAACATTAGTAGTTGGAGCTCTGAAGTATAAAACAAATATAAATATACAGTGGATATTTGTGTACAGAGAATATTTAACCATATAAATATAAACTCCTTCGCAACGGGGATGATGACTGTTTCATTTTGGTGTTCTTATAGAGATTTCACTCCACACTGTTAAAATATCAGATTCTGGTCAAAAGGTAAGAACAGAGATGTAAGAACAATTTGCATCTAACCAGGTTTGTTCAGATCCTCAGAGCCAAAGCAGCCCAAAGAAAGTCACAAACCACTCAACACTACTGCATAAATATAAACTTGTTCACAAAGGGGATGATGTGCCTTCCAGGACCAGTTCATTCTTTTCTCTCTCTGTCGCTCTTACTCACATACACGCAGCCAATATATACCAGGACATTCTTACACATGTTTTTATTTTAGTTATATTGCACACTTTTTATCCATTATTTTCTGTATCTTTTCCCTTAGTAGATTACAGTAGTGTTGAAGTGTTGGTGTTTAAGGTTGAGTGTTTTAGTGCTTAAGTGTTTAAGTATTAGTGTTTAGAGTTTAGCCACTGGTTGTTGCTAAGCTCTCTGTTATTACCTTTTGACCTCAAAGCTGATATTCTATCAATGTGGAGTGAAATCTCTATAAAAACATTATTGTGTACTTTTTGCTTTAAAAAGGTGGTATTTTATGCACTCTGATGTTGTATTTTTACAGTTGATTATTAAAGATTGTGATCGTTATCCCCACTCTGCATGGGGATAATGATGCATTTGTGCTTAATAGGTACATGGTCTGTATAAATTACAACCTGTGAGCATTTCTGCTATATCTTTTATCCATGTTGTTTTGCAGTTAAAAGCAGCACATCAGGTCATCCTGACAGTTTTCATCCTTTTGCGGTAGGCGCCCTCTGTTGGTAGGGAATCATAAAATGGCCGCCAGGGCACTTCCGGTGGCTTCACCTACTGTTGGCAGTTTAGAATTCTATGAGCTATCCAGTTCTATATCTAGATCAGTGGATGAGACCAAAGTTGAACTTTTTGGCCATAATACCAAAAGATATATTTGGCACAAAAAAACACAGATCACCAAAAGAACACCATCCCTATGGGGAAGCATGGTGGTGGCAGCATCATGCTTTGGGGCTGTTTTTCTCAGGGTGGAGGGAATAATGAATATCTCCAAATTCCAGTCAATTTTGGAACAAAACCTTAAGGCTTCTGCTAAAGCATTTAAGATGAAGAGGAATTTCACCTTTCAGCATGACAATGACCCAAAGCAAACCTTCAGATCAACAAAGGAATGACTTCACCAAAACAAGATCAATGTTTTGGAATGGCCCAGCCAGAGTCAGACCTAAATCCAATCAAAAATCTGTGGGGCGACCTGAAGAGGGCTGTGCACAGGAGATGCCCAGCCAATTTGACAGAATGCTTTTGCAAGAAAGAATGGCAAAATATTGCTAAGTTAAGTTGTGCCAAATTAACTGACTCTTAACCAAAACGATTGCATGCTGTGATAAAATCTAAAGGTATTAGTAAAGGTATTAAATTATTCTTATTGTTTTTCACTTTAATTACTAGGTTAAATTTTACAATTAAGGTTGAAAAAGTTCTGACATGATTTATGTTGGTTTCATGTTTTTACATCACAAAAACCTGCAATTTTAAGAGAGGGTATAGACTTTTTATAGCCACTATAATGTACAATCATATAATAATATAATCTATAATCCCCTATAATATGTAAGGAATAAAACACAATGTGGCATGCTGTTATAGGAAAATAATCAGTGACAGAACTGTATCATGCGGAGGGCCGTTGCCATCCTGAAGTTGATTAATTCCTGATAACAGCATGTTTTATTCCTCTCATACAGAAATTTACCAATGATTACAATTTTTATTTTATTAAAAAGCAACACACCATACCTTTAACTGTTTATAGTTACATTTCATTTTGTGGAACATGTTAAATGTTAAATGTAAATTTTGATAAAAAGCTTCACCATATCAACAATTATACAATTTATAGCGATAACAACGTATACCGATCATCCGATCATAACCGATCATAAAAAGTTTACACCCCCTGGCTCTTAATCTATCGTGTTGCCTTCTTGAGCATCAGTGAACCTGTGTGTGCACCTTTTGTGTGCACCTTTTGTAATAGTTGTGTGAAAAGATGGATATCAACATCATATAGTCACTGTTGGAAAGAAGTCAAATATGCAGAAGATGCTGGAAAACCAAAGAAGTGCAGGACCTGGAGGATTTTTCTGAAGAACAGTGGGCAGTTTAACTGCTCAGGACAAAAAAGGGACTCATGAACAACTATCACAAAACACAAAAACAGTTGTTGATCATCCAGGTAACAACACAGTATCAAGAATCAAGCATATGTAAACTTTAGAATTGGTTCATTTGTGTAAATTCAATTATTGTGTCTTGTGGACTAGATGTAAACACCTGCTATGTGAAATAGCTTATTCAGGGCAGAACTAAATAAAAAACAATATGCAATTTTTTGTGATATCTCTGTTTTTTAATAAAAATTTTAAAAAAAATAGTAACCTTTTGCAGATTCTGCAAGGTGTATGTAAACATCTGACCTCAACTGTATGTCTTAAATAACAACTTTTTTTGGTGAACTTATTATTAGCCTTAGCTTGTGTGTCTGTGAACAAGTTGTTACTATAGGAACCAAAGTAAACCAAAAACTGGCTCCTGGGAAGACATCTCTTATAAAAATAAAATCTTATTTGTGTCATCCAAACTGATTTATGGGCTGTATTTTCTCTAATTGATTTCTGGATTTCTTTATGTTCGGGTGTGATTATGTACAGTTTACCTGAGCTGACATATGATGGAAAAACTCCCACCAAATCCAGTGTGACAGCTTTAATATTAGTGAATTAATATTATAGGCCTTCCAAGATGATTCACAGCTGTTCAGAGTATTTAGCCTTGACAAAATAATTACATATATAGTATATATTTATGTGATGTAAACAAACAATGACACACAGACAAATCATTCAAATATTTTTTTTTCACCCTGAATGTGACATAGGAACCAATAAAATTCAAGTAAAAAACAAATAGAAATATTTTGACAAAAGAAAAAAGTACAAAAACTTGCATAAGTGTGCACACTCTTTTATAATGAGGCATGTGACTGTGCTCAGAATTAACCAATCAAATTCAAACTCGCATTTAAAAGTAATTATCCTACACTTGTCACCTAACCCCAAATAAAAATCAGCTGTTTCTGTAGGATTTTTATTTATTTATTTATATCTTCTTGGTTTCATCAGATAGCAGTAGCCATGGGCCACAAAAAGCTTACAAAGCATGTACAAGATCTCACTGTAGAAAGGTATCAATCAGGAGAGGTGTGCAAAAGAATGTCCAAAACATTAGCTGTACCATGGAACATCATGATGGCCATCAACAAGTAGAGAAAATGCAGCAGCACAGTGACATTAACAAGAACAGGATGTCTCTCCAAAACTGACAGAAAGGACAAGAGGAAATCTTATCAGGGAGGCTGCCAAGAAACCATCTGGGTTACACATGTAACCCTGTTTCCTGAGAAGGGAACGAGACATTGCGTGAGCTTCACACTGTGGGAAGCGCCCTCGCACAGGACCAGTACCTGAAGTCTGTGTGAAATCATGCCTATTTGTAGGCCTGTCATTGTCAGGTGACGTGGCAATTTCACACATCACATGACTATAAAATGGCACATGTGAACCACATTGTCAGCCTCTATTATCTGAAGTGAAGACACAATTAGCAGGCACGCCCCAGTATGACAAATCCACGCAACGTCTCGTTCCGTTCTCCCTGTTAAAGGGAACTCAACACTGTGTGAGCTTCACACTGTGGGAACAAGAGTATCTACTCCATCATACTGAGGGTATGGCCTGTTCAAAAAAGATCTGAACTAGAGGGTCACTGCAAGACACTCGAACCTGGGGTACAATGATTGTCCAAACTATTATATCGAATGAATGTGTGCGGCGTAGACCACCCCGCCGCAGAACACGCATCCTGTGAGGGTACCCCTTCAGATAAATTCTTCGAGGAGGCCCCCCCACCCGCCCAGTGGAATGAGCCCTTATGCCCAGAGGCATATGCACACCTCATAAGCAGTAGAGATTGTGCACCTTATAGACTGCGTACCTCATAAGCAATAGAGATTGCTTCCACTATCCAATTGGATAAAAGCAGAAAAACAACTGCACTGACTTACACCCCTCGGGGGGGGGGCAGTGCGTGTAAATACAAAGAGCCCTTACGGAACACAGTAGGTGCAATTTCTATTGTTCCGGTTTAAGAAACGGAGGTGGGCAGAAAGCCTCCAACACTACCAGCTGGGCAGCAGGCGTAGGCACTTTAGGAATATGATCTGGCCTAGGATATAGGAAGGCCTTGGCTAATCCAGGGGCAAAGTCAAGGCAGGAAGGGGCAACAGAGAGAACTTGTAGATCTCCTACTCGCTTGAGAGATGTCAGGGCCAGCAGAATAGCTTCCTTTAGAGTCAGAAGCTTCTCTGAGGTTGACTCAAAGGCCTCAAATAGGGTGCCTGACAGACCTTCCAGGACCACAGACAGGTCCCAGGAAGGTATGTGTGGTCTGCAGATGGGCCTCAGCTGCATGTTAGAAGATGTTGCCCCACAGAGGCTCCATCAATAGGGGCATGGCTGGCCGAAGCGTAGACCCTGATTGTAGAAGGAGCCAACCCTGCTGAGAAATGTCTTTGTAAGAACTTCAGGACTGTAGCTATTGCTCAGTTTACTGGGTCTAACTGACGTTCCTCACACCATGAGACAAAAAGTTATTGAAAAGAATTGACCCTATGCAGGTTGGGGATAGAAACACCCTCATCGTAGTTGAATCCCATATAACCCCTAGAAAAGTTGTCCTCTGCACTGTAGAAAGCATACCTTCTTCTTGGGGTACAACCTGAGCCCCAAGCTCCTCATGGGGTGAGAACCACATCTTGATGTTGAATCACCAGTTCCCTGGATATGCTATAATTAACCAGTCATCAAGGTAGTTTAGTACAAGGATGCTCTGGAGTTGCAAGGGAGCCAGAGCAGCATCTATGCACTTTGTGAAGGTGCAAGGGGATAAAGCTAGACCGACGAGAAGAACCAGATATTGGTATGCATTGCCTACAAACACAAACCTCTGGAACTTTCTGTGACTGGGCAATATTTCTATGTGGAAACGTGTCTTTTAGATCTATTGCCACAAATCAGTCCTTGAACTGAATCTATGGAACGATAAGTTCCATGTCCCAAGAGTATGGTTCAAATGGCGCAGATCTAAAATTGGCCAGTAGTTTCCACACTGCCAGATGGTCTTTTAGTGATGTTAGCTCTTCCATATTTGTTTGAAGGGAAAGCATCAGATTTTCCTTGCACTATGACAGCTCACTGACCAGAGAAGACTGAAAACCTGGGACAACATTGCCTAGGTGAGGACCTACAGTAATACTGGGGGCTAACTGCCCTAACAACCTCACGTCCCCTGATACTTCCTTCCGCGGCCCATCAGGACTGCTCCTTTGTTGTCTGCTTGGCATATATGATCATTCTCAGATCAAGCCTACTAGCAGGATGCAACTGTGGCCGGCCACCACACTTGCCTTCTGTGCCTCCCTTGCTCTAGTGTTGGCCCGGACTCTGCTCGTGGATGCCTGGGTGAACGTGACACAACAGGGAAGGAACTGGCTGAATATCTCCGTTTGTTCACACCTCCTATCCCCCCCAAACTCCACCAATGACCAGCACCTGACACGACATAAATCTTTGCACATTTGCAACTAACAAGGACACAAGAACTTCCTATACTTTGTTGCACTCCCATACTATGGTCAGAAAAGGGCTCATTACCTCATTTTGCTGGGTAATGCTTTATTGCACAACTATGGGCCAAATTCAGAGCTGTGATTCAGAGCTGCATTTCAAAATGACTCATTCAAATCACAGAAATTATTGCATGCAGTAATCTCTGAGATTGTTAGTATTTTTTTGCCTACTATTGATGGGACAGGAGTTTTGCAATAGCTTTGTATATATTGAGGATGAGTAGTACACTATAAAGCAGACTTTTGTGGACACCTGACGATCACACCTATATGTGCTTTTTGAACACCCCATTATAGATTTAGTTCCCCTTTTCTGCCATAACAGCCTCCACTCTTCTAAGAAGGCTTTCCACTAGATTTTGGAGTGTGGCTGTGGCTTTGCGCAGGACACTCAAGTTCTTCCACTCCAACCTTGGCAAATCATGTCTTCATGGAGCTTGCGTTAGGGAATTGTCAGGGCATTGGGCAGGATTGGGCTTCTTAGTTCCAGTGAAGGGAATTTGTAATACTACAGCATACAAAGACATCCTATAGTATTGTGTGCTTCTGACTTTGTGGCAACAGTTTGGGAAGAACCACACATGGATGTGATGGTCATGTGTCCACAACATTTTGGTAACTAGGTTCTCATGACTAGGTCTTAATTAAAAATATGGGTTTCTCACATATCCATTGGCTGAACTAGATGTAGCCTAATATTTAATATCCACAGAAGCAGAAAAACAAGTGTGAAAGATGTTGTACAGTGTCTGTTGTTAAGTGATGAAGCAGAATTGACTGGACAGGCCACAATTTTTTTTTTTTTTTTTTTTCTCAAGCAGTGCTTCAGTCTATTGTCTGAGGTCTAAATACTGAAGTGTACAATTTCAGTATTAACTCTCCACCTCACGCACTGATCACGTACCCTAAACTCTGATTATGGCCCCCTAGGTGATTGACAAGCAAAATTAGTAAAACAAAAGTATTAATTGACAGCTTTATCTCACTGTTCCCTAGGCATAATTTTTAGAAAACATTTGTTAACATAAGACACTAAATTTTGTTTTCTTAACAAAATAATTTTCCTTAAGCTCAGGAGAAAAATAATTTGCAGGCATCATTAAAGAAAATAATAATAATAATCATTTTACAAGCTGTTTAACTTAATGAAAATGTTTAATAAGAAAATATTTAATAATTGCATTAAAAAAGAATAACTAATAAGATAAGTTTTATTTGTATGAAGTGGGTGTAATCATTCAGATTTTTTATGAAAGGTCCTTTAGCTGGACAATCATGCATTTTACAAGCAACTAAGTATGAGAGCAATAGCTGTGACATTTAGAAAGAAGGTCAACAAACTTAGCTAGCCGCATTAGTGTACATTTATTAAAATGTGAGCAAAGTGAAATACAAAGCAGCTTGAAATTGCATTCATATCTTACATATTCTTAAAAAGCTCTTTTGCTTTTGATTGTTTCTCACCAATGAGATCAAGCGTAAGAGCAATGCAATGAAGAAATGGAGTAAGTATTCTTGTATTGTATGTGCCTGTTGTGTCTGCACTTAACTATCATAAAAGCATGCAGTTTAAAGAAAAGTTAAAGAAAAGTTCTGATATTCCCCTCCCCAATATTATACAGTGCATACATTATTCTAACAAGCAGTAATTGCATTCAGACCCTCATGCTGCCTCTCATAATGCAGTCAAATGCATCATACAATTCTCACTAGAACTGGTGCTAAATCATGATGCTATGCCAAGTGACTCAGTGATTAATGGTCGTGAATAAAGAATACTGATAAGGAGCTTTTCAGAAAGCATCAGAGGATCTATACAGCATTTGTTTCAGAAATGCACCACATCTTTGTGGTGCATTTGCATTTAGATCTCTAGAGATGTACAGATAGTTGTGGGGTGGGTTAAGTGTTTAAGGCATTCAGCACTATTCATCACATAAAGCTGAACAGCATTGTATGAATTATAGCAAATTATGCTGTTTTAAGGATAATAGCACAGTGGTTCACTGAAGCATACATCTGCATTACATGAACTAGTTAATTTGGGCAAACTGAAAAAGCTGACCCCCCCTGAAAGTCAATGTATAATTCACACACTGGTTTCAACCAGCTATTTAATTTCTGATTTCATCTGCATATTTTTATTTAAAATTCCCCCCTGCACTCATGTACATAATGCCCCATTTCCTGGACAATATCCAGATCCCCATACAGTTGATGAAGCCTCACAATTCCTTGGTGCATTAAATACTCTTTAAACTCTTTTTCCTCAACCAAGACAGTGGGCTGCCTTTATAAATTAGTAAAGAAATAAAGGGTCACTTTCTGCTGAGTAACATTCAGTCATTGTTGTTGAGTGTGTACACTTTGAGAAATGCTGATTCAGTTAACCTGGAGGGTTTCTGTAGCAAGAGAAAAGTAATAACTTTCTGCACACTCTCTGTTTAGGTGTGTGACATAGTGGATGATGCACTTGAGCCAGATTGGGTTAAATACTGGATGGGTCTCACAGAATAACCTAATTTAAAGCTAATTTAATATAATCTCTGACAGCCTTTAAGATATATTAAACATTCAGGAAGCAATGAAGGTCTCCCTCAGAGTGCACGTAATTAAGTGGACTACTGCAATGAAGCACAAAAAAAAATTACAGAGGAGGTAGTGTTTGTGTGGTCTGTGCAAATTTAAAATGTTTGTGTCTTAATATGGAATAGGCAGAAAAGAGAAATTGCCTTGTGTTTTCTTGTTAAAATCTTTGAGAACAGACAGAAGAATTTGCAGTAACTACAAATGCAGTATGTTCCCTTTCAAAGGGAACTCAACTTGGTGTGAGCTTCAAGCTGTTTACGTTTGGAGGTTTGCCCTATTTCACATGAGACCATTTCAGTGGTGGCTGAAAATTCAGGGGTTTCATCTGAGGACAAACCCCTGCGAGTAATCAGTGTCACGCAGTGATGCCTACATGCTCTGAAAATTTGGTGGTGTCCCCGTTTTCAAACCTCAGGTTACACTCTCGAGGCATCTCCTTATTGCAAGACGGTAATGACAGATGCCTCCCTCATGGGCTGGGGCATGGTCTTAGATGGCTGTCCAGCTCATAGTCTCTGGAGCACCCCTCATCTGGAGTGGCATATAAATCAATTAGGAATGTGGGCCGTATTTCTAGCACTGAATTTCTTTCAGTTGTGACAGACAACACAGCGTTGGTCTCATATATCAACCCCCAGGGAGGGTTACATTTGTATCCCTGTTCAGGCAGGCACAACTAGTTCTTCTCTGGGTGGAGGGAAAGTTTTTGTCAGTGAGTGTAATGTACATTCTGGGCAACTGGAATGTGGGAGAAGACATTCTGTCAAGGCAGGGGCTGAGACCCAGGGATTGGAGACTCCATCCACAAGTGGTGGAGTCCATATGGCGGAGGTTCAGACAAGCATTTTTATCCATCCATCCATCCATCCATTTTCCATACTGCTTACTACCTACACAGAGCCACAGGGAGCCTGGAGCCTATCCCAGGGGACTCAAGGCACGAGGCAAAGGACACCCTGGACAGGGTGCCAACCCATTGCAGGGCACAATCACATACACAGTCACACACTACAGACAATTTAGAGATGCCAATCAGCTTACAATGCATGTCTTTGGACTGGGAAAGGACACCTGAGTACCTGAAGGAAACCTCCAAAGCACGTGGAGAACATGCAAACTTCACGTGCACAGGGCAGAGGTGAACCTCCAACCCCATAGGTGCGAGGCAAACTGCTCACCACTAAGCCACAATGCCCCATATTATTATTATTAGTAGTAGTAGTAGTAGTAGTAGTAGTAGTAGTAAGCATTCATTTAATACTACAGCAAGGAGAAAACTTGGCTATATGGCTGAATTAATTTTATGCAATTTTTATACCCTTAGAGAACTCACAATTTATCATTGATATGGTAACTTGGACAAAAAATGCTACCCATTCATGCACATCTCAGATTTTACCAATTTTTCAGATATTAGCTAAATGATAAGCATTGCGCTATAACTTTATTACCCCTACACTGTTGGACCAAAAATATGTGGACACTTCACCATCATAGCCATATGTGGTTCCTCCCCAGACTGTTGCTGCAAAGTTGAAAGCACATAATTGTCTCGATTTCCACATTACACAATGTAGTGGAAAGCCTTCCCAAAAGAGTAGAGGTTATTGTAGCAGCAAAAGGGGGGCAAAGTCCATATTACTGTCCATAGTTTTGCAATTAAATGTTCAAGGAAAGATTGGGGTATGATTGCCAGCTGTCCACAAACTTTTGGACATATAGTGTAGGAGAAAAGAATAATATAAATGGTTTTAGACTATTTAAATTACTCATTGGCTATAACTATAGGCCACATGTCAATGTCATGGAGCTTAATTAATAAAGCCTCCTTCACACATACTGTATTCTCAGCTTGACATAATTTGATTGGCATACTTGCCCTTTAGCTTCGCCCCTAGCATTGTCTCTGCATATCTGTATTTTATGACATATTAAGATAATAGATACCATCTTCCTCTTCTCTATAGGAGGTTTAAATGAGACACTATAATCATCATAACACATTCAAAGCCATTTGCCATAGTAATAGTTGAGAGTCATTTTCACCTAGCCAGTAGCCACTACATTACTATGCACCTCATTTGCCTTTGTGCAGACAGTAGATCCTGGCCTTCTGAAGGCCTATGCTCCTCTCATATTTATTCTGTATTGCGCAAAAATTTTATAGTCACCTGACTACACTACTTCACAAAGGGATTGGGACTCTAACTGAAAGGTAATAATGCTGGTAAGGTCAGAGGTTGAGTTGCAGAGAGAATGTGGAAGTTATTGCTACTGTCAGATGTGTCAGTGAATGCTTTGTCTGCTTTTGTGTGATCACAGACCAGAGGTTGCGTACACTTCAATATGCTCTAAGCCAATGACATACGAAGAGGTCCTCTAATGACCTTGTTTACTGTGCACAATAGCAATTAAACATTTGTCCCCATCTCTTTACCTACCTGGCCAGGCAACTTTTTTCCTATCTCCAAATGAAGTGTCCGGTTTTCCACGAGCCTCTGCCTACTGTTTCCTCAGAGTCCTGTTCTTTATTGAAAGGAGTAGAACCCAATGTGGTCTTCTGCCGTTGTAGCCCATCCTCCTCAAGGCCTGGTGTGTTGTTCATTCTGACATGCTTTTCTGCTTACCACTATAGTAACGAATGTTTATTTGTGCTACTGTAGACTTCCTGTCAGCTCAATCCAGTCTGGCCAATCCAGTCTCCACATCAACAAGCCGTTTCTGTCCGCAGAACTGCCACTCACTGTTTTTTTGTTTGTTTGTTTTTCACATCATTTGATGTACACCTTATAGATCATTATGCATGAAATCCCAGGACATTTTTGGAAATATTCATTTAAGATCACATTTTTCCCCACTCTGATGTTTGATGTAGATATTAACTGAAGCCCTTGACCTGCATCTGCATGATTTTTATGCATTTTGCTGATGATAATTGGATAATTGCTTGAATGAGCAGATGTCAGTGAGTGTAAAAAATGAACATTTTTGACTGATGCATATCTAAGCTGGGGATTCAGGTCATATGATGCAGAGTGTGTTGTACATGTAAATTGGAACTTATTTTTTTTTCCATTGCTGGAAATCCATCATTTTCATGAAGACTATAAACCATGGCCTCATTATCTAGCCTTGCTTCTCTAAATTATTTATGGTGTTAAGTTACTTCATATACTCTTTTAAGCTCTCTCTCTATGAGCAAAAAAAGACATTTTGAACATTTATACATTTCCATTTCTTGAAAGTGCGGTTTTGTATATGATAACATACTGTATTTTAATCAGTTATTTCCCAGCCAGACTGTGGAGAGCATGAGTGTAGATGGTGAAGGAGAATGACTCATTATGCCTTTTATATGTAACAATTTCTGTTTTATTATCCTGTGTAGAAAATGAGCCAGGAATGCAGGTGCACATAAAATATGAAGATGAAAATGAGACACATTGCCACCTGACTATAATTCATTAAACACCAACTGGACTATTAAATGTGTGAGAGATTGTAATGTCAATGTTACTCCCCAGATACAAGTGTGTAAAGTGTGTAAAGGTTAGATGTTCTAGGAGTAATGGAGCAGAGAAAACACACAGACAAGGGATTTGTAGAAATTGTTTGTTTGGCAGAAAAAGGGAAAAAATATATTCTCCTAATATATTTCTCCATTGAGATTACATTCAGTTAGGTTTTCTGTCCTTGGAGATACATGTGTTAGCCTTGTGTGTGTCTGTGTTTTTATATCAACATTTCTGAAACTGATCCTCTGGATCCGCAGTTTCCTTATCCGGTGCTCTGGGACTCACAAGCCACAGTTTCATTCTCTCCCAGCACCTAATGCACCTAAACCAAGCAATTATGATCAATGATTACCTGGTACAACCCTGATATGCAGTACATAAGCTCATGGCATCAGGGATGTTCACCATTAATATGAAGATCAAAAGAAGAGTATGGGGACTGACACATCATGAGTCATGGTCTCTTTTTAAAAAAAATTTCAAACTGATACACTGATATAAAGCATCAAATAATCAATGATCTCAGTGCTGTCCTGTGTTGTACAGTTGTGTGTCTTGCTTTCCACTCTTGTGCATTTGTGGACGGCGTAGGTTAGCATATGGACGGTAGGGACATGTCCCTACCAATATTTTGTGAGGGCAGAATTATCCCTACCAATATTTGCGTTCGCATTATCTTTGGAGTGAAGTCATGTAAATTCTATAGTATACTCTCCCAGAAGCTCCAGGATTTAGGCATGCTAGCATTTGATTGGCTGAAAGGGAGGGGCCATCTGAAGGCTCACCTTATGTGCAAATATCGAACTGCCAGTGTAGAGTACAGACACGGAGGCTTCCTTTCCTCTATTTCCTGCACGGCACAGCATACATAAAGTATTTTTTCCCATGCCAACACCTTTTGTACTTTGTAGATATCATGCCACCAAAAAAACGAAGAGACATCAGGAGCTTTTTCCCCACCCAAAGCGTAAGTAATACGTAGTAAACTAACTGTCCAGGAGCCACATTGATTTAAAATGAAAAACTTTTAGTGACCAAACGTCACCAGCCTTGCTCTGCGGAAAGTAATGTCAACTGATGTTAGTTAACCGTGTTAGCTAGCGTTAACTAGCAAGCTAACCCTGGCTTCTGTCATCTGCAGGCTAGCAATCAGGTTGCTAGCTGGAACATAAAATAGGTGCATATATGAAATTATGTTGAGTTGAATTTTAGTCTAGAAATACCATGAAAATGTCATCATTTAATGAATTAGTTAGCAGGCTGAAGTAGAGCAGGATGAAACAGCTGCGTCTTCAGGGTTTCAGGTGAGGGCCTAATTATGAATTATATTTTGGAATTGTAGTGAGGCATCAGCATTAAAGTCAGTCTTTAGGATGTTCAGCAAATATACAGTATAACCTTTGAAAGTCAACATATTGGTCATGAGTTTGTTTTGAAAAAAATCTTACATCAAAACAACATCCTATTCAATCAATATTAACATTTCCCTCAAAAATAAATGGGATCCAAAGTTTAACTGTATGTTTATGTATCATCATCAATGCATAATTTTATTACACATAGGAAACTCAGAAATCAAGTAGGCCTAAAGATGCCATAGGGCAGGTGAGGTCTTAAAATGATACTGCGATTAAACATAGGCCTATATGAAGAGTTAATTTGCAAAAACAGATATCTCCATTCTTATGAATATTTAAAAATCATATTTTCTTATTGCGCATTCCAGGTAATATCAATCAAACTGCAGTTGGGTTGTTTTAATTAAGTGAAAATAAATGTAATCAAAACAACCCAATTGCAGCTTGATTTGTATTACCTGGAATGCACAATTTAAAAAAATGATTTATGAAAATGAATTAAAATGGTGGATATCTGTTTTTGCAAATTAACTCTTCATATGCTATTATGGATTAATTGTAAATGACCAATTTACATGTATTGTAAGTACCATAGTCTACCTATTTTAATGTTAACTTAGTTGCAAGTTATTATAACACAGGATGCAAAAGAATAATTTGCAAATGTTGATACAGACCAGGTTAAGTTTAGTTTTCTCTTTAGGAGACAGTCAGTGTGAGTGAGGATGATCCTGAAGCAAGTCAGTGTAGCAGTGTCATGGACATGGGGAGTAAGCCATACCAGCCTGATCCAAAATTCTTTGAAGTAAAGCAACTTCCAAACAAGATTTTACGGTTTCAGGTGAACTGGTACAGTCGGTGTTCATGGCTTCACTACAGTCCACCACTGAAAAAGGTTCTTTGTTTTGAGTGTGTCAAAGCATACACCATAAAAAAGACCACTTTGGGAAAAAAAAAATGACCCTGCCTTCTGCACAAAGGGTTTCAATAATTGGAAGAATGCCACAGGTACCTTTAGTTGCCACCAAGCCAGCAAAGCACACCACCATGCAGTTACAATAAATGCCCAGGAGCAAACTGCAGTTCACACACAAATATTAAGTGCATGGGCTAAAACACAGGAAGAGGCAAGGCACTGTCTGGAGAAAATAATGAGTGCTATAAGGTATCTTACTAGGCAGGGAGTAGCATTTCGAGGACATGAGGCGAATGAAGGGAATTTGTACCACCTTGTGAAGTTACTTGCAAATGATGACCCTGTTCTTTCCTCTTGGCTCACCCGTTGCCATGACTATGTCAGTCCACAGTGCCAAAATGAATACTTAACCTTGCTTGGTAACACAACTGTCAGAGGCATTGCAGCAACAATCAGGTCCTTACCAGTGGTTCAGTTTTCAGTTATAATGGATGGCACTCAGGATATACTGGGAAAAGAGCAAATTTCCATGTGTTTTAGATATGTGAACCAAGATCTGGTGTCATAGGAAGTCTTTGTGGGATTGTATGAGGTGCCAGGGACAACTGGTGAGAAGATAGCCAAACTAGGCATTGATGTGCTCCTGAGATTGAATATTCCAATTTCAGGATTACGAGGTCAGACATATGATGGCGCTGCTAATATGGCAGGGAAGGACTCAGGGGCACAGGCAGTGTTGAAGAGGGAACAGCCATTGGCTCTGTATGTGCATTGTGGTGCACATTGTGTAAATCTTATAACACAAGGTGCTTGCAGTGCCTCTCCCCTAGTACGTGACACATTACAGTGGGTCCATGAGCTTGGAACTCTTAGCAACCAATCAGAGATATTCAAGGGGCTATTGGCTGGACAGGTAATATCAGAGGGGCATACCAAAACAGTGAAACCTCTGTGTCCGACTAGGTGGACAGTGTGTGGACAAGCTGTTGGTACAGTGCTTAGTCAGTATGAGTCTGTGTTGTCCAGTTTGGAGGAAATGGCCTCAGGTGGTTCTGACTCTGGCACAAGGACCAGTGGTCTCCTAGATCGCTTCCAGAAGGGCAAGACTGTTCTTGGACTGCTGGTAGCATCAGAGGTGTTGGGAGAGCTTGAGTGCCTAAACAAGTCATTGCAAAAGTAGTCCCAAACAATTGAGGGCATGCAGGCTGCTGTTGAGTATGTTAGCTCAACTCTTCAAAAAAAAGGAATGAGGAAAAGTTTGAAGAAGTGTTTCAGAAGGCAGTGTCAATGACAGACTCCCTGAGTATTGAGCCAATTCAAATCCGTCACCAAAGAAATCCCCCCAAAAGATTCACTGGTAGGGCTAGTCAGCATAAGCCAAAAGCACCAGAGGAATACTATAGGATAGAATTTTTCAAGGTGCTGGACAGTTTGGATGTTCAATTCAAAGAACGGTTTAACCAACCAGACTTGCAGATCTTGAAAAAAGTTGAGAATGTTTTCCTTACTAGGCAAATTGATGATGTCATTGGACAGTATCCAGAGATAAACAGAGACAGTTTGAAGGTTCAGCTGCCAATGTTTCTGTCAAAGAATACCTACATGTCAAGTAGCAAAGCTGCAGATACCCTACGTGGAATGCCAAGTGAGGTAAGAGGCTTATTCGATGAGGTTGAGAAGCTTGTTAGGGTGTTGTTAGTCGGCCCTGTGGCCTCAGGTGAAGCAGAACGAAGCTTTAATGCACTCAAAAGACAGAAAATTTGGCTAAGATCTACCATGTCTCAGCAGCGCCTTAATAATGTAGCTGTATGCCATGTACATCAAGAGGCCCTTGACCAAGTAGATCTTAAAGATATTTGCCAACAGTTTGTATCTGTCAATGACCGACATAGGCATCTGTTTGGATTGTTTAAATAGACACCAAGGACTATCATGAAGAATGTTGATGTTGGATGCAAAGCATTTTTTTTGTTTTTTTTTCTCTTTTCCGTTAACAAGTAATTTCATAGTTTACTTTCTCTTAGTCTTTGATCTGTTGCTTTGTATAATTTGTATCTAAATGTAAATACAGATCTTAATGTAAATATAGATGTTATATCTTAATAAAGCAGTTGGTTGTCAACATTAAACAGTCCTTTTTTTTCCTTGTTCCTACCAATATTGAGACCAAACCTATGCCCTTGAAATGAAAGAACAAAATAAAAAATATGGAGAACCATTTCTTGGGGGTTTGTCACAACTCAAGGGTTTTATCAAATTTTACAGGTTTTCTATCACCCAGCTGCATACTGTATTTCCGTTACACTTATGTTGACAGATATGTTACTGTGTCAACTTCTATTACAGATTTGATTCAGATCATTGGCACATGAACACAGAGAGACAAACACAATCCACAAACTCTCATGCTTCATGCTTTCTCAAGACAAACAGTTCCACACTATGAGGACTATTTAACACACACAGCAAATATGTACCTACACCACTAAGAGACTCCTATATCACCATGACTTGACAGGTTGTCATGCTAGGAAGAAGTCCCTACCCCAAGCTTGGCATTAAAAAAACAGATTGAAGTCTGCAGTTGATCACCAGCATTTTGCAGGAGTGTTCTCCCGTCAGATAAAAAAAAAAGTAATTGATTGGCCATAATTATCAGAACTATTTATGGAAGAAAAAGAGTGAAGCTTTTAATATGAAGAACCCCATCCCAACTGTGAAGCATGGCGGTGGCAGCATCAGGCTGTGTGGGTGTTTTGCTGGTAAAAGGACTGGTGCACTTCAGAAAATAGATAGCATCATAAGGGAGAAGGATTATGCAGAAATACTGATGCAACACTTCAAGACATCAGGCAGTTAAAACTTGTTCGCAACTGGGACTTCCAGCAAGAAAATTATACTAAGCATACCTCCAAAGTTCTAACAGAATGGCTTAAAGATGCCTAAGTGAAAGAATTGGAGTGGCCATCACAAAGCCCTGACCTGAATCCCATAGAAATTTTGCAGACTGAACTGGAAATGTGTGTCTGAATAAGAAGGCCCACAAACCTGACTGAGTTACACCAGTTTTATCAGGAGAAAGGGGCAAAATATTATGAGAAGTAGACACCCGAATTGACGTAACATGGGAAATGTATAGTACCATGAAATGTGTGAAGAAATAAATAGTTCTGTCTATATCTGTTCTCGTATTTCATATCTTCTACTTATAAATACCAAATCAGCTAATACAGACTGACTGATACACCAGATTTAATTGCAATAACTATTAAATTTACATTGCCTTAAAGAAAGCACTACACTCAAAACTCAACTTTATTTACTTGGCCCAAAACAGAATGTTCTACCTGTTCTGTTTGAACCTCTTAGAACAACAACAAAATGATGTGATTAATTATTTGGATCTAAATTTGAATCACTTGACATTGGGTCAAGATTGATTTGTATTCTGGATTTCATCCACAGTCAAAGAGCTTTGGTATTTTTCCTAGACAGGAAAGCCCAAAAGTATTATAGTGGATATAAAAAGTCTACACACCCCTGTTAAAATGGCAAGATTTGTGATGAAAAAAAAATTAAACCAGGATAAATAATGTCAGAACTTTCCCCCCCTTAATGTGAAATTACAGCTTATAAAATTAAGTGAAAAACAATCAAACATTCTAGGGAAAATGGGAAAACATTACAACCTGGTTGCATAAGTGTGCACATCATTTTATAATTGGGGGTGTTGTTGTGTTCAGAATGAAATTATTCTGATTAAACTCAAATAAAGACCAACTGTTTCTGTAGGATTTTCTTCACATCTTCTTGGTTTCATCCAACTGCTGAAGCTATGGTCTGCAAAGAGCTTACAAACCTTGTGCAGGATCTCACTGTCAAAAGGAATTGATCAGGAGAGGGGAGGGGTGCAAAAAAATTTCAATAACATTATATATACCATGGAACACCATAAAGGCCATCATCAACAAGTGGAGAAAATTGAGCACCACAAGGATGTCACCAAGAACAGGACGTCCTTGCAAAATTTACAGACAAGATAAAAGGACAAGACAAAAACTTACGAGGGAGGCTGCCAAGAGACCAACAGCAACATTAAAGGAGCTGTAGGAATATCTTACAAGTACTGATTACTCTCTGCATGTCACAACAATCTCTATTATTCTTCACATGTCTGGGCTATGGGTTAGGGTGGCTAGACGGAAGCACTTACTCACAAAAAATAAAATACAGGCCCAACTAAATCACCCCAAACCATGTGGCAAAATGTGTTATGGTCTGATGAGACCAATTCCAAAAGGCCTAATAATTCCATAATTCCAAAAGGTATGTTTGGTGCAAAAACGAAAAGTACATAAACAAAATAACACCATACCCATGGTGAAACATGGTGGTGGCAGCATCATACTTTATGACTGCTTTTCATCAACCAGAACTGAGGCTTTTATCAAGGTGGGGGGTATGATGAACAGTTACAAATACCAGTCAATTTTAGTGCAAAACATTCAGGTGTCTGCTAGTAAGCTGAAGATGAAACAGAATTTCACCTTTCAGCACGACAATGACCCAAAGCATACATCCAAATCAACACAGAAATGGCTTAACCAAAAGACATTCAATGTTTTTGAATGACCTAGCCAGAGTCCAAACCTAAGTCCAACTAAAAACCTGTGGGATGACCTGATATGGGCTCAGGAGATGCCCTTACAATTTCATGGATCTAGAATGTTTTTGCCAGAAAGAGTGGGAAAATATTGCCAAGTCAAAATGTGCCATGCTGATAGACTCTTACCCCAAAAGCCTGAGTGGTGTAATAAAATCAAAAGGTGATTCAACAAAGTATTAGCTTATGGGTGTGCACACTTATGCAACTAGGTTATAAGTTTCTTATTTAAATTTTTTCCCTATAAAAATTTCTTATTGTTTTCCACTTTATTTGTATACTTTGCAGCTGCACATTCTCACAAAGCTGAGAAAAGATCTGACATGCTTTATTTTATTGTCATTCTTTTATTTTTTTTTAACCATGTTGCATGGTACACAGTAATGTCAGTTTTTCAAAGCTATCACAGTGTTTTGGTCTTCTAAACCCTGTTCAAAGGCTCCTGAAAAGGCTCCTCAAATGCCATAACTTCACATAAATAATCAATGGAGGCCCTTTAGTTTAATGACATTTAATTGGAACTTGTCCTGTCATTGGTCATTCCCTGGCATATAAGAGAATGCCTCTCAAACAATAAAGAAAAGGCCAGCTATCTGATCTGTCTGAGGATCTTCTTTTTCTACAAGCTGTCATTAAGGTTGGCTGAAGCCACTTTGATTGTAGTGTTGCAAATGAGCACCGAGGCATGGGAACAAAATGGCATTTATGAGAACTGCATTCCAGGGAAGGAGAGGGCTGTTTAAATAATATTGCAATTAAACCAGAATTACCAGATTCAAATTGAGACTGTATACTCTCCCGTCTCATCTACTGCACATCTACAGCCCTATTTGGATTGGATTAGTTTATCAGGGAGATGTCGGTAATACATTTTTACATGTCTCACCAGTCATCCAGACAGCAATCAAAATTAGTACAGGAGTAGTGAGTTTCTAACAGGTTGTATTTTCTTTTCTCTGAACACAGATGTTTGCGTCACCTGGTTATATGATCACGCTCCATTCATAACATGGTGTCCAAGCTGTCGATTAGGCACTGGAGTAGAGAAGAGACACTTATTTCAGTTTGGAGTGAACCAAAGTTCCAGCAACAATTTCAAAATAAATAAAGCCATAATCACATAGCATATAAGAAGCATCCATTTTTCATTTTGCGATTCGGGAAGTAGCAGCAGTCAAACATCTTTTTTTTTCAGCCCCATGTAACATCTGCATAGAAAATCATGAACATGTGTTTCCAGACTAAACTGATCAGGCGACCGCTGAGTTTGGCAAAAACAAAACAAAAAAAAAAAAACAGTAGGTAATACGTCCTGTAATTTTCTCAGAGGAGGATGGAGAAAGACATGAACAAGGCCAATCCAGACTAAAATAAAATCACAAAGGATCACCTGTAAAATCAGTAATTACCCCAGGTCATTATTTTATCTCGTCTGGATAGAGCTTTAGAAAGAAAAAAAGACCTGAAGAAGAAAGCTGAATGATGGAAATATAATCATTATTACTTTGCATGAGACAACAAATTAAAGTAGGAATGTATTATATCTTGATGTGGATAAACACTACAATTGTTTTTATTTATTTTATTTTTTTTAAACAGTGGTTATTTGGGACTGTGCAGTGTGAAAATATTGGATGTTATAGGAGAATTTGCAACTTTGTAAAACTTTGTGTGTGAGTACATGTGTTCTTAATCCAAGTCTTAATGTCCACTGGATGTAATAGTTGCAGGCAATTCTGTAATTGATGATTTACATATGTACATACAGTACTGTTCAAAAGTTTTAGGCACCCTATTTCTTTAGTACAAACTTTGTTATAGATTTTTTATTTTATGACTTCTACATTATCAAGTCAGTACAGAAAAATGCTTTAGATTCCCAAACATTAGTTTTCCAGCACAAAATTACATTTTACAGGAAAATGTTTGTATGTCAGTAAAGAAAGCAGTATATTACTGTACGTAAGAGACCACTTTTCAGACAAAAAAAAACAAAAAACAATGAAGGCTGCTGGGTTTTGCTGCAAAAATAAGAAGCAAGTGTGACAGTCAAAGTCTCCAGAAGAACCATGGCTGGCTCTGCAAGATGCTCAATAAAACGTACCAGCTCATTTCCTCACAAAACTGCCAAATTGTACATGAGGCTACTCATACATTTTTATTTGTCACACCAAATATTGACCTTGGTTCATTACCACTGTTTACACTCTTTACAGTATTTTTTTTAAATGTAGAAACAAATAATTTAATTATTGTGAAGCCATCTTTGCTCTACAGCATTTCTTTGCATGTGCCTAAAACATTTGCACAGTACTGTATGTACTATTTAGAATTTGTGCAGTGGAAATATTCTTATCCTGAGGTAAACCTCTGTGCCAGTGAGAATCCTTGAAATATCTTTGAGTCATGCACAGAACCAGGCCATTTAGCCTCAATGATGAAAATGAGGCATTGAGCATTACAATGCACCCACAACAATTGGATGGATTTGTAATTCTAGGACATTCTATCATATTTTAAATGCGCAACTTTGAATTTCACTAAGAGACTTGCAATTGTTTCCAATGGTTTCTGACTTATATCTGTGTATCAGGTAACAAGTACAATAATGCTGTGAAATGATTTCCAATTGACATAATTGATAAGGCTTTAATACAAAACTGAGTGCAGTGTGTGGATCAAAAGATTTTATATTACAAGAGTACATAAACCATCACTGAAAATGCTTCCTTGATGGCTGGAAAATTGTGGTTGCCAGGAAACTATAATCATAAGGCAAACCTTCCTACATTCATGGCATATCGTAGCCTTAGAAGGATGGTCTGCATTTCCAAAACTGGCAAATAATAATAATAATAATAATAATAATAATACGTTTTATTTATATAGTGTCTTTCCACAAACTCAAGGACACTTTACACTTGACATTTAACAGGACAAAGTACATTAATATACATTTCAACAGAAGTTACAATCTCAATTACAAAACAGGAAATAAAACATCAATCAGTAATACAGACATATATTTGCACTGAGAAAAGATGGGTCTTAAGCTGAGGTTTAAAGATAGAAATAGAGGAGATGTCATGGAGGCTCTGAGGTAGAGAGTTAGATGGCTTGTGAAATATTTAGGGCTCCAAAAAATTTGTAATGTAGGGCTCTGGTAATTTACATAAATATGTAATACTATGCCAAAACCATCTTGGCGCCAATAGGAAGGGGATGACACTTGTATGTTCTGTTGACTCTGTCTGAGCAGGTGTGTGTGTGTGTGTGTGTGTGCGTGCGTGCGTGCGTGCGTGCGTGCGTGCGTGTGTGTGTGTGTGTGTGTGTGTGTGTGGCTTTGAGCTGAGTAAAGCCAAAGCCAAGCTGGATAAGCAGCAAATGAAGCTACGAAGTTGCACTTTTATTTGTCCTCAGGCAGTTTCTGTCTGATCACTATGCCCAGAGACACACCCTTAAAAAACAGAACACCTTTTGACCTGCTTATTCATTGAATTATTCAGTCAGCCAACCATGTCCGATACAGGTCAAGAGCTTCTGTTAATGTTCACATAAAACAACAGAATGAGAAAAAACAGAATCTCTGTGAATCTGAGTATTTTAGAAACTGCTGATCTCCTGGGAATTTCAGGCACTACTGTCTCTTTAAACAAAATCATCCAATGAGCATCAGTTCTGCAGGTGGAAACACCTTGTTGATGAGAGAGGTCAGAGTAGAATGGCCAGACTGGTTCAAGGTGACAAGAAGGCTACAGTAAATCAAATAACCACTCTTTACATCCATGGTAAGTAGAAAAGCATTATAGAATGCACAGCATAAATATATAGAGTCCTCTCAGAAAGTATTGGAATTCTTTTGGCAATTCCTTGGTTTTTACTATACATTGAAGACATTTGGGTTTGAGATCAAAAGATAAATAGATCAGAATTTCAGATTTCATGTTGTGATATTTACATCTAGATGTGTTAAACAACTTAGTACATGGGAAAAAAGTGTATATATATATATATAATATTATTCACTGAATTATTCAGTCAGCCAACCATGTCCGATACAGGTCAAGAGCTTATAGAGTATATCAAAATATACTAATATTGTGTGTATATTA
>JANDJT010000021.1:16905837-16919860 GCA_024331685.1 Stegophilus panzeri | reverse complement strand
TTAATGTTGTGAATTCTTTATATTTCCAGATTTCTTGAGTTAATACTGATGTCTGGTGAAAATTTCATGTGAATAGAAAATATATTTACTGAAAAAAAAAAAAAAAAAATGTGTCCAATATTTATTTCCCCCACAGTATAAATGAGCACACTATTTGTCACTACTATTTTTTTGTTCACACAGGTTTGCTCAGGGTCACAGTAGTTTAAATTCTGCTAGTAAATTCATTAGAAAAAGTCATGGGCAGGAACAAAACAATAACTTTGCATGCAGGATTTATAAAAAAAAAAATTAAATAAAAAATAAAAAACACTTCCCGTTTTTGGCCATGCCAACTTCTCATTTAAAACTGAATACAGATATGGATATGTGGAGCACTAAACTGATACAGAGATATATTGGCATTGCATTACACCACTAATACTTAACTGTTTTGTCACGTTTCAAGGTTGAGGCGGAAGCAATTGCAGATATTCAACGTTTTATTAAACAAACCAACAACAAAACAAAGACACTAAGACAACTTGGCAAAATACTGTGGCAAGAAACAAAACACAGTAACATGGAACACGGTAGTCAAAGACAAATGTAAGACAGAAGCAGTGCATACAATGGAGATATATTATATATGTGCTCATTACCAGAAACGTGATTCAGGTGCAGGCGCTCATGTGACATGTAGTACAGTGCAGTGGCTGATGGGAACTGAAGTCCAGTGTTACCTCCATGATATACGACAGAATCCACCCCGCCAAGGGCGCTTCTCCCAGAGCGCCCAAAAATGCACTCCCTCCATCTGGTGGTCCTGGCCCCTTGGGCAAAATGTCCCCAGCAGAACTGAAAAGCAGAGTGGCGTCCTCGGCAGAGCAGGAAAGCAGAGCAGGAAAGCAGAGCAGGAAAGCAGAGCGGCGTCCTCGGCAGAGCAGGAAAGCAGAGCAGGAAAGCAGAGCAGGAAAGCAGAGCGGCGTCCTCATCGGAGCAGGAAAGCAGAGCAGGAAAGCAGAGCGGCGTCCTCATCGGAGCAGGAAAGCAGAACAGGAAAGCAGAGCGGCGTCCTCATCGGAGCAGGAAAGCAGAGCGACGTCCTCAGCGGAGCAGGAAAGCAGAACAGGAAAGCAGAGCGACGTCCTCATCGGAGCAGGAAAGCAGAGCGACGTCCTCAGCGGAGCTGCAGCTCAGAGTGACGTCTGCGTGGCAGGACAGCGGGACAACTTCCTCCGCAGGACAGGAGAGAGGAGCGATGTTCATAAACTACATCACATTCAGTGCTCTACTTAAATAAGTAATTGAATTGAATATACGTCAGTGGTGCAGGTTGGTTTTCAGCCAGGAGTTGGTATTAGCCAAGGATAATTTTAAAATGCTGCTTCTTCACACAGGTGAGAAATGGTTGCCATGTTTTATCAAACTTCAGAGAAAAACCTTGTAGAATACATAAAATACAGTCCAGGAGCTTGCTGTCTTAATAATATTTGTTGGCTTCCTACAAGGTCACAGTGGCACTCAAATCAGAGCAGTGAGTTGGATTTGTTTCTATAGGGGGTAGTGTGTCAAACACGCTTGTTTGTTTTCAGTCCTAGTCTGTAAATTTCACATCCAGGTTTTCTTCCAACACAATGTAAATATCTGTCAAAGAAACTGTATGAACTCAATTAATGATAGCTGTACAGCCATGCTATCTTTTTTTATTAGAACAAAGGGATTCAGTAATGTATGTATTGCTGGGATGAATGGAAGGTATGGGGAATTGAGGATTGACCTCACAAGCACAAGTACTGGTAGTATTAGTAAGTGCTGATGGGGTATAAAATCTTTGTCACGCTATAATCCTACTAGTTTTTAAATAGCAAGGCTCGTCAGATATGAAAAGTTCTGTGCATAATGGATGGAGGGAAGACATGGTTTGCCATCAGTGGAACTGTCACAGGGGTGGTTTTGAGGTGAAAATACTTTGAATTGCTTCTATATCCTTAATGATTTTTCCCTTATTGACTCGTGGCCAATTCCCACCAATCAGTTAGCACTCTTATTCCCCTATCGCATGACAGGTATCAATCAGGGAGGCCAAAGGCTATCATGTGATTCCTCCGAGGCAAGAGAAGCCAGCTGACCAAATTTTTTCAAAAATCTCATGCAAGTTATTTGGCAGGGTAACAGACTCCAGAGGAAAGCGTTATCCACCCACTTCCGCATTCATGGGTTCACAGACGCCCTTGATTGGCTAGTGTTGCTGTGATTGATAGGGGAGAGAGAGTATACCACCCCTCCCCCCTGAACGCGGCCAGTTTTGCTCTCTTGGGCTGCCGATCATGGATGACTGTGGCATCATCAGAATACAAACTTGCAATCTCCATATGATAGGGCGAACAATTTTCTATGGCCGGGCATCTATCTGGATCTTAACCAACTGGTGTAATTAAGCCTTTCTGAGTAATAAATTCCAAGGTGCCTTCATTTTACATTTTGCTGTAAGTTAAAGTACAAAAGTACTTGCTTTAAAAAAAGGAACTCTAGAAATGACAGATATAGTATTTATAAATTATTTTCATGATCATTTTCTAGAGATGTCTCTGACTGCAGACCAAAACATGACATTATATGTCATGGCGTAAACATCTCCCTCTGCTCCCTTCTCCAGGGCCTCGCCACTTGAGGGGCTATCTTTAATACAGGGTGTGAATTAACCTGTCAATCATGAAATTGTGGATTAAAAAAAAAAAGTTTTCTTGTTCAAGTACTCTCATTAACTTACTAAAAAGCTGAGCTAAATCTTTAAACATATGAAATGTGATAGCCTTGTGAAGTTAAAACATTCTTTCTTTTTTGTATATTTATTGATTTTAAAAAAATAAATAAAACACACATTGCATAACATTGGATGCCTCTGTAGACAACTCTAGACAACTAGACATGCCACTAAAAATAGCCAGCTAGTTTCTCAACCAATTAAAAACCACACTAAACTATGATTGGTTTTATTTGATTTGAAAGTGTGTCTTATTCAGATGTTTATCCAGTCCTGCTTTCTCCTACCTCAAAGTGATAAGGGACAATTGACATGCTACAAAACAAAGGAATAATAGTAGGATATCCTGCTTTGAAACAGTAATGAATTCCATGTATATTGGTGTCTACCACTGAGAATAATAATAATATTGTCTTTCTCTAGACACTCATACTAAGTGGATGTTAAGTGATAGTGTGATTTTGGTAGATTTCTATGGAGTTTATGCTTTCACTAAATGAGAAAAAAAAAAATAAATAAATAAAAACAAAAAAATAAATACTACAAGTGTGCTACTCTGTGTTATAAACAGTTACTTTCAGTCATTTTAAGTCATGCTGCTGTAATCATTTCAGCAGATAACTGCTACCCCTCATGACAACACCCATGCCACATGAAACAATCTAATTGGCCACCACCCACCTTTTCCCCTTTCCTGCCCTACTTTGCTCCTCTTTCACGCATCTGAGCACAATTTTCTCCATAGAAAATTAATAGGAATTGGGACAAAAAAAAATGATTTGTGCTGTTGCAAATGGACTGGAACTGCATAACATGTCTAGGGTGAATTGGACTGAATGGGACCAGTGTTAGCATGCTAGCTATCACCTGAGAATGATAGTCAAATTGTCCAACAAACCATATGAAAGCTGTGAAACCAATCACACTGAAATTATATAGGAACAATCAGCTACACTGCATACACTGAATGCCGATTAGTCAACACCGGAAATGTCAACAAAAATGAGCGTTAGTAGGAAGCCACGCGCACATATCACGTGAGAGGATTCTCCCCAATCAAGCGGAAGAGCGGCCTTTTATACTCTCCCCTTGTCTGCTGGATGGTGGAATTTTCCTGTGCGGCGCACCATTCATCGGCCGAGGGTGTGTCGGCGGTTCCGCCCCACTGCCACATGCTTTCTGGCCGTCAAAAATCTTGAAACGGGGCCGTCTCTTCAGCGCCAGCGTGGCAATCGGGGAAGGAGCGATTTTAGCTCCTTGTACGCCAGCTATCGATCCGTCGCAACAGTATTCTCGCAGCATTCGGCCAACCTCCTCCTCTATAGCCTGGCGATGGGCCTCCGGGACCCGATAGGGCCGCTGCCGCACCACTACTCCCAGCGGTGTCTTGATTTCGTGGTGGACCAGTTGCATCATTCCTCGGGAGGTAGAGAACACATCCGTGAACTGACCCACTAACCTGAATACTCCTGTCTTTGCCCGGGAGTGAGGTCTTCCCCCTGCTGGACCAAGGTACCTTCCTCATGGCCTGTCTCTAGGGTCACGAACGCAGACACTACTGGTGCTGGCTCCACCCATTTCTTTAATAGATTTATGTGGTATGTTTGGGTGTCTGCTCGCTTACCAGGCTGTTGCAGGCGATAGTTCATGGCTCCCTTCCTCTCGAGGACTGTATGGCCCTTGCCATCGGGCTAGGAACTTGCAGGCACTGTTCGGCATGTGGAAGGTTGGAACTCCCGGGGTTGTGCTGGGCGGTCGTATACTCGCTTCTGCTCCTCCTGGGCGGCTCTCATATGCTCCTGGACAATCGAGGCCACTTGGTCAATCCTCTCCTGCATTTCCTGCTCATATTCAGTGACCAAGCAGAATGGGGAGGGCTGTTCCTCCCAGGCTTCCCGGGCCACGTCCAGCAGTCCTTGAGGTCGCTGTCTGAAGAGGAGTTCGAAGGGGGTAAAGCCCGTGGAGGCCTGGGGGAACTCCCGGACGATGAAAAGGACGTAGGGCAGGAGGAGGTCCCAGTTTCTCCTTTCTTCGTTCACCACCCTCCGTAGCATCTGCTTCAAGGTTTGACTGAACCTTTCGACGAGCCCGTCGGTCTGGGGGTGGTAGGGGTGGCATCAGTGTCAGGGTTTTGGTCTTGGGGACTACCAGGAGGTCCACCTGCTCCCCTCGGCGGCAGGCACGTTGGTAAAGGAGACCACCCCGAATGAGGAAGTAGGAGGAGGGGAGCCTCTGGTCAGGGTCCCGGTCGATCCCTTCTATCAGTCGCACCTGGGCCCAGCAGTGTTTCAGGCGGTCATCCTCCTTCTGCTCCCGCCCAAAATTTCCCTGCCAGTTCACCTGGTGAAACACAGACGATATCGGGTTAGTGTGTGTGTGGCTTACCTTCTGCTGTGGCATCTCCCTCGTCTTGCGCCAAGTAGGCCTGCCGGGCTCGGGTCTCCTTTGTGCGCTGAGGCGCCCTGCCGGATTTTGGAGCTGGGCTGGTCAGGAACCCTGGCCAGTCTCTTCCAAGGAGCAGGGGCACCAGGAGATCTGGGATAAAGCCAACTAGGAGTGGCCAGGTACCAGCTTTACCCCGGATCTGGACCTCGGTCGCTGGGACTTCCCTGGTATCCCCATGGATGCAGGTTACAGTGATGGTCCCGCTCCGGCCAAATTCTCTTGGCAGGATCGTCGGCCGGGCAAGGGTCACGGTACTCCCGGAGTCCAGCAGGGTGGTGACCGGGCTCCCCTCGACCCACACTCTCAGGGTACGGGCTTTTGGCGGGTTCGGCGTGTGGAGGGCGCAGGGTGGCCAAAGCGCACTCCAGGGCGGCTAGGAGCTCCTTGGGCATCCGTGGCGCATGCACTCCCATGATCTGGCGTTCTGTTGGCAGTAGGGCCCTTAGAAATCGGTCCATGGCCACCTTTTCTGCCACCTCAGTGGCGGTGTATATGTCGGGCTGGAGCCACCTCTTGGTTAGGCGCATAAAGGTGTTCATCTGCCCGTGTGGTCTGGCCCCCGGCCGATAAGTCCACCGATGGAACTCCGCGCTGCCTGGTAGGGGGTTCACCTACATTATCTCTCCATAGTCAGCTGCTTCCTCCAGAGAGAGGGCATAGTAGGCTGTGCGTGCCTCCCCGGAGAGCAACGGGCTGAGGGTGCGTGGCCACTTGTCGCAGTCCCAATCTTCACGGCGGGCGATGCACTCAAAGGTCTTGAAGTAGGCCTCGATGTCATCTTCGGGGGTTAGAGGGGGAAGCAGGCGTTGGACCTCGCGGCCAGGATCAGGGAGAGGCATAGCGGCTGCGGGAGTCGCTGTTCTCAGGACCGCTAGTTCTTGTGTCATGGCTTGTAGGCTGTGTGCGAGCTGCTGTGTCATGGTTTGCTTCTGGTAACTGGTCTCCAGAAGGTGCTGCAGCGTGTGATCCATGTTTGTTAACAACTACAATGAGGAGAGGGAGAGAGGAGGAAAACAATAAAATAAAATGAAAAAAAATTGGCTTTTTTTTTTTTTTTTAAGATGGGTGGGTCTGATGCTCGTGCCCGCATCCTCCACCAGTGTAGGAAATTAGCCAGCGGTGGGTGGAGCACAGACACACAGGAGGTCGTTGTAAGGTTGCCAAATGAGTTTAAATAGTTCAGGGGTGTGTGTGTGAGTGAGCGGTGTATGTACGTGCTTGCGTGTGGGCGTGGGTTACAGGATTTGCCAGAGTTGCGCCAAATGAGGGCTCTTCTGGGCCGTCAGGCAATGCCGCGTGCGTAGTCATGGAACGGAGGCTTTGCTCGGATCTGAATCTTCTGAAAAGAAAAACACACACACACACACACACAGACACACAGACAGAGAGACAGACAGAGAGACAGACAGAGAGACAGACAGAGAGACAGACAGAGAGACAGACAGAGAGACAGACAGAGAATGCCGATTAGTCAACACCGGAAATGTCAACAACAATGAGCGTCAGTAGGAAGCCACGTGCACATAGCACGTGAGAAGATTCTCCTCAGTCGAGCGGAAGAGCGGCCTTTTATACTCTCCCCTCGTCTGCTGGATGGTGGAATTTTCCCGTGCGGCGCACCATTCATCGGCCGAGGGTGTGTCGGCGGTTCCGCCCCACCGCCACATGCTTTCTGGCCGTCAAAATTCTTGAAGCGGGGCCGTCTCTTCAGCGCCAGCGCGGCAATCGGGGAAGGAGCGATTTTAGTTCCTTGTGTGCCGGCTGTCGGTCCGTCGCGACAGTATAGTAAAACATCATCATGCCCCAACTATAGGCACAAAATAGGTCTGACTACGAGTGGCCAATCAGGGGAGGGAAGCATACGAGTGTTAACCAACCAAACAGTAATGGAAAAAGAGTGCTATATTGAATGAGCAATTCAGAAGTAATGGAGTTTTAGTTTTTTTCTTTTTGAAAATATAAGGCATATTTATTCTTTGCTTTGATGGGAAACTACTGAATAACAGTCAGATGATTTATCTTAATTGTGGGATTTGTATCATTATACAGTAGCAAAGATACAGTATGTAGCTAGCTACATGGGTTTTGATAGCCAGTTAGAAGTGTTTCTCTAGATGTGTTTGTTTTTCTGTCATATATTTCAAACTTGGTTATATCACTGAGAGTTAGTCATCTGGACCGTGTGCTCTCCTTCACTGTGTAACATATTTATTGCTTTGTGTTTTGGCTAGCATGCTAACACTATATGACTCATGTCTAACATGTTTGACAGGATGGAGAACACAATACACAGATTAGACTTGAGATAGTGGGCTAGTTTGAGTCTATCATTGTTACAGAATGTGAGGAGTAATCTCCACTGGAGCTAGATTCAAGCGTACACAATAGCACACTGCAAGCATCAAATCAACACAGTTGCATGCTGTGAGATTCACCTGGTACTCATTAACTGTAACAGTCACATTGATGCTTTATTATTATTATGCTCATAATACTTTTGTAATACTGAGGAAATTATATCCTCAGACTTGTGAACACTTGGGCTGCATCTCAGACAGCATACTATAATATCAAATAGTTTTTCAGTTCAGCACTGGTGTCATCATCATTTAGGCCTACTACTTAGTGTGCATTCTGTATTGATGAGAATATCATACCACATTGAGCAGTATTGCAAATGAGCCCTTCTACCACATTATACAACAGTTAGTTCCAGGTTACTAATCTGATTGGTCGAGTGTCATTCCAAGAGTGCTTTTATTTAGTTTAACCACACTGGGGTGATTCACTGTTTACATCACTCCACTTGTCCATGTTCGCCATGCAAAATTCCAATTCTAGCAACAGTTAACTGAAACTGTTACTATAGTAGAGTTAGTGACATCATCAATGGATATGGCAAGACGATACATCCAATCTAGCCAGCTAGCTGATGGTTTATCTTTCATTCCATAAACAAAACCTACGGCCACATCGTGTCCAAAATGTCAGCTACTGGATATTAATTTCTTGTTTATACTGTAGAACTGTATATAAACGCAATACTGCACTCACAAATGTGATATTAGCTAGCTAATATTGATCACTCCAGCTTTATTCTTTGAGTTAGAAAGCGTTTAGCATGCTTTCTGCTGCTGAGTTTTTGGAAGTTTTTTTTTTTTCTTTTCACCTGACAGTCAGCTTCTCTCCATGAGATAACACTAAAAAGCCTCTCATTTTTTAACATAATGATGTAGTACCTGAGACCCGTGTTTGCCGACACCTATTTATATTGACAGTTCGGTACTAAAGTGCTAGTATTTCCTGAAGAAATTCATTAACGGGGAGGCTGCAGTCATTCTCGACTGCTGTCTGTGACTGTGTTTCGCTATTGCATCAAAGCCCTTAAATAGAGTGTTCTATATTTCATTAATGTGTGCCTTCTTCTAAGCTGTCTTGGCTTTTTTTTTTTTTTTTTTTTTTTGAGTACTTTGAAGCAGGGAATTCATTCTGCCCTCTGCTTAGCAACTGAGTAGCAACATTTCTGTTTGTGTTTGAGAAAGAGTGCTTTAATTGAACAAGCTGTCAAAGGCATACATACTGTAGATCTATTGCATCCAAAACAGTGATGCCAGGATCAGGGCCATAGGCAGGATTTTTAAAATGCAGGGGTCATGAATTCCAAACTCCATAGTGGATTTTTGTCTATGCATTTTAGTGTGTTTTGAGAAATATATATATATATATATATATAGATAGATAGATAGATAGATAGATAGATATATCAGGGTGTTGAGGTAATATAAATTCCTCAGGGAAGAAACTGTTAAGTTTGCTGCTGGTGGCACTTATGCTCCTGTACCTTCTGCGAGATGGCAAGAGGGTGAAGAGTGCATGAGAGGGGTCATCCCCAATAATACAGTTGTTATATAAATTGTCGATGGTGGGTAGAGAGAGTGCAATGTTCTCACAATCCGCTGTAGGGTCTTGTGGTCAGAGACTGTGCAGTTCCCATACCACATGGTGAGACAGCTGGTCAGGACACTCTCTATTGTTCCTCTGTAGAAGGTGGTGAGGATGGAGGGAAGCCTCTGCAGGAAGTGGAGGCGCTGATGGGCCTTCTTGGCTAGGCCCAATTGAATATTAACTGTAATAAAAATAAAATTTACTTGTATTTATACTATTTACTTGTATAAGTGATACTACTTATACTACTTGATACTACTTTACTATTTAATATTTACTTGTATAAGTGTATTACACCAAAACTTTGATCAAGTTTATATTTGTATTTACATCCTATGATTTTGCAAATATATGTGGAAAGCAAGTGCTACTACGATGCTTTATCTAATGATATAGCTTTATTTTTCTACCATACATGACACAATAGAGTATGTTACATTCCAAAGCATATTTATTGTAGTACAACTCAATGCATAACAATATAATTTTAGCATGTTACCCAATAAGCAACAGCATAATGACAATGAAACACACAGGGTTCTACAATCTTGTGAACAATACAAGGGGTTTGATTGTTTAATGATGTACAATATCCAATATCAGAATGTTGTGGTACTGATAACTGTTCAGTGACTTTTCACTTTTGTAATACATAAAATGTGATTCTTCACCCATGGCAATGGGATGTAGAATATATATAAGTTTACAGGAAACAGAACACTAGAAAGAGAAGTCTTGGAGCATGATGGTGTTTCACCAAATGAATAATGAATAGAAGGCAGCATGAACCAAGAATGATAATGGTGCAAAAAAAAAAAACTTAAGTGATGTATTATAAGGAAAATGCACTGAAAGCATTTCTGAAATCTTTGGAGGACATAAGAAGAATGTGTGAACCTCCATACAGACTCTGGAGCTGTAAGGAGGCAACAATACCCTCTGCCAAACTGTACCACTTATGATGGTTTTCCATCCATCCATCCATATTCTATACTGCTTATCCTACACAGAGTTGTGTGGGAGCCTGGAGCCTATCCCAGGGGACTCGGGGCACATGGCGAGGGACACACTGGACTCCATCATGTGTGTATGTGTGTGTGTGTATGCAACCCATCGCAGGGCACAATTGCGCGCACACACTACGGACAATTTAGAAATGCCAATCAGCCTATGATGCATGTCTTTGGATGGGGAGAGCATGCAAAGAGGCGGAATTGAACCCCCAACCCCGGAGGTGCGTAGCAATGTGCTAACCAATAAGTCCCCCATCCCATCCCATTCCATTACCCCCACGATTATAGCTTTCCATGATAGAACAGCTTGATCGTATCACCATGTGAGATGCAAATATGAAACACAGGAAAATAAGCCAGATAAAAAACAGCCGATTCTGTGGTCATGCATTGTGTGGAACACCTCTCTGTTTCAATTATCTGAAGCATTCATCTGATATTCACTTGATATCATTGATACATTGATATGCATGACATGCTGTAAGGATTTTGGAGGACTCACCGTGGACCCATTGGTGTGCCCGTGTGTTCTCCAATTACCCATAAACCCTTTATTGAGTCACAAAACTATACAAATATTCTTCAAAAGAAGTATGAACCAGCCTGCCACAGAGGATCCAGTCTCTCTTTGCAACTATATTGTTTTTCCTCTACTTTAGCACAAAGCAATATAACACAAAGCTGATTTTTTTTTTTGTACTGAGCAATCAAGTACTGCTAATCCAAGGCTGTCTGTCACCTTGCATGGAATTCATTTAGTAAGATAAAGATATGTCCCTCACACATTCACATTCAGACATCAAAGGACAACAAAAACATTCCTTCCTAGGAGATTTTTGTCATTTGACTTTTTTTTAATTAAAGTTCTTTCACTATGTGTCAAAGACTAGACTGTTTTCGTAATCATAATGCACATGAGGAATGAGATGTTTATTTACAATATATCTTCATAATCATTGTCATAGGTGATATATTGGTGCAGAGTAGCACATATGTAAAGAAAATAAAACAAAAAATAAATGACAGGGTTGGAATGAATACAGTGACGAAACCTGAGGAAACATATCTTTAAATAAATGTCCAGTATCCTACAGTATCTCTTATTATTAGTTAATAGTATTAAGGTACATGAAAGTGAACCAAACCCAGCAAAATAAAAGATTAACTCAAGTATGATCAACTTCAAGCAAGTTCATTGCTCTGACTGACTTTGGAACTTACAACAACAACAACAACAACAATAATAACATAACACAATTTTGACATAACACAATATAGAAAGCTGCATGATTATAGTTCTGTTTCTCTCTTGCCTATTGTGACTCACATGAGCAACAAATGTATTTATTTTATTAAAACAAATCCAAACATTGAACATGTTTTTAAGTTCTAAAATAAGCTCTAAATAAAAGTATTTTAGATCACATTGCTTTTCTCTTGACTTTATTTACATATGTGACCTTGAAGTAATCCAAAAATAATCAGATTACATTACTTTCATATTGTGATACTTGGATTACATTACTGATAAATTTTTTTATGAATTAATTTGTAACTGTAATGGAATATATTTTTAAAGTAATCCTCCCAACCCTGGTCGTGCCCAAAAATGCAAAGGTCCATTTGGCACTTCTTTTCATCATCTGAACTGGTATATTTTTGCAATATTGACAAAGTAATGGACTTTCCATTTGATATTGCACTTTCTCATCTTTACACTCCAACTTGTCCAAAAGTAAAACACCTCTGCAATCCCATTTGTAATTTCACTGTCAACAAGGTAGCCCTGTCAATCAGACACTGTGGGTGGGACTGGAATGGAAATTGAGTGTTTTGCAAGAAGAGTCCCATCTTCATTCCAGCGTTTCCAAATTTATGTTTTCTTCCCCTCTGGAAATGAACTACTTTTGCTGTTCTGCAGCAGGGATTTTTTTTCTTTTGCACAAAAAAAGGTAAAACTGATAGATTTTTGTATGCATACAGTGGCTATTTGATTATTCATGAGTGTGGGCTATGGTTATGATTATTCTGTATTGAATTGAGAGATGAAAGGATGTATGAGTAGAATTATTATAGGTATAGTAACTACAGTAAATTAAATATATCAAATATATGAAAGAACAACAACATTTACTCCAAAGTCCAACCCACATGGTTTGATTTACAGGTGCAATAAAATAAAAATTCAAAGGCATAGGTGTTTATTTTTTAATACCACAGTCTGGTTGGAGATCAAAAACAGTTTTAGATATTTATATATGTCATTATATACTGTATAACAGGCAGCTTCTGCTTATGAAGTTTCCCAAATTGAGAAATTTTTGCTGGCCCAAGCCTATTCTTGAAATTAATATTAATGTCAATTTTGAATTAAAACAGACTATTTTCAGCCTAGAGATTATTTTTTCCAACCAAAATTTCTTCAAGAATTTTTCAGGGGAACACCCTTTTTATCCTCCTGTTTGATTACCGATTTTTTCCCCAGTTATTTTGGTCATGCAACCATCCCGTTAATTCTGTTAAAGGCCCACTGATCTGATCGACAAACTGCTTTCTACAATTTCACAATCAAAACCCTTGCTCAGCACCTTCAATCAGTTACACAAAATTGTCCATACTGATAAGAATGAAGCACAAGTTATCCTTTTTCAACATTTCTAGGGTCCTGAATTTTATGTAGTGCACGTCGTCCTCACAAACCTCTACAGATTCCACTCGTATTAGAAGCTGAAAAGATTTCAAATCTCATTGAATAGAATTCCCTTTAAATGCATTGCACACATTTGTAGTCTAAACTACTTTTCTTTATCATCTGCCATGTGTCAGGTTGCTCTTTATTTCCCCCTAGTTTATAGCTACGTGTAAATAACCAAGGAATTCTTCAACATAAGTTATTCATACATATGTGCAGTGTGGTGCTCTTCCTCACTTACTCATTGTCTGTCTACTTCAGGCCCAAAAATGTGACTTCATCCATCCTGCTGCATTTTTGCAGCAGTCCAGATATAAGTGTTTAATAATAGTGTCTATTAAGTATAGTATAAATATATTAGGTTATAAACTGCAAGGTTTGAGTAAGTATCAGTCCAAATGTAACAAATTTAATATTTTTTTCTTCTCTACTTCTGTACATCTGTATTTTTACAGTGGCGTCTAATTTCAGGAGTTACAGGATTTTCAGTAGTGATGGCATCTTGGTCCCAAATGAGCATTCTGAATCCAAACAAAAAACACAGCCACCCACAGACTTCCTTATTCCTTATTCAATCTATGTAAGTTCCCAAATATGTTAATATTTATTGCAAGGAAAATAGTAAAAAAAAAAAAAAAAAAAGCATCTAAATTCAATGCAACAAATAAAAAACATTAACAATCATTAAAAGCTGACTATAGCTTTACTATGGTCTATAACAATATTATCAGCTACTCAGGTAGTTCCCTGCCATACCCCAACCTACCCATGGAGGGGTCAATCTAGCAATTTATACCTACTCAACTTGTGACCTACACACCAATACCAAATTCGGCCCAGGCACTGCAGAACAGATCCCTCACTGTCGGCTTAGAAACTGACTGGGTGATGTTCCTGAAACAACCAAACATTAACTACAAATTTATTAGCTGTTGGCAAGAAAATAGAAGAAAATAATTGCCTTTTCTCCTATTCAGAGGAGCCAAACAGCCAGTCAAAAGTAAAATATTAAAAAATATTATAACTAAAGAAAATTTTATAAATACAGTATCTCACAAAAGTGAGTACATCCCTCACATTTTTGTAAATATTTGATTATATCTTCTCATGTGACAACACTGAAGAAATTACACTTTGCTACAATGTAAAGTAGTGAGTGTACAGCTTGTATAACAGTGTAAA
>JANDJT010000021.1:16855967-16884387 GCA_024331685.1 Stegophilus panzeri | reverse complement strand
TTCTTAGCGTGTTCAATACTTTTTTCCTGTGTCATTCCACTTTATTACACATAACTTTATTTATGGACTTTAATGTTAATTAATGTTAATGTCAATTAATGTTAATTGAGTTAATACTGATGTCTAATATGAATAGCTTCATTGGAAATATATTTACTGGAAAAAATGTTGACGCGTTCAATACTTATTTCCCCCACTGTATATTTCAGATAGCCTTTTTCCTTTGAGAAAAGAAGAATGTATTGAAATCATTCTGATGGCTGGATCAGGAAGCTTTCACTAGGTTGCGATGGACGTTAATAGGAAACATCGCAAGCACATCACACACGACATTGTCGCCAAACTTATTAACAAATTCAAAAGACTGGAAGTGTTGCGCAACAACAAAGAAGTGGATGACCATGAACATCCACTGACGAAGGCACAACTGACATGGTGCTGGCAAATATAGTCCACTGTGTATGGAAAATTTTGGGACACCCTGTATTTTATATGGCAAGTGATTGAAGATCGTTCATACAGTATTACTGTCCTGACCACATGGAAGTGTACTACAATATGCTGTCAGTGGAAATTTTACATATAAATAGAGCATATAAGGATAGCAAAAAACACTTTATGTGTAGGATAAATGGTCTGTGTTTTTCAAGGCAATGGCATGCAGTTTATCACACTGAAGGCAGGGGTGGAAAAAGGAGTTATTGTAGATCCTGATGAGGAAAACATAGACTCACAGCCCCAATTTCAGGCCACAATTTCAAAAGTTTCTTCTCAGAGGAGAATCAGTAACTGTGAGTTCAGATAAAATGACTGCTAAAGTAATCTACACATCAGCTTCCAGACACTGAAAACAAAACCCACAGAGTAATGACACATATATACAGTACTGTGCAAAGGTCTTAGGCACAAGCAAAGAAAGGCTGTAAAGCAAAGATGCCTTCAAAAATAATGAAATTGAATGTTTCTCCATGTAAAAAAAAATACTATAAACAGTAAACAGTAATAAATAAAACAAAGGCAATATTTGGTGTAACGACCCTTTGCTTTAAAAAAAAAATAGTCTCAGGTAGAATTAGTGCATTCTTATAAGGAAATTAGCTGTAAGTTTTACTGAGCAGCTTGCAGAACCAGCCACAGTTCTTCTGAAGACTTTGACTCTCGTACTTGCTTCTTATTTTTGCAGCAAAACCCAACAGCCATCATTATGTTTTGTCTGAAAAGTGGTCTCTTACATAATATGCTGCTTTCTTTACTGACATACAAACATTTTTCTGTAACATTCAATTTTGTGCTAGAAAACTAATGCTTGGAAATCTAAAATGTTTTTGTACTGACTCGATAATGTAGAAGTCATAAAACAAAAATCTATAACAAAGTTTGTACCAAAAAAATAGGGTGCCTAAGACTTTTGCACAGTACTGTACATATACACACAAACTGTATATCTTGCCTTTATTGTGACAAATAAAGGCAACATAAAATTATCATGTTTCTGAGAATTATCATCTTTCTTTCTGTGTGTGTGTGTGTTTGTGTGTGTGTGTGTGTGTGTAATAGTTTACCTCACATCATATTGATGATGCTAGCAAGACCATATGATACAGTATAATGCATAGTTCAAGCCTAATAGTTTCATTGTTGAGCTTTTGATAGATATTAGAGTTTAGCCATCTCATCTAATATCATGACCGGAGGTCACTGCCTTCAGGGCATGTATAAGCAAGAAATTTTGAGGTTTTAATTTCCACACCCTGGATCACATCTGCTGTTCACCTTCTTTAGTAGAACACTAGTAGAATACTGTCTTTTTTCAGCTACCAGTGTATTGTTAAATAATGGTAATAGAACAAATAATTGATTGAAGTACAGTGCTGTGAAAAAGTATTTTTTATATATTGTATATTTTAGTTTTTGTATATATCTCATGCTAAATAGTTTTAGATGTTCAAATGAAATACAACATAAAACAAAGGCAACTTGAGTAACCACACAATACAGCTTTTATTTATTTATTTATTTTATTGAAGCAAAAAAGTTATCCAACACCTATCACCCATGGCAAAAACTAATTGCCAGCTTAAACTTAAAATCTGGTTGTGCCAATTTTAACAGCAATAACTGCAACCAAACGCTTCCGATAACTGAAGATCAGACTTTCATTTACTTCTGGGACTAGGCCTTACTCCTATGCTTTAGATCATTGTCTTGCTGCATAATTCAGTTATTCTTGAGTTTCTACTTACGGACTGAAGACCGTACATTTTCATTTTGATAAACTGGACATTCTCTTTTAGGATTTTCTGGTAGAGAGCACACTTCATGTTTACCTCAGTTATTTCAAGTTGCCCAGGTCCTGCAGCAACAAAGCATCCCCATACCATCACACTTCCACCACCATGGTAGATATGATGTTCTTTTTTTAGAATTCTGTGTTTGGTTTACGCCAGATGTAACAAGACCTCTGTCTTCCAAACAGTTCCACTTTCGACTCATCAGTCCACAGGACATTCTCCCCAAAGGTTTGAGGATCATCAAGGTGTGTTTTGGCAAAATTCAGATGAGCCTTAATGTTATTCTGGGTTAGCAGTGGTTTTTGCCTCGCCACTCTTCCATGGATTCCATTTTTGCCCAGTGTCTTTCTGATAGTGATGAACAGGGACCTTTATTGATGCAAGAGAGGCCTGTAGGTCCTTTGATGTTGTCCTGGGCTCATTTGTGACTTCCTGGATGAGTCGTTGCTGTGCTCTTGGAGGAATTTTAGAAGGTCGGCTACTTCTGGGAAGGTTCACTACAGTGCAGAGTTTTTCCATTTGGAGATAATGGCTGTGGTCATTCCACATTCCACAAAGGACCACTCACTGTGGTCCTTTGGAGTCTCAGAGCCTTTAAAATAGCTTTGTAACCCTTCCCAGACTGATGTGTTTCAATAACCTTCTTCCTCATCGTTTCTGGAATTTCTTTCAATTTTGGCATAATGTGTTATTGGGTAAGGCCTTTAAACCAGTTACATGCTGTTGAAAATGTTCTATTTAAGTGCTGATTTGATTGAACAGGGCTTGCAGTAACCAGGTCTAGTTGCGTCTAGTCCAGCTGAACCCCATTATGAATGCAGTTTCATAGATTTGGGGAATTAGTAAATATGGGGGAAAATAAATTTTTCACAGAGGCCCAGTTGGTATTGGATAACTTTATTTGCTTCAATAAATAACATTATAATTTAAAAACTGTATTTTGTGTTCACCCAGGTTGCCTTTGTTTTATCTTAGATTTTGTTTTAATTTCTGAAGCAATTTAGTATGGGACATACACAAAAACAGAAAAAATCAGGATTTTTTTTACAGCACTTTAAGTACACAGGAAGGATTTTTGTTTTTGTTTTTTTTTTTCAGAGGAAAAAATAGGATGAATACATGCTTTGTTACCTTAGATTGTAGACCTTGTTACCTTACGGAGAGGCCTATTGTATCAAGAGTTATTTATTCAGAACAGAGGGGAATGGCTGGTAATTGTAATTTGTCCTTCTTGTTGCTTCTTGTTGCTTCTTGTTATTATTATTATTATTATTATTATTATTATTATTATTATTATAAAATTTTTTATTATTGTTACATTATTATTTTTAAAAAATTCTACTGAAAAGACTACTCCTAAATAAACTAAACATTGAACTTTTGCTACTACAAAAATGAAGCTACATGCAAAATATGGGTCAAAATATATATATAAATGAGTTTTTGTTTGTTTGTTTGTTTTTTTGCATGAAAAGGTTTGTATCCCACCACCGGTTTACTAGCTTTCATACTTCAGTCAAGCACATTCTCCAGGGGTGAGAAGACTTCAGATATGATGGGGGTTTAATAAATGGGAATAGCAGAGCTGGATTTTGGCAGAAGAATTTAAGGTCCCCCTTAAGATATAGATGAATATATTTCATAGAAAACTGATGATAGAATAATGAATAGGCCAGTATGAAGCAATAAGACAGTATGCCTACACTAATACTAACAGCATCCTGCAACAAGAAAACAAAAAAGTGAATAGTGTGAAAATGACAGTTGATTTATTCAATGCTTGTTAGTTTCAGAAATGCAGAAAACCATTAATCATCACAGATGTTACTGGATCATAAGGTAGTGTTTGCTCTTCTGCTATAAAGCCCATTCTAAACCAGATGCCGTAAACATGGAATGAGCACCACAGGGGCAATACTTCTAAGCTCAAATGATAATCAATGTGGCATTTTATGCTGGATGCTTTTGTTGCACACATTAAAACGAGTAATGCATGTTTGGGGTAATGTAGCTTCTTTATTTGCTCACCATTGTCTTTACGTTCTGCAATTAATTACAAGACATATTAATCGTTAGAGAACATAACACACGCTGCGACAGTGCAGCTCAACACCCTGAGCAGTGATGTTCTAGCTCTGTGCACTCGCGGGTGTTTTTCCCCTACCACTGGTCATCAGCGCCCTCTAATGGTATAAGTATCAAGTATTCTTTCTGTCTCTCATCACGACTAATATTTCAACGGTAATTGTTCAATAATTATAACAACAAAAATTACAGGCCTCCAGTCTTACTGATTACTGTCAATACCAATAGCCAAAATAATATGGGGGGAGTGTCTTCTTATTAACAGTTTCCTCACACCCTCCCCTCCACAATGTAATGGCGACTTGACATTCGGCACTTTCTAGACCACATTAGAAATCTTGCAATATTACACCACAGAGGTATATACATAGACTATAACCAAATAGGAGTCAGACCAACAATACTGTACTGTAACCAGTAACCCATATAGCATTTATCTCCTGTTCATGCCATAGGTATGTAGTAGCTGTCATTGTGCACGATGACAATCCACCACTGCCTCCACCTTTGGCGCGGGTATCTGTATCATTACTGAGTAAGTTACTTTAACAACAGGATAGTCTAACATCTTCCTATTTATACTGTGATGTAAACCCTGCTGATGTAAGCAAGTGTCAGTTGCCTAGCGCTAAAACAATATTAATTGTAACTTCTTCCCCTTACAGATAATAAACCCATTACGAACACAACTTATTTATACAACAAAATTTGTTAAAGAACAAATACATGTTTTCTATTGATCAGCCATCGTAGGCTGTCCTAATCTATGGTAAGTAAACAACTTCTTTTGTTTTCTTATTTGATATAGGATATTCTATAAAGGATAATTTTTTCTTGGACAGGTGAATGGTCAGCCTCCTCTTGGTCACTGTCCCCAGATGGCTCATCTTCCGATTGAGGACCTAGTATTTCACTGTGCTGCTCCTGCCCACTCTCCTTTCCATCTGGTGGTACTAGTTGTTCTGTGTACTTCTCCCCAATCAGATGCTCATCTCTAGCCACTCCACTGTCTAGATCCAACCGGATGCTTCTGCACTCAAATGACCCTCAACCTCTTTTCTTGGCGTATGTCTGATGATACCTCTCCAATCATCCTCATCTTCTGAGTTCTCTTCTTGTTCCTTGTCTTTTTGTTTTTGATGATTTGTCTTCCCTTTAACCTTTCTAGGTACAGTAGGTACCTTTTCCTTTTCTAAAGGTAGGAAGTCACATGGCAACAGCAAGTTCCAGTGGATTATTCTAATTCGTCCATGGCCATTCTCAGGCTTCAGTTCATACACCGGACTGTCAGGGTGTTTCCTCTTTGTTACCACATATACTTGTTCTTCCCAGAATGATCTCAGCTTCCCTGGCCCTCCTTTCTCATTCATATTGCGAATTAGCACTCTGCCTCCAGGTTCTAGGTCAACACCGTAGGCCTTCCTGTCATAGAGTGTTTTCCCTCGCACCCCTTTCTTGCAAGCAGATTCTGAGGCTAATCTGTATGCCTCCTCCATTCGGACTCTCCATTTCTCTGCATACTTTTGGTGTGAGGAGCTTTGATTTTTAGCTGTTAAACCAAACATGAGGTCAATCAGGAGTCTTGGTTTTCGACCAAACAACAGGAAGTAGGGAGCATAGCCAGTAGCCTCACTGTGTGTACAGTTAAAAGCATGAACCACCTTGTTCAGGGAAGTCTTCCAGTCTGCTTTCGCTGCCTCCGTTAGGTTTCTGAGCATAGCCAGCAGCGTCCTGTTGAAGCGCTCTACCTGCCCATTCCCCTGTGGGTGGTAGGGTGTAGTGCGGGACTCTGTGATTCCACTATATTCCTCCAGCTTGGCAAACAGTTTGTTATCAAACTCTCTCCCCTGGTCGTGATGGATTCTTGTGGGAAATCCAAATCTCAGAACAAAGTCTCCATATATCTTTTCAGCAGCCGTTTTTGCAGCCTTGTTCCTGCAGGGGTAGGCCTGGGCGAACCATGTGAAATGGTCCATAATGACCAGAATATATTCATATCCTCCCTTACACTTCTCCAAGTGCAAGAAGTCAATGGAGACCAGTTCAAATGGGTATGTGGTCACAATATTAGTGAGCGGAGCTCTTGTTGGTTTATTTGGTTGCTTATTTTTCAAACAGCTGCATACCTGGGTGATGTAGTGTTCCACGTCCCTCTGCATGTGAGGCCAGTAAAAGCGGTCCCTTATAAGATGCAATGCCCTCTCAACTCCCAGATGCCCCATATCCTGATGTAGTCCCTTGTAAACCAGCTCATGGAACTTTGTTGGTAAGACCAGTTGAGATCTGTTTGCTGTTTTCCGATACAACAGTCCCTCCTCATCAACATGTAATTTTTGCCTCTCTCTTATCAGTGCAGCTACATCGTTGCTGCAAACTTGTTCTCCTCTTTTGGGCCACTGTTTTGAGGTCATGTATTGCTGGACTTTATTGATCACTGGATCCTCTCTCTGGCTCTTCACCAATTCATGTCTGGGTATTTCTGCTACGGCTGGTTGCCACTCACTGTCGGTTAGCTTATTCACCAGGGTGGATATGTTCACTGGACACAGCCATGGTTCACTTTCCTTCAATTGAACAGCCACAGCTTGAGTCACACTGTTCATGACCTCACGTTGCAACCCTTCTGAGCAGGTCCGCATGTACATCTCCATATCCATGGGCATGCGTGAAAGGCCATCTGCATCACCATTAGCTTTACCAGGGCGATACTTGATTGTGAAGTGGAAGTCAAATAGTTCAGCCACCTATCTATGTGTAGTTGCATTCAATTTGGCTGTGGTGAGCACATAAGTAAGGGGGTTGTTTTCTGTGTAGACAGTGAATGGTGGTGAATAATAGAGATAATCTCTAAATCTCTCACATATTGCCCACTTCATTGCGAGGAACTCCAGCTTTCCTGAATGGAGGTGGTAATTCTTCTCAGGTGCTGTCAGAGTTTTCGATCCATATGCAATCACCACCAACTTGTTGTTTTGCTCCTGATAGAGCACTGCACCAAGCCCTTCCTGTGAGGCATCACAGTGAAGGACAAATGGTTGTTCAAAGTCAGGATATCCCAAGACTGGTGGCTGAGAGAGACAGTCTAACAACTGACAGAGTACCTGATGGTGTTTTGTTGACCATGTGACTGGGTGCGATGAGGGCAGTTGGTCTCTGCTTTTCTATTTTCCTCTCCCAGTCCTTGGTCTTGGATCTCTTTTCACCAACTTATCCAAGGTAAGTATGTCATAGAGAGGCTTTGCTATTTTAGAAAAGTTACGGATGTAGGGCCGGTAATATGACAGGAATCCCAGGACTTTCCTCAACTCTCCAATGGTTGCAGGTTTCCTTTCTTTCAATATCTGGACTGGCGCGATGTCGGCCGGGTCCAGTGTATGTCCGTTCTTGGTTACAAACCTCCCCGGAAATCTCACCTCATTCTTAAAGATCTCACATTTCCTTGACGTCAGTTTAACACCATGCCTCTGATAATGACGCAGTACAGTCTTTAAGTCCTTGAGATGTTTTTCGAACGTCTGGGAGTGTACCAAGTTGTCATCCAAGTAAGGCTGGCATACTTCGTCATGGAGGCCGACGAGACACTCCTCCATCGATTGTTGAAACTCTGCAGGGGCAGATGATAATCCAAAGGGAATTCTCACCCACTCATACAATCCCCATGGCGTGATGAAGCCGGTGAGCGGGCGGCTTGACACTTCCAGGAAGCCTTGGTGATATACCTTTCTCTGATCTAGGACAGAAAACCAGGCACTTCCTTTCAGGCCGTCCAGCATATCCTGTATGCGAGGAATCAGGTGGTGGTCGGGGATGGACTTCCAGTTTAGCTCCCGTTAATCACAGCACAGGTGGAGACTGCCATCCTTTTTCCGCATACAAATGATGGGACTGGAGTAGGGAGATTTAGATTTTTGAATCCAGCCCCTGTTCAGTAGATCTTCAAGGTATTCTTTTACCTCTTTATGTAGCGGCTTTGGTACTGAGATATATGTTCGCTGGACAGGTGTGGAATCGTTGAGGCGAATCTGGAGCTGGAGCGATGGAATGCTCCCAACATCATTCTCATCCTTTGCAAAAGCACTACTCTCTGATCTCAGCAGCTGTTTTACTTGCTGCAGTTGCACTGGTGGGAGGTGATTGAGGTTAACTGGGGGGTCCCACAGGTCTTTCTTCCTTTGTTCTGGACTTGGAGTCGATATCTCCGCATGTTGTGCTCCCATTGGTTTAACAGCTGCAGGATATATGGCTATGGCCCCCTGTGTTCTTCCCAAGATGGTTCATGGAGGCAGTATGATATCATGAGCGGTGTTGTTTGTGACTGGGTTGGCCAGGTGTGACCAAGTTCCCCTTTGTAGGCGTACTACGTTTTCTTCCACTCCTAACCCCTCTGGCCACTGTGGGTTTAACATTGGCTCAAATAGTACATCTTGTGTTACTGGAAGCACCCCTGCCCTCACGATACATTTCACTGCTTTAGTCTTTCCTGCTGGAATGATCAACATCTCTTGCCCCATTTTGACTGTGCCTTCACCTATCCCATCATCCCTGCTCTTTATCAATTTGACCAACACTTCTGCTCTCTCGCAGTCAAAAGAGAATGCATTACTGACTGCCTCAGTAACTACACTTGGTAGCTCTATTCCCCTCTCCAATAGATGTTTGATTACATTAAAACCAATAATGGGCTCCTCTGCTACCCCCTTTTCATCAGTTATCAGTACTGGGACCAACATTACTAATCCAGCACCCTTGCCTGCTGGTAACTCAAATTCTACCTCCACCCATCCAGAGAACGGTATTGGTGTCTGGTTCACTGCTCTACCATCTAGTGTCCCAGGTCCCAGAATCTCCTCTATACTTCTCACCTCGGTGTGTAGGAGATGCTGTTGTCTCCATGCCTTATTTATGAGGCACACTTGTGACCCGGTGTCCCACAGAGCCCTCGTCACCACCCTACTAAATAGGCAGCTAAAGTAGCTTTTCTTCCCAATCAGGTTAAGTAACTGTGCTTTGCGTTTTGGGGATAGCAGGCTTACAGTTATTATGTCATTATTCTGTGACTCTTTTGCAACTAAATACCTAATACTCTCTGTAATGAGCTTGTAGACATCTCTAGCTGGCCCCTCCTGCCTCGTCTGAGTGCTGAGAGGTGTTTCCGCAGGAGTCACTGTATTTGCTGACATGTCGACCTTGTCTGGTCTGCCTGTGGGCTTCCTCTGACCTCTGTACCCCCTGGATAAATGACCACTCTGTCCACACTTGAAGCAATGGTCACATTGGTTTCCTTAATTCTTGGCTTTACAGTTGCTGCACCCCCGCTTCTGCGGAGGAGATCTAGGAGCTTCCTGTACTGTCTTCCTAATTTCTTCCATTTCTCTTTTCAGTTCTTTAATCATTGCATAAAGCTCAGCCTCCTTGCTACTAGCTGGTAGTTGTGTTTTCAGGCCTTTAATGCTTGCTGAATGTGTCTGATCCCGTCCACCCACCGCTCCTGAGGCTTCTTGTACTTCCATTCTCAACTCAAGTATTTTTAATTCTTTATTGTTCTTTCTGAATTTTTGTTGTCTCTCCCACTCAAGGCTCGCTGCTTCGTTGGTTTTAGTGATCAGTATATCATCTGTGACTGTCGGGTCATCTAAATAATTCTTTAACTGATATTTGACATTATCACTAATTATTCCCATTCCTATTGCCCTCAGAAACTTCTTCTGAATTAAATCAGGGCTATACTGTTCTTCCGAGCCAGGCTCCCTCGAGGAGACTAGGAGTCTCTCTTTTAGCTCTCTGGCTCTAAATAAGTTCTGCAGGGACTCGTGGCTGTCCTGTGTGACATTAATCAACCGATGGTATAAATCCACAGAGCTGTCCTCCTTGAAGTGGCCCTTTAGAATTGTCCGGAGTTGTGGGAGGGTGAGGTCTGCTTTTATCTCCAGCATGTCCCGGAGGTGTAGCCCTGGGCTGATAGTTCTGACTACTGCTTCGACAATCTCAAGCTCACTGTGCCCCTTTTTCACTCCCAGGTCAATTTGGTGGATCAAATTTGTGTACGACAGTTTATCTCTCTGACCCCTCTCTCCAGTCTGGCCATTAATTTTAAAGTCCCGCCTTATGGTCACTTCAGGAGGTTGGATGACGGGTGGTATTACTGGTTGATTAACCATGACTTGAGTAGGTTGCTGATTTGCCAATTTATTTGTCAGCCGTTTTATTTCTTGCTCAATATTCTTTGTCAATGTCTGAAAGCTAAGTTGTAGCGCTGTATACTGTTCCTGCAGACTGGCTAAAACCGATGCATCTCCAGCAGCATCCTCTACAACTTGCGATGGCCACACGCTTCCTCCTTCTATCGAATTAGCATTGGCTATCAACCTCTTTAGAAAGGTATTTGATACTTCCTCCTCTTCATTTTCAATAGTTCTCTCAGCTGCTTTGTTGATTAATCGGATCAACGTGTGCTTTCTTGCCTGATTTTCAGTAGGGACTTTTGCTTGAATACACACCTCTTTTAATTGGTCAACTGTTAACTGCACCAGGATCTCATTCAGCTCATCCTGCAGTTCCTCCAGCTCCATCATGGCTCGTGTATCGACTCCACTGCTTCATGTTTCCCTTCAATGGCACCGCTGATCCCGGGTTTCGGCACCAATATTTGTTGCACACATTAAAATGAGTAATGCATGTTTGTGGTAATGTAGCTTCTTTATTTGCTCACCGTTGTCTTTATGTTATGTAATTAATTACAAGACATATTAATCGTAATAGAACATAACACACGCTGCGACAGTGCAGCTCAACACCCTGAGCAGTGATGTTCTAGCTCTGTGCGCTCGCGGGTGTTTTTCCCCTACCACTGGTCATCAGCGCCCTCTAATGGTATAAGTACCAAGTATTCTTTCTGTCTCTCATCATGACTAATATTTCAAGGGTAATTGTTCAATAATTATAACAACAAAAATTACAGGCCTCCAGTCTTACTGATTACTGTCAATACCAATAGCCAAAATAATATGGGGGGGTGTCTTCTTATTAACAGTTTCCTCACACTTTGATGCTTGTGCCAAGTTCAGTTTCTTGCTTCAGTTCTATTTGAGAAGTTTGCCAGTGTGCACTATAAGGCTAATGTTACAGGCTGAAATATATCACATGTGCTGTTTAAATTATTGTCATTTCACCACTTAACAGTATTTAGTATTTTATCGGCAATATTTTTTCACTTTAAACACAAAACTGATGCTGATCTCACCTCTGGTTGGAGGCTTGCAATTTTCCATAGTTTAAAATGCCATGGTGTCATTTGCATGGCCTAAATTTGTATATTGAATCTGATAGTCTCTTATATTTTATGTCACAATAGGATTTGTAGGCCACATGTTTGTGGATTGACCTCCTCCTTGTTTGAATGTGATAAATCAAGAATGCAATAAAACCCTGCAGTTTTCATGCTTGAATTAAGTGGCTGCTCACTTTAATTAATCCTTCTAAAATACAGTGTTTAATCACAACAAACGATTTTAATAATGCTGTTGAATGTTCCACTCTATAAATAAAAAACTTTGTTCTTTAAATGGTTCTTAATGACTATCCTGCTGTGTGTTAATACAAAGTGTGGAGGCCATAATGCATCAACAGTCACTGCATATGCTCCAGCAAATTGCCTGGATATGGGCAGAAGCTAACTGAGGCGATCATGACAGAGATTGTTGCCAGGCAACAGCTTAGCTGTTATACAACAGCATGAGGTACTAGTAAACACAAGAACACAAAGCTTATAAAAGCTTTTATAAGAGGACCCAGGTGCCCATGGCTTCATGTAAAAATTATTAAATCCAAATATTCAGTACTTTCCACATTCAATCTACCTCTAATGCCTCTTAATCTTTGTCTATTTCTCAATCTTCCCCTTACTTCAGCTCTTTAAAGCAAGGATTCTCATCAACCTAAATAATTTGTCTCATTATTGGTAAATAAACTAAATGGTATAATTTAGTATGGTTTGTTACACCTTGTGGAATAATACTAGGACTATTGTTAAATGTCTAATGAAAAAAAAAAAACAGAAAAGAAAATGAATAATCTGCCACTACATTAGGAACATAAGACATAATCAGAAATAAGCTTATTACTTTAATCTCAATGCTAACCTGAGTGAATACACCCAAAGCTTTCCTATTAAACGACAGCAGATGCAAGTGCAGATGACTATTAATAAGGTGCAACACATGAAAACAAACACTAAGAATATGAACAGGAACTAAGCAAGCATGGAAACGCACACAAACATGAAGTAAAGCCAACAATCACTAGATCATGAGTACTACAAGTGTGAGAACTTAAATACTACTGGTCATTAGACTTGAACCTGACTCAGGTGCACTTGATGTGCAGGGGCTGATGGGTAATGTAGTCCAATGCCACTTTTGGCACTGACATGACAATTAGTATGTTTTAAAAAAAAAACTTGTTCAAAATACTGCAGGCTAAATTGCACTCTCACATTGACCATGTGTATTCTTCTAGATGTTTGGGATTGCAGAAATAGTGAAGAAAACTCTTTGTTCACAATCTATAGGCTTAATCTTGTACCAATGTTTGTTTTAAAATTGCTAATCCACTTGGGTCTGGCAAGAAGAAACATAAGATTCTAGCTATTTATGCTGTACTTGTCCTTATTGTTGTGACTCTTTCTTCCATTGTAGGTCAAATAGCAACCAAATGCAGCTAGTTTTGTTGTGTAACAAACAGGATTTTAAGTTCTTAAAAACTTAAATAGAAACGTGCACACATAATGGCTCACATTGTTATTGACATTGTTATATTGACATTGTTGAAAAGTTCAACACCTTTTACAGATATTGTGATAATGACAGATGGAAATTTCAGTCACCTTCTCATGCAAAAGCCTTAACCAGGAGAGTCCATTCAAGCAGAATGATCTTGACATGGATGTTTCTTGCACAGATAGTGTAGTTAGTGTCAACTTTAATTCCCGGTGTAATGATTTAAAACATTTTTACATTTGCCAGCCAGGATTATCACCATACCTGAGTAATGAACTTTTCTGAATGACTATCATATACTTGTGTTGAAATAAATAGTCATATTAGTCATCTCAAATACCTTGACAGTGACACAAATGATAACTCATGGGCAGTTCAACTTAGATGGCCAAGCTTATACCTAAATTCTCTTTGCTTAAGACCTCTTGGATATGATCAATCATCCTTCTGATAATGAAGTATGGCAGATGGTATTACAACACTGAGAAATAGTAGAATTTTTTCTGTACTTATAACAGTCCAGGCAGATTAATATGTGGACACTTATCTAATGACATTTCCAAAGTATCACTTTATAGGACATTATCACTGTACACTTCTGCCCATTCATTCAGTTGTATGAATGAATTGAAGAGGACTCCTACTTTAAGCATTGTGCACTGATCTTGCATAATTTTAAGACCCTGACTGATAGTTTAGCAGAAAGACATCAAGAGTCTACTTATACATTAGTCAAAAGTCTGGCTGAGTATTATCCTCTACTTTAGTACTGCTTATGTGGCCTATCTGTAATTCCCATGGATTGATGGATGGATAGAAAGAAAGAAAACAAGAAGAAACAACTACTCCTATGCATAGAAGTTGAGGATGAGGTTGGGGATGGGTGGATGTTTTATTGATCCTGAGGGAAATTGTAGTGTTATGGTAATTGTACCAGACAATACACATCTCACATATATATTAAATGTAATAAGATTAAATATGAAAAGGAACAATGCAAGAAACCAGGCACAGCGGGTACACTAAGGCTCAGTTTTGTTAAAGTAATGTGATTTATTATAGAGACTGATTGCTGTGACCAGACTTAACATAATGCTATTCAGTCTGCAGTAAAAGGTTTACAGCAACAGATTGTGGTGCAATCTATTACTAAAGGTGTTTCTTTGTTTATCCAAAGTGTAATGCATGGGATGGAGGTCAATGTCCATAACAGGTCCACCATTGTGAGTGTCCACCATTGTGCTAACTTGTTCAGACAAACAAAGCCAGCTTTTTAGTTTGTTGAATTTCTGCATAGCTACAATACTGCATAGGATGTTGCACTCTTTGTCAATGAAGTGGCCTGCATGCACAGAAGGACCTCAGTATCTGCTCTGTCCCTTCTTATACATAGCTTCTGTATTGACATTCTCTGCATGCCCAGGTACCTGTAGGTCTTCAGCTCTATGCCATTTGTCATAACAGGGGACATCAGGGGCTTTGACCTTCTGAAGTTCATCACCATCAGCACCATATTTTTTTGTTGTAGCTGGTTCATTTTGCTCCAGTCAATAAAGTCTTTCATCAACTGTGAAAAATGTTCACCATGTGGCATGTACTGGAGTTGGCTGTGTGTCCAAAAGGAGGTATGCTCTGTTCAGTACTCCAATAACTGCTATGTTAACTGCAGGAGGTGATTAAGGGTGAGTTAATTCCAGCCTGTCAAGGGTCCCTATCATGTGTGATGTTAGAGCCACAGGTCATTTAAATGAGACTTTTTGCTTGCCCTTGCTTGGGGACTGGGACCACACAGGACGATTTCCACAAAACAGGGACCTTTTCCAAGCTACAGCTCAGACTAAAAATTATGCTGGATGATTCCACAGATTTGCTTGGTATATAGTTTTAATAATCTGGGGTCAACATGATGTGGGTCTGCAGTTGTGCCCTGAGTTACCTCTGCTTTTTTGCTCACCTTGGCTGTAGAGACTGGAGTATCAGGGGCAGTAGAGGGGGTGGAGATGAGAGTTAACGGGTTCCAGTCGGTGTGAGCAGCTGGGGTTGGCAAGAGAGAAGGAGGCAGCTGGGAATACCCTGACAGGTGGGAGAGTGAACAAGAAGGGGTGCATGGGAGGGCCATTGTCAAAATCATGACCACTTCCTTACTTGTTGTGTATAATGGGCTTAAACAGGGGGCATGAGATGAATGAGATAGTTTTCTGATCTGCCCAGCAGAGAATGATCTGTAGATATGTACAGTGGTGCTTGAAAGTTTTTGAACCCTTTAGAATTTTTAACCCTATATACATCCATAAATATGACCTAAAAGATTTTCACACAAGTCCTAAATGTAGACAAAAAGAACAAAATGAAACAAATGATAGAAAAATATTATACTTGGTCATTCACAACCCCAATTCCAAAAAAGTTGGGACAGTATGGAAAATGCTAATAAAAACAAAGAGCAGTGATTTGTAAAAATACTTTGTACTTAAACAAAAAATGTATAAAGACAAGGTATTTGATGTTTTACTTAATCAACTGCATAGTTTTTTGAAGATGAAAGTTTATTTTGAAATTGATGCATGCAACATGTTCCAAAAAAGTTGGGACGGAGCAATTTAGGACTAATAGTGATGTGACAAGTTGAAAAGAAGGTGATGGGAACCAGATGAGGCAATAGTCTAATCATAGTATATAAGAAGCCTCCAAAAAAAGCCTAATCCTTCAAGAGTAAGGATGGGTCGAGGCTCGCCAATCTGCCAGCAGATGCGTCAGCGAATAATCCAACACTTTGAGAACAACATTCCCCAAAGACAAATCGGTATGATTTGGGGCATTTCAACTTCTACAGTACACAATATAATTTAAAGATAAAGATTCAAGTAATCAGGTCAAATCTCGGTCCGAAATCCACTTCTGAATGTGCATGACCTTTAATCCCTCAGACATCAGTGTCTTAAAGACCGTCGTGAGTCTGTAATGGATATTCTGACATGGACTTGGGAATATTTTGGTAAACATTTGTCAGTCAACACCATTCGCCGCTGCATCAACATATGCAAGTTAAGGCTTTACTATACAAAGCAGACGCCATACATCAACACTGTCCAGAAGAGCCACCAACTTCTCTGGGCTCAGTCTCATCTGAGATGGACAGTAGCACAGTGGAATCATGTTTTGTGATCTAACAAGTCAATATTTCAAATAGTTTTAGAACAAAACAGCTGTTGTGTTGTCTGGGCCAAAAAGGAAAAGGACCATCCAAGCTGTTATCAGTGTCAGGTCCAGAAGCCAGCATCTGTCATGGTATGGGGGTGTGTCAGTGCCCATAGCATGGGTAACTTACACATCTATGAGAGCACCATTAATGCAGAAACATATGTATCCATTTTGGAGCAGCATATGTTGTCATCCAGAGCAGGACAATGCCAAACCACATTCCGCCCGGATTACAAAGCGCATGGTTGTGTAAGCAGAGAGTGCAGGTGCTAGCATGGCCTGCCTGCAGTCCTGACCTGTCTCCGATTGAGAATGTGTGGCACATTATGAAGGGCAAAATAAGGCAAGGAAGGCCCCGTACAGTTGTGCAGCTGAAAAAATGCATAATGGATGAATGGGGGAAAATTCCGCTTGCCAACTGGTGTCTTCAGTGCGCAAATGCTTAATAAGTGTTATTAAAAGAAAAGGTGATATTACAGAGTGGTAAACAGTCGACTGTCCCAACATTTTTGGAGTGTGTTGCAGGGTGTTTGCAGTCATCAGATTTGAAATGAGTGTATATTTTCAAAAATACATTAAATTCCCAAAGTAAAATATCAAATAAAGTGTTAACAAACTAGTTAACAAACTTGTTAAATGTGAGTAGGAATCGAAGAGAGTCACCAGACACTATTACTATAATGCTGGGATGTTGGGTAACATGGGAGTCTGGAATGTGTTTGTGTAGCCATGTTTTCTTAAAAGAAGCTGCACTCACTAGATCATAAGATGTAGACATCTTATTTTACTGCAGACATCCATATTATTTACCAGCAATCTTCTATTTCTTATAATAATAGAAGGAAGATATGGTTTAAATCTCCTTTTTTGCCCATTGCTTCATACTTCATATATTGCATTCATGTCTGCAGTCATCTCAATTTCATTCTGGCCTTTGCTGAGCAAACAAAGACAGTGACCTGTGAGTGAGTTGCTGGTCTCTTGTGTAAACAATACCACCACAAGTGTAGCACACACTATGTGAATTTGCTAGAATGATGTCCAAGTCGAAAGAAGAGAAAATAAATTGTTAAAGCAGATATTTGAGAAGCTTGTGGACAAATAAGTAAAAAGCGTGGAAGATTTAGTGTACCTCAAAGAGGAGGACATCTTGGATTTCTTACAGCCCATCCAGTGCCAAAAACCCATCAGTGCCTTGAAGTCTCAAGCCCAGGTATAGACAATTAGCAAGTATTAGAGTGAATTATTGCTATGCATACAGTTATAGTCATTGGAAAAGTACACCCTCCTTCAATTCCACGTTTTTAGTTATCAGGGACTAAATAAATATTGTGTGCTCCACACCAACTTCTATAAAGAAACAAATAACCTCTGATGACAACAAAAAACATAACAGATTTAAATATGTAGTCAATGTTTCCCAAAAAGTAAGCCAACATTTAGAAACCATTGGAAAAAAATAAGTACACCCATCATACTTCCACAATCATTAAGAGAGTAGCAGCAAGATGGTACTAATAAAATGCATAAGATTAGTTAATCATCAAGAAGTCTGACTACCTCAATAAAAGCAGAAATCAGAAAAGCAATTGTTGCTGCTCATCAATCTGGGAAGGGTTGTAAGGCCATCTCCAAACAATTTGAAATTCAATATTCTACAGTGAAAGAGCCTTCAAGAGGAAAAGAGGAGAGCCTTCAAGATAGTTGTCAATCTTCCCAGGTATGGGCATACCATCAAATTCAGTCCAAGAGCAGACCGTTTAATGCTCAGAGATATAAAGAAAAATCCAAGAGCTACATCATGTGACCTACAGGCCTCTGGAAGTACATTAAATGTCTATGTTTATGATAGCACAATCAGAAAATGACTGAGCAAGTATGGCTTTCATGAAAGGGTGTCTAGGAAAAAGCCCTTCTCTTCAAAAATAATAAACTTTTTTATTTATAATATGGCAGCATAATTGCATCTGAACAAACCACAAAAGTTCTGGAACAGTATCCTTTGGTTTGAGGAGACCAATGTGGAGATGTTTGGTCATAGTTCCATGTTTGGTGAAAACCAAACAGTGTATCACCAAAACACATACCATCTCTCATGCATGGCAATGGAGGGAGTGATGATTTGGCTTGTTTAGCAGCCAAAGGACTTGTTAAACTTGTAGTCATTGAGACAATAATGAAATCTACTTAATACCAGAATATTCCTTTGACAAATGTGAGGTCTTAAACAAAAGTCTTAAACAGAAATAATAAATTGAGACCAGCCTTGAAGTGAAGCATCAGACAATGCAGGAGAAGTCAGTAAGACTATGTAGCTGACATGTTGCTTTCAGTCTTGCTTTTAATATAGGGTGTCAGCACTGTCCACTGAAGGTCTGAGAACAAGATGGTATTTGATCAAAAGTATATCTGTGGACATCATGGAGCTATCCATTCAACAATGATATTCATGATATCATAAAATATGATTGCAGGCACAGACTTATCTAGTAAATAATTAATATTTAATTGCAGCAACAGCCTTTGTCCAGATGAAAGGCAGATTCATTTTTAGACATGGAATTTTATTGAATTAATTTTTATCCTCTGTATTTTTGTCTTTTACATGTTTTGTTGACATAGAACCAGAGCAAGGCACTAAAGGCAATCAAGGAAAGTAATGTCCAAGAAATCTGTCTGAGTGTTCCAAAAGACATGCTAACCCTCATGTCTCTTCTCTTCTCTGGACTGTGAGTAGAACTTTGTGTAGATTGTGGAGAGCCATGGAAGCCTGTTTATTTATCAACATACTACAGGGTTGTCATTATGTTCTGATTTTCTTTTCATTTCATTTCTGAAGAATTTATTATGATAGGGTAATAACTTATTATGAATGGGAGTTTTTTTCAAGTGCAGGTATGGCATTTTAATAAATTAACAAGTCCAAATGATCAGGCAGAAGTCAATACACATAGACAGGCAAGGGTCAATTGATCAGGCAAACTAGGCAAGGCAAAGAGACAAGATCAGGAACGAGAACAAAGTCAAAACTAGATAAACAAACACGGTATCAAGGGTTGGTAACGAGAGAGACAAAAGGCAAGTGAACATACTTCGCAATTTGCTCTGTGTGAGAGAGTCTCTTAGGAGGAGTGTGTGGGATTGAGAACAAGTGTCTCTAATTAGAATTCTGGAGAAGGTGAAAGTGTTCATGCACTGTGTGTGTGTGTGTGTGTGTGTGTGTGTGTGTGTGTGAGTGTGTGTGTATGTGTGTTGGGGGGGGAATTGATGGAGAATTTTTGCCAACAGCCAGCGCCTTCTGAGACACAGTGTGTCAGCCACTTGTCTTAATGAACAATCATTGTCATTTCTTGATGTCATGAATCTCTTTGTCAAGTATTTGTTTGACTAGAAATTTTGACTTTTTAAAAGCTCTAGCTTCTCAGCCATATTCATATGGAAATGCATATTCCGAGTTGACATTATACTTCAAAAATTAATGTTAGGTTTTGATGGTATGTAACTTTTTTTTTTTTTTTTTTTTAAATAACAATAACTTTGCAATTGTTTGCATTAATATGATTCTGTTTTTTCATTACATTATTAAACCCATTATTGTTCATTTATAAGGCAGCAAAACATAACTGTCAACAACAGTATAAAATAATTCACTTATTGGACATAGAAATAAATAAATCATAGAAATAAATCATTATAACTACAATATAATAATGTTGTAAAATTGCAGGCTGCATTTTTATTAATACATTAATGGAGCCATAAGTCTGACTAACAAATACTTATAAATCGGTGTATAATGCATTATGAGCATGGGCATTGAAAAAGCAAGTGTATCACTTATAAGTAATTATAACAGTAATAGAAATAGGTCTTTATGTGTCATTATTAATGTGTTTATAGAGCGGTAATACTTGCTTATAAATAATTATAAATGGGGCTATAATTCATTATAAGCATGGGCTCCATAGAAAGTGTTACCAATGATTTTATAAAACAACACACAATAAGACAAGTGTTCTTGTAAAAAATAGTTATAAAAAAAAATAAATAAAATTTTTTTTAAAAAACTGTCTCACACTTCTTGACATTCCTAAAAAGACCTGGTTATCTCTGTCAGTAAGTTAAGACCTGGGTAAGTGAAGATAGGCTTTCTAAAAAGACACATAAGCAAGCATCTGCAAACCATATTAATGACGGCATGATTTCTCTACAAATGTTCTACAGACATTGGACGTGGAGGCTGCATTGGACGTAGTACTGTTATTATCACCAGGCAAGTCTTGACAAAAAAGTAATTTTGGCAGTCCTTTGTAATTTTGTGTCTTTTGTAAAAAAAAATATATATATATATCCACTGAACTGAATTTACCACAGGTGAGCTTTAATCAAGTTGTGAAAGCAACATGATTGCTTCATAAGCATTAATGATACATAATTATGGCATGCTAGTGGCAAATGAGTAGCTGTTTTAGCAGTGAGTTATAACATAATAGTTCACAGCTGTATGTGACAAATATGAGAGAGAGAGAGAGAGAGAGAGAGAGAGAGAGAGAGAGATCCACTTGGTCTCTGTATATTTAACAAGTAACATGTGTGAATGATTAAGGCTTGAGAAGGTCTCTGGAAAGTGAAAGCATTGCTGAGATATATAAAAGAAGACATTCAGTGGATGCTTAATAAGCAGACACTAGAAGCACTTGGGGGTGGAAGGAGGGGAATCAAAATATAAAGTTAATGCGCTAGTCAATTAAAACACCAGGACATACTAGTGAAGTTTGCATATAACAGATGATTCTAAAATCACAAGTGATTATGAAGATCTGGATTAGCGATTATATGTCTACTTACAAACATATCTTTTCCAACAAGTCATAAGAACATAGTGTCCATTTCCCCACTGTATACTAAAATCTCTGAACAGCCATAAAGCTATGGAAAATTCACACTGTCAGTCAGAATGGCATGGAGTGTTTTGCAGAACTGCTGGCTGAGTGCTTAAAGCTCATCCGTGGTAGACAACTTTAAAGAAAGAGACACTGTTCAGGATTTATTTACTGATTTTCACATCAGATAGAGACAGATGGGAGTCTGTCCACAATGATATTCATCACAGGATCACAGTAATATTATGGAACAATAATGTGGTAGTCATTATAAATACAAAGTAGGTATCAGGATGCAATAAAGATGTACAATGGGATCCAAATGTCTGAGAGCACTAATGAAAATGCTTCTATTGTGCATGTTTTTTAATTTAATAAAACAGTTTTCATTACAAATGATATTATTGACAACAATTTGAGTGAATAGTAAAAAGTCTGAAATGTTTATATTAATTTCACAGTTTCTTAGTATTTGGTACATCCCTTTTTGCTTTAATGTCAGTGTGTACTCAAGCTGGCATGGACTCCACAAGTTTTACAAAACCTTATGATCCATTTTTGATCAAATCCATTAAAGTGTCCTTTGAACACATGCTTCAGTAGAAGATATTAGACATGAGGAAAATCTGATCTTTTGTACAAAACAGTTAACATGGTCAATATCACACATTTGCTTATGTTTATATTGGGACCTAGAAATAGTGCAGAATCTGGAATTTTAAATATGCAAGATACTGAACTTTTAATTTACTTTCTTTGTTTTAAATATTTCAAAATTCTAAAATCTGTTTATTTCCAAATTTACATGAAAATAAATCCCAGACTTTCAATGTAGTCTAAGACCTTTGGACCCCACTGTATATGAGAACATACAAAGAAAACTTTACACTATATAAAAATAATATAGAAAACATTCCTGAACATACATTTATTAAACAGGATATACAGAAAATCTCAAAAATTGTTTACACTGAGCAGATTGGATTATAAATCCTGGATTATGAATTTTCAAACCACACAAAATTGATGATATAGTCCCATAGTCTGACTTGTAACTTGTATGGTAATAAATATAACTTCATGCAACATTTATTTGCAAATAGAATCAAAATGGTCCAATAAAGACTCACAAAAAATGTAGATTTGGTAACTTGTTGTGAAGGTGACCTGAACTACAAGTCACAAGATGACTGAGGTCAAAATAATTGAGGTCACCTCTTCTAATTACAAATAATAATCCAAAGAAAGTTCTTCTTCTTCATGTTATCATTATTATTATTGTTGTTATTATTATTATTATTATTATTATTATTATTATTTCATCATCATCACCAAATTTGGCACACATCATCTTCAGAGTAAGCCTCAGAAAAGTTATTAAAAGAATTTTGATTACTCCATTAATGGGACAACGAATCTGATGGCAAGGATGCCAAACAGAAAGTGAGGCTGTATCTCAGCAACAACTTTGTGCACTCAAAACTGGATAGGCATCGCAGGACCATGACCTGAGGCTATGCAACAAATTTTGTGACAGCACCACCTAATGGTCAAAATTTACAATAAAATGTTTAAAATGCTTACATCGAACTGTCATTTTTGCTACTCCTGCTCCAAATTTTGTCCAATCATCACCAAATTTGGCTCACTTTAATATTCAAAACCGTTCTCCTGTAACACACTGGCAAATGCAAAAAACAGGATGTGAGGGTGTATCTCAGCAATGCATTTACATCTCATTATGATATAATCTTGATAAATATCTTCAGGACCATGCCCTGAATGTACCCAAGATGTTTCGTGACTGTGCCACCATGTGGTCAAGAACAACTGTAACAACTTTCATTTTCTTTCTTATATAATTTGAAGAATTTATGCTAAGTTCAAGTTTTTTCCCTGTATTTCCCTGGAGTATGCTAAAGTGAATGCACACCAGCATCTGAAATTCAAGTGTACTTACAGTCAACCATCTTGGATTTTGTTTTGGCTACTTCTCCTATAGGATTTGTCCAATAATCACCAAATCTGGAACACATTATTTTCAGAGAAAGCTTCCCAAAAGTTATCAAAAGAATTCTGAACATTCCAAATGTTTTTTCTCTAATGGGCCAACGAATCTGACAGCTAAGCCGCCAAACAGGAAGTGAGGCTTTATCTCAGTAACAACTTTGCACAGTGACACAAAACCTGGTAGGCTCTTCTTGACCATGACCTGAGGATATGCAACAAAGTTCATGCCAACGCAACCAACTGGTCAATAGAAACAATAACATGCTGAAAATACTTACATCTAACTGCCATTTTTTCTACTCGTCCTGTAAACTTTGTCCAATCGTCACCAAATTTGGCTCGTATCATACTGAGACCTGTCTATGTGGGGGGAAAGGCCCCAGACTGATGAGAAATAACATAAATTCCATAGATGTTTATAAATTGCAAGAAGAAAAAAATGTTCAGGTCAGAGCAGTAACAATCATGACCATAGATCAAAGTAGCAACAGGCAACACCACTGCTCACTGCAGTAGTGGCAGCTGCAGCAACAAAGCCACACTGCTGCCAATTTCTTCATCTAGACCTTTCCTGCTACAGTCAGAGAATTCCACCACCGGCTGTGGTCAAAACATACACATCATGAGTAAATCTACAAATCACTCTTGAATCCCTTTGCCTAAAGTTATGTGTCCTGTGATTGCTTAGATAACAATTGTAGAGCATCTGTAAATGTGCGGCTCACTTAGTCCGGGTGCTTCCCCAGAAAACGCTGCTTGCAGCTTTACCTATTATTATTGTTGTTGTTGTTGTTGTTGTTGTTGTCCTTTTAACTATAATAGAAATACACAAAAGAATTTACCAGTTCTCTGGGAAGGAGCTGCCTCTATTTCATCCATTGCATTAAATTAAAATCCCCTCTGAAAACAAAAGTTTTCCGTTTCATAAATATTGAGTGGTATAACCAAGGCAACTCCTTCTGACATGATAATTACTAGCAGAAATGGCAAAGCTTGCTGAAACCCTGACCTGGACTGGGAAAGTCACTTTCATTCTTTTTACTTAATTCAGAAAATGCTAATTAACAGTCAAGGTTTCCTTTTTTCCACTAGTTGAGGTCAGAAAGAGTGAACTCCTTACCAGTAACCTCAAGACAATTGTATTTGAAGGGGTAAGCCTTATTGACAACGCCAGAACAAAAACACATTTCTAAATTCTTGTGGACATAAATAGTGATAGGATGCAAAACCCATCTTAAGCCAGGTGCACACTGTATGATTTTTAACAGTCCTTTGCGACTGTTGCTTGTCAGACTGTATGAACATGATCCCTGCTGTAAGTCATATTACACTATAGGATCTCAGTTGTCATTAATGTCATTGTGTATAACAGTCTGACGTGAAAAACGGATGCAAGCAAGAAGACTCGTATGGAGTAGGAGAAGCCACACTACAGGATTGTGCCTCAAATCTTCTGAAAAATTTGATCGCAGTGGCCATTAATTGGCTGTCGGGGAAACTAGCAATCAAAGACTACAGATTTTGGCCTAGGAATATAGGAATCGTTTAAGATTCTCAAAATTTTTCTCAGACAACCAAATTGTGGCCAAAATCGTACAGTGTGAACCCGGCTTTAATTTAGGCCTAATTAACATCCCTTAGCTCTGAAGTCCCCAACCCACACAACTGATCTCTTCAGGAAGTAGAGACTACTGTGGTGGGGCCTTTGTGCTAGGGGGTGTTTTTTAATGAGCTTAGGGCATGCAGGCAGAGAGGTATTTCATATAAAAGGATCCCACAGGGCTTCCATAATTCCTGCTCCCTGAAGAGAGACTGAACCTTAAGGGGGCTGTAAGTTCCATGAGGCATGTTGAGAGAATCTGTACACATGAGCTGTTCTCACATGTACAGATTCTCTTAATATCCCTGGAACTTACAGACCCCTCAAGGTTCAGTTACCAATAAACTCTAATTAATTGTACTTGTAGGGGTAAATTTCTTCCTCTTGTATCAAACCCAGAAGAAAAACACTTCACACCTTGCACTGTCAATAAGAAAACATACCCCCAATAATACTATGGCAAGATTAAAGATTTGATAGATTGTTGTTGTTGTTTTTGTAGTTATTGTTGTTGTTGTTGTTGTTGATTTGTTTGGATATATATGTAGTTTCAAATCACACTTAGTACTTAGTATTTATTTATATAGCACCTTTAAAAATTTATAAAACAGCTCAAAATGTTTTGCAGTGTGAATTAAAGAACAGTAAAGAAAGAAAAAACAATTAAAAAGTAATAAAAAAAAATGCAACAAATAATTCTTGTATTATTGGAATCTGGCCTGTACAAGATTATGAATTGAAAGTGAGAAAAGAAGGGTGTCTATCTAGCTTGCCTGGATGTAAATCACTCTCTATCTTCAAGTAAATTATCCTGATCCAGAAACATGATGAAAAGATGATCAGTTCTGTGAGCCAGTGCCACCATTCTTTCAAGGCCAAATGTACTGCAAAGAGCACTGCCTACCATAGTTTACAGGAGAAAATGCTATTGGGTTGAACGTTTGGTATTCTTTCTGAATTGGAAGCACACTTCTACGACTCCTATTATTGACAACCTCAATGATGAAGAAATGTGTTAGAATGCAAGACACTAGCTGTCTTCAAATGAAGAATAAATACCTGTCCCTGACCTAACTAGCCTGAACTAGCATGAGAATATGTTTTTGATAGAGACTAGGAAGAACTTCTGTAAGTCGCTCTGGATAAGGGCATCTGATAAATGCTGTAAATGTAAATGTAACCATCTATAAAAATGTAGAAAGCACAGGAATTTCAGGAGGTCCTTAATGGTTCTAAGTATTGGCCCTTTGGCTTCATACTTGTTAATGACATCCACAGTAAAGTGGCTTGTTTCACCTGCTGCCTGCTATGAGTTTATGAACTTAAATGCATATTCTGCATTTAACAAGTTCTGGTCCCTTGTTTTAGAGAGACCTTCTCCTGCCGCCTTGACTTATGGAGGGTGATTAAAGACATTTTGAAAAAGACTACTGAATTTATCATGAGACATGTACACCTCCTTGGAACCATACTGCTGTGACCCTTGTTAGGTATTTGCCTTTAATAAGACTAACTGGGTGATTTTGCTATAAGTGGGAACCCCTTATTGGGGAAGCAAAAAAGTTGTAGCAAGAAACCTTGGCATTCGTGGGATTGCTGTTATATTCCTTAGTTTGTGCTATGTGGAGTCAACAATTAGCCATAATTCTCAGTGGTAAATGGAAGTGTTTTGTCAGGATGCTTAAAATTTTCAAAGCTCAGGAACCTCTCAAGGTCCTTATTGGTCCTAGGAACTGGATATTTGACACTTACTTTGGCTTCATCCTTGAGTATCCACTCCTCACTAATGATATTTCCCAAGTAAGTCACCTTAGGCATGTGTAATTTATACTTTTATCTTTAACAAAGCTCTAGTTCTGGACAGGAGTTGATAAATCAATGTGTTGCCATTGTATGCCATGATCAACCTTCCTAGCATGCCTCTGAGGAGGCCATTTATGAATGCTTGGAAAACTTGTATGGGGCACTGACCAGTCCATATAGCAATATGCAATATTTTTTGTGGTCAGAGTTGGTTCATGGGTCTCTATCTTAAGCTCTGGAGATGAGACCACCTTGTGGGTTTCATGCTGGAGCTCTGGAAATGAGGTCGCCATGTTGACCTCTGGCTGGAGCTCTGGAGATGAGGTTGCCACATTGACCTCTGGCTGGAGCTCTGGAGATGAGGCCGCCTCTTGGGTCGCGAGCTAGAGCTCTAGAGATGAGGTTGCCACATTGACCTCTGGCTGGAGCTCTGGCGATGAGGTCGCCATGTTGACCTCTGGCATGAGCTCTGCAGGTGAGACCACCTCTTGGGTCTGAGAACACAACTCTCCATGCACACACATATATAGACCAAATCGCACAAAATATTGACCCAGATACCCCATAGTTCTGCAGCGCCTCCCACAACAAATGTTGAGGCACAACATTCCAAATCCAATTCTCTAGAACTAGGAAGTGGTTTAAATTATTTGCTGTATTTTTATATTGATAAAAATCATATAATAACCTCAAGAATGGCTAAAGGTGGGCTGTGATGACTTTTGAAATATCTTAGATGGAGGATGATGTATACAAATTTCCTGCTGTCAATGGAAACTGTCAATCTCTATTTTTTATGATCAGATTTGACAGTATGCAGCTTTGAGGAGTAAGTGCTGGACGACATTTGTGCATTAAGCTTGGTGGAATTTTACAATAAACCTCAATGCTTCCATTAACAGTTAAGTGTTTTCTTTTGTTTAGTCATTAGTCTGTGCTAATGTTGCTTTTATTTAACTCAGTTGTTCCCAAAGTGTGAGGTGGGCTCATTTAGGAAGGCATGACAGTGCTGCAGTGGAGACACAGGGAGATGGAATGGGAGCATAAAAGGCATGAGAAATAAAGTGAACAATAGTAGGGAAAAAGCTAGTTCACAAATTGGGAGAGAGCGAGAGAGAGAGAGGAAGGACAGGCAACTTTAAATTTTGACAATATATAAATTTTTCTACATTATAAAAAACAAAGAACAGTAAACAGTAGTAAATGAAACAAAGTCAATATTTGCTGTGACAAAAAATAAAAAATAAAAATAGTAGTCTCTGGTACAATTTGTGCAGTTTTATAAGGAAATTAGCTGGCAAATTTTATTGAGCATATTGCAGAACCAGCCACAGTTCTTCTTCAGACTTTGCCTATCACACTTGCTTCTTATTTTTGCAGCAAAACCCAGCAACCTTCATTATGTTTTTTGTCTGAAAAGTGGACTCTTACCTAATATACTGCTTTCTTTAATGACACTCAAACATTTTTCTGTAAGATTTAATTTTGTTCTAGAAAATTAATGTTTGGGAATCTAAAATGTTTTTTGTACTGACTTGATAATGTAGAAGTCGTAAAATAAAAAAAAAATATCTATAAAAAAGTTTGTACTAAAATAATAGGGTGCCTAAAACCTTTGCACATATATATACACAGTACCTCACAAAAGTGAGTACATCCCTCACATTTTTGTGAATATTTGATTATATCTTTTAAAGTGACAACACTGAAGAAATGACACTTTTCTACAATGTAAAGTAGTGAGTGTACAGCTTGTGTAACAGTGTAAATTTG
>JANDJT010000021.1:16822102-16835821 GCA_024331685.1 Stegophilus panzeri | reverse complement strand
GGAAAATAATGAATTTAATCCATTTTGGAATAAGGCTGTAACATAACAAAATGTGGAAAAAGTGAAGCACTGTGAATTCTTTCCGGATACACTGTATATCCCAATCTTTATACACTACCAGTCAGACATTTTGGCACTCATTCTCATACAAGTGTCTTTTTTGGACTATTTTCTGTTATTTTAGAGTAATGATGAACACATTAATACTATGAAATACCACGTATAGAATTACACAGCAGAGACACAGGAAAGCATTTTGCATTGGGGATGCTGGAATTTTAATCATACGCTATGAATTACAGTCAGTTTTGTTTTAACAGATGTGTGTTGATTACAGGGAGTGTGTGTGTGTGTGTGTGTGTGTGTGTGTGTGTGGGTGTGTGTGTGTGTGTGTGTGTGTGTGTGTGTTCTCCTACCTAATCAGTTCAATAGCATTTGGTTTTATGAATAAGCTTCCCATTTCATCACATTTTCAATACAAAAAGGGCTTCAGTTCATACTTTGGGAATGTTTCTGAATTCAGTGCTTTGGAATTCATTCTGGCAATTTTATCTTCTTTGGTTGTCTGATTTTCAATGCATTTATTAACATAAATGTTTCTAACCTTTGTAAAACATCTTAGAGTGGGATGAGATAAGGGTAGTGAAATATTATTTAATGGTGAAAAATCCTTGACATTGAAATTGAATTATGATGAAGCCGAGAAACACAAGTGTGTAATGATGCCAAATAGCTGTTTTCAAATTTGTATGTTAATGATACTGTTTAAATGTTCAAATAAGTGATGTGCTTGAAAACAAGCATATAAACTATTCAAAAAGACATCAGGATTTTGTTCATCAACAAAACAATATTAACAATATTAAAAGGATTGACTTAAGTTAATTAGTTGAACCTGCTAATTCTGTAGACATTTATGTTTATAATGTACTGTGTACATTTACTTCCATTCATAACTACTAGCAAGCTTGAAGATGCTTGCAAACTTGAGAGCAAGAAATGAGTAAATGCAGTCTTGTTTGGACCTGTAAGACACGGTTACACTACCAGTTAAAATTTTGGACATATTTTATTGAATGTTAGTTTCATTGTCTTAAAGAAAATTTAATAAATACTTATAAATTAGATACTCCCTCATAAAGCTAGTCGAGAACATGTCAAGAACGTGCAAAGTGTTACCAGGAATACAGTTTATTCATTGTCCTACTTGCAGTGTACATCTGGGAAGCATAACTGGAGTAGATTATTCTTAGCCAAGTTTAAAGGTAAGGCTTTCCACACAAGCAAACATGAATTTAAATGGACTTTGTTTGCAGAGCAGTACACACAGAGGCACATACTAGACCTCTGTCCAAGCAATATGACTCGTATGAAAAAAATGCTAAGAAATGAAATTACAAGCCTCTGTGCTGGGAGTCAAGGGCGATAGAAATGACTCATCAGAAGCATAAAGTTTGTGTGTATGTGTGTATGTATGAATTAATGTTTTACTAAGCGGGAAGCCAAAGACCAAAATCATACTTCAGTGGGATGTTTTTTTCCCTTTTTCATGGTATTGAGAAGACGTGTGTTTGGAAACAGTTCTACTCACCAGCCCAGATGGCTTTCCATTTGGTTTCCACTATAGCATGCATCTCAAGAGGGTGCTCTTTTTCCTTATTGTAGACTAGCCACTATTTACTTTCTGATCCTATTTTCCCATATGAAAAAAGCTATCATTTGTAATGGAATAGCAAGTGCTATTTAGTACATTTTTTTGGTTTAGTATTTTGGTTCCGTGCTGCATCCGCATATCTGTCTTAACCATGACACAAATGACAGGCCTCTCAAATGAACACAAGTGGGAAATCTATGAGAAATATGCCTGTTTTAATCAGTTTTCCATGGCAACTTGTGCTATTTCTATCAGTTGTTTTGGCTGTCGATGTTAATTACAATTCCAGTGAGAATAGATGTTTCCACATCACTCACTGACACAGCATTCTTCGAAGCAGTATATTGCGCACCAGGTGCTTTGAAACATGCATTTAGAACAAAAAGCCAACAATAGACCCAATGAGTAAACATAATGTTGCTCGTATTTGTTTTTTACCCTTTGGTCCTCGGCATATACATATACATATATAGATATATACGTATATGTATATATACACATACACACACACACACACACACTATATATATATATACCCGCTATCTTGGGATGGGAAGTTTTTGTGTGCTGTGACATATTTTGTTTGCAGGTCCGAACTCCCTCCCAGACTTTCCAGCCTGCCCCAGCCTGCCTTGCTCCCGCCTCCCAGGATGACCTCACTGACTGGCGGCCATATTTAAAGAGGAAGAGGAATGCGAATGAGGTGGGATGTTGGAGGTGGTTACATGTGTTGGTGGTTGGAGAGCGTGTTGTGCTGCTTGTGTGCTATTTTCTAACGGCTGTTCTGGTTTTTGGAATTTGAGTTTGATTGTTCCTGCATCTGTTATTGTGCATTCTCTTTGCTACTGCATATATGTTCACTTGGTTCACCAGCAGTGGGGGTGTGGCTGCCATTTCTTTTGGGAGAGGGTCCTTTTGTCTCTTTTTTGCTTAGGTAGTTAGGGAAGTATCCTTGTATTTTCTTTCTTTCCTTTTAGGTAAGCTAGCTACCTAATAATAGCATTCTTTTGTTTAGCATTTTGGCCTTGGCCCACCCTGAAGTTATGCCTGGTTTGGTTAATTTGTACAGTTATATGTATATAATTGTCTGTTACAATATACCACAACCTTTTTCACACAACTTTGTTTGTGTTGTTATTCCTAAGACTCTGTTCCTATACTTTTGCTCACCTAAAAACTGGGTGGTCTAAATTGCGTGGTTTAAGTTGTTTAACGCATCTAGATCCAAATATCAGGAAATGAAAGCTGAAATTCTGTCATCTCATTCATATTTTGATCTCAAACCCAAATGTCTTCAATGTACAGTGAAAATAATACAATTGGCTTTGCTGTTCCAATACTTTCAGAGGGGACTGTATATGAACCAATTGCAACTCTGCTCATCAGACAGACAGAGATGAAGAAAAAGAAAGGGAAAGATGGATGGATTGAGATAATTATTTAAAAAAAGGTCATCTAAATGCACATATAGAAAATACCTACAACAATAAAAATACACTAAAAAGGTAAACATTTCAATTCTGTTTTTATTTGATTTAATAAGAAAATGCCCTGATGCTGAAAAATAAAAATACAATTTACAATATCCCAAAGGATGAAACTGATGCATACTTTTGTGTTTTGCAGTCAGTTTCAGGCACTTTGAATCACAGATATAATAATTCAATACAGGGAGCTTAAAAAATAAAATCTTTGGTTGTCACAAGCTGAAATAAGAAGGAAGTTTGAAAACCACAGTCAGACCTGAACCTTAGCCTTCTGCACACTCTTGTAAAATCTTGTCAGATTTCTTTTCTTTTGCTGAATGGTAGGGAGGTTGTTGTTTGTTTGTTTTTTTTAAAGTAATAAACATTTATTATACATACATACACAAAAAAACTATATACATTTCTTGTATATCCACAAAATGAATTACATCTGAAAAAGCAAGGCAGCAAACTGCTTCAGAATTTTTTTCCTATCACTTCCCTCATTGTTTTTACACATATGTTTTCATAAAATCTCAACTTGTATGGTTAACAACACAGAATGGCTCGAACCAGTTTTACAGTTACAGCAGTGTTCATTATTTTGGTGGAGGTGGGTGACATACGCAAAACATTAGTTAAAAGAAAAGATATAATCACAATTATTTTTTGCTTTTTTTCTTCTTCTTCTCATCAACAAAGAATGATGTGTATGGAAAGGGATATACTCTTACAAACTGCTAAGAAATGGAATGCATTTTGAAGCCATCTTTTTCATCATCTCGCCATCTGCCTTTTCTTGTGACTCAGCTGCAGGGTAGCCATGTCTGGTAAATATTTGCAGGAGAGTGCACATGAGCCACATAGTAATTGCTAAAGTTCCCGTCATGCACATACGGTGCCGGTTGGTAGTAGCAGGTGACGTTAGAGAGAGCGGGGATGGCATTCTGTTCGGTGAGCGTGCGCAGCGCCAGTGCCGAGATGAGTGCCAGGGTCTGTCGCCGCTCATGACCCATTAGGCATACGGTGCTTTCATCTACAACATTCCGCAAAGTCACCAGGCACTTGTAGCGTTTGTGTTCTATGCCAGCAAAGTGGTTCTGAAGGTATGCCTCAAGTTTTCGTCGTTGCTCACCCACATCTGGGAAGTCAATGAAGAAGCGCGAGCACATGTAGCGTTGTAGCGTTTTCATGTGCTCCTCCGACGCTGGCCGGAATCCACGCACCAGCAGGTGGCAGTATTTCAGCAAACCGCCACCACGGATCTCCTCGGGACTGTGTGTAGCAATAGTCTTGGACCGCAGGTGTTCCAGAGCTTCCTCAAAGTCACCGTACATGCTCTCGCCAAGCACAGTTGGGTGAAAGCTCTCAGACATGGGTGCCTCAGAGCACCGGTCAAACAGCAGCAGCGAGTCAAGACCGATCTGAAACGAGTCAACGCTGAACTCAAACTGGCGCCGAAGTTTGTCAACAAACTTTAACTCTACGTTCTTGCCTGTATTGTTGGAAAGAGAGATGAGGCTCCAGCAATCTGTGTCAGTGCGCACTTTAACCAGCTTCTGCACATATGCCTCTTTGAGGGCAAGGGCGCTGAGGCGCTCGTGGTTCACTCCAGCTGGCAGGAAGTCCAGCAGGCTGGCCAGCACCACTTCCTTTACCACATCAAACATCCTGTCATCACTCAAACTTAGGCCAAAGATCAGATCCAGGTCCTTGTAGCCTAAGGCTGTGTCCTTGTAAAGCACGTAGCTTGCAGCTGAACCATTAAGCTTCACATCACGGACTGCCACACCTCGATCCCCCAGTCTGGCCCTTACCACCTACAGAAAACAAGACAAAAGGAACAGAAACAGAAAGAGATGCAGAAAGAAATAAGTATACTTCTAGATGTAAATGTGATTTCATCAGGACAACTAATATATAAATACATACACTGTGTAGATATACAAATACTGAGGGCAACCCATTTGTTTTCATGCATTTGTCAGCCTGATCCATGGTGGATCATCACAGCACAGCAGTTACAGGGCATGTGATCTCATGGTGATCACACAAGCTAGTGATTTCTAGCTAGAAACAATCCAAAATACAATATTGGGACTATATTGTGCAATCTATGTCCATAATTATCTCAGGGCATAAGCTATACTTTGGTCCTACTGCACTCTTGCTTTTGGTCATAATTCTAAATTCTACTTGCCAATGAGTATACGAGGCTTATTTATATAAATCTAATGGTCAGCAGACATTTGCATGTTTACCCATGGCAATGTGTTTTAACTCATAACAAGGGTTTTATTACTGGAGTTGGTTAGCCCATGTCGCTAGCTTACAAAAAGCTCTTTAGCTTCCTTGTATTTTGCCTTTAAGTTGGCAGTGAAGCATGGACTGACATGTCCTTGCTCTGCAATGTCCCGAGAAATATGCTGGTAGATTCTTGGCCTAGTTTACCATCACATAACAATGACAGTAACTTCAGAAACAAGAAGAACATAACATCAAATGATGTGATCAAATGTTTCAGATTTGAATGTTGGTTGGCAATGTACAGTAAATGCAGCCTGTGTTTTCCACGCATGAATACTTTCTTTGTAATACTAAGACAATAAAAATATGAACAACGTTAAATGTATTATGTATAAGTAAGTATATCTATAATGCAAAAGTCCAGTGAAGATCTTACCACTGAATTCTTCCACAGTCTAGATAATTAGTCAGAGTGGTGGAAAACTGAGTCATTCACCAGTCTTCCATGTTACACGTAGACAGTTGGGGCAGCAAAATATTCACTTTCTCTTCCACACACTCTTCTCGGAGACAAACATACCTCCCTGATTTGACACAGATGAGACCCATATAACTTTTCATGTGAAGCAATTCAGTTCACTAAAAGCATGCAAATTATCCTCAGGGTATGACAAGTCACAGCTTGTCTTGGTTTAAAAGCCCCGGCAGCTTTTTCCTCTCTCCTGCTTTTTCTCTTAGTCTCTGTGTGAAATCTACAAGCACACATTTCACCCTGGTTCAAGTTAGAGTAGCAGATTTACTTCATTACAGTACTTAATACAGTTTTCACACATTTATACTTGAGTTATTCTTTCAATTTGTTTACTACATTTCACTAGACAAATCTAATTTTTTTTTCTTACTACATGTCATAACATATACTCTATCATATCTGTAATATTTTGGAAAATCATCATCTAATAAATCTAATCTCTAATAGATATGACAACACCAGGTGGGTGAATGATATGATATTTGTACATTTCTACTTTTAATGTGTGATTGGCTGTTTGTCAATTATGACACACATAAAATCATTCAAGAATTCTGCCCTGAATCGAAAAAAGACATTTAATCCATGTTATCTATATTTTGCATAATAAAATGACTATATTACAGTTATTATGCCGAGTAAAATATTAGAGAATAAATGCTTTTGTTACTAAGCTTTAGTTAGCTCAGCCTAACCAAGATGGCGCCAGTGTGTTTGTCGATAGGCCGTCATTCTGTGTTTGCGCCGTTTATTTAGCTGTTTTTGTCTGTTACTGTGTTTTTATGTGCCTGTCAGCACATAAAGTTACATCTTTAATTACATATGATCGTCAATTTCTTCTTAACATTTGTACCTTGGCTATGGATTACTACCGTGAGGGTTACAATGAACGAGAACGCGGATCTTCTAATCCTCCATTCCTATCTCGGCTTCTATTGGATATTGTCGAGTTCCACACTATAAAACTGAATAGTTCATTTAACTCAAAAAATTTGAGGAAACTAATTACCTCAAAATTTTAAGTTGATAAATCAATTTCTTTAAGCCAAATACACTTAAATATAACAAAAATTTAACTCAAACTTGTTATATTTAAGTGTAATTGGCTTAAAGAAATTGGTTTATCAACTTAAAAATTTTGAGGTCATTTTGTGGATTCAGGTAACTGTGCAATTCTGGTCCTTCTGGACCTGAGTGCGGCTTTTGACACCATTGACCATGCTATCTTGCTTGAACGGTTGAGTAAGTGTGTAGGAATTCAAGGTACCACATTCAATTGGTTTAATTCTTATCTTTCTGATAGAACAATTGCTACAAAACGCTGCTGCCAGGCTTCTTATGGGAACTAGAAAGAGGGAACATATTTCGCCTGTTCTGGCTTCACTTCACTGGTTGCCGGTCAAATACCGTGTTAAGTTTAAGTTTTTATTGTATGTGTATAAGGGGTTAAATGGTGAGGCTCCACAATAGATAACAGATCTTCTTTTCCACTGGAAATGTTCTAGGCCCTTAAGGTCTTCAAATAGGTTGATGCTGACCATGCCAAGGTCTCGTTTGGAGTTAAAAGGTGATCATGCCTTTTCTGTTGCTACTCCATGTCTGTGGAATGATTTGCCAGCACACATTAGGTTGTCTTCTGATGTTGATAGTTTTAAAAACTCACTGTAAACATATCCTTTTTCTCTGGCATCTGGATCAATGTAATCTTATTAATTTGTGTGTTTTTCTTCTCAGTTAATGTATTTTATTGTCTAATTTTGTTAGATTGTACAGCACTTTGGTCAAATATGCTTTAAAAATAAAAGTGCATTGCCTAGTTAATGTCTGACAGCTTTCCCTGGTGAGGATCAGTATGACATTTGAGGTGACAACTATGTGGAAAATCTTGTGAAAATCTTCTACTTTTTCCTTTCACACTTTAATATAAATGTAAAAGTTTATACTTTTGTACTTGAGTTAACAGACTAAAGGCTTTGAAGTAGAATTTGTTTAAATTAGTAATTTTTTTTCTTTGAGTGATACCAGTTTCAATTGTAGATTTGTTTTTACCATCAAAAAATACCTTGCCCCTAAGAACTATTATCCAGGCCAAATAGGATTTCGGCCAGTTTTTTTTTTGTGATCGTTGTGGCCAAAAATGCTTGATTTTTTTGCTGCTTTTTTTTCTAAATTTGCAGTGCAATTGCAGAGTTTTGTGGGGTTTTCTGGTGGAAAAGTACTTGAATTGGCATGGTTTTGCATGGTCTCTCGCAGTGATGTTTGTTGGTAAATGAGACCTTTTAGCTGTACTCTTGTTTGACGCACATGAATTGAAGGAGGCTTTGGCTAAATGCACGTTGTGATAATGTCACATGGTGCATTGTGATGACATCACATAACGTGTCTTGGCCCAAATCTGCGGAAAATCTGCGGTAATTTTGAAAAATTGCAGAGTTTCCTTGAGTTTGAATTAATTTCAGCGATCGCAAAATCCTGGAGGGACTGATTAACACTTGACATTGAACACCCAGTGCTCTATTTTCATGATAATAACATATGTGCAAAAACACACCATAACACTGACACACTGACCATTAGGGAAGTGTGACCATCAGATACTGTGTTAGATTAAAGAGAAAACACGGAGGAGGTAAATATAGAAGTATGATGCAAAGTGTACAAGTGCTCAGTCTTTCCTATATATAAACTAAAAACACTATAAACTACAGCATCCAAAGAATATTCTGCAGTTTACACTTGCATTTACAAGAGCATAGTTTGATTCCAAACATGGCGAATTTTATGATTTTTAATGGAAATGAATGCTCATGGGTTACTATATAGCATATCAGTTATTTCTTATCACATTAGAAGCAAACATGTTATTTAATCGGTTAAATATTTTATCTTTTGCAAAAGCTTTTTTATACAAATTTCAAGACAATTACAACTCCATGCCCAAGAACTTTAATTAGATAATCTACTTCACACCATCTTTAACAGCAAAAATAACATTTTATAAATCACACTTTCAGTATACACATAGGTGAACTTAGCTATTCGATCATTCAATGATGCTGAGAACTTCTTTTGAGAGTTTTGAAAAAGCAGCAAAAGAAATGGAAATGAATGGTAATGCTCTTGGTATTCTAACAACATTGATATTGGTGACTATTATGTTCATAAATGTGTTATTTTTTATACAGAAATATTATTTTGTAACTTTAGTACAGATTTAGATGGATTTCTATTTAGCTTATGTTTCTGTGAAGTTTATGTAATGTACAGTACACATAAAAACGGACGAGTGTGCATTCTTGCCTCAGCTGGTATGAATTTAAATAATAGGTAAAATAGAGGTTCATACGTGATAAAAGACACTTTATAAAAGCTGTATAATATTTATTCAGCAAATTTTGAATGTCACCCCAAATAAATAATTTGTATAATAACAAAGAACAATTAAATTGTTTTGCGCTCAGCCAAACTAACCACATGATGATGCTAAGCTGCAAACTCAAAGTTTAAAGTTCAGAATGAGCTATTTGTCATTCCTTCTCACCACAGTGTGTTGAGTGAGGAACGAAATGTGGTTCCTTCAGGACACTGTGCAACATTCACACAGGAGATCAAACAACAACAATGGACAGCAAATAAATGAGAACAGACTGCAAGTAGATGAAATCAAACTGCACTATTCTACCACAAACTACGCTTGTATCACCATAAAAAAGAGCTTCCTATGCCGCATACCCCCGAACATACCCCTCTCACCAACCAGAGACGCCCACTACTATACATCTACTCAAAGGCATAGTGGAGGGAGACAATTACCCAGTATGCACTGTGCACATATTGTTAAACTATTAATTCATTATGTGAGGTTATGGTATTTTTGTTGTTTAACCTCTTAGTTGTTTTGAACACCAATGTTTTCTCATGCTAATTTTTAAATTAGGCTGTGTAAAAACTTGATGATTAACTTGCCACACAAAGAAATAATTATTGTCATGGGTATCATTACACAGAAAAATCACTTAGGCATATCCGTAAGGTTAAACTGTTAAACTCTGAGTAGAACATTTTCATAATTATTGAAGCATTCCAGCATATAGCCATGGCCAGATGATTACGCTGTTTTGCAATGGAGAGATTTAGACTGGACTGGAGAGACATCAGAAGGTGAGATTTAAAAAATATACCCATATTTCATGTTATCTGCCATTTTCTCCAGTTGAGAGTGTAAAAGGACTTTTGATTGAACTGTAGCCATGCTAGGTAACACTGAGCTTGCTACCTTGCAAATTCAAGTCAAATGCATTTAAATTTCTTTATATGCATAATACAATATCAGATTTGTGACAATGTCAGACTTTCTTGAAAGAAATGTGTCTTGAAACTTGAAATTTTCCATAGGATTTTTTTTTTTCAATATAAAAATTTCTCTTAGCTATACCTAATCCTAGTCCTAAAAAAGAACTCAATATCTACTGTACTTCATGTAGACAAGCTGTAAATGTCTTCTGATGATTCTGTAGGCCTTTTATATCCTATATCATATATCTTATATCATGCTGGCTGAGTTCGCCTGCTAGCACAAAGAGTCTGTGTCCCACACTTTCTTCATCTTTTTTCAACTTCTTTTTTCCTCAATTTCATCATGATCTTTAATAAAAGAATTGAACCACTTCCCAGCTAATGTCCACCCATTTCATTATGTTGTGGCTTGTGGCTGCTCACAATATACAGTGACACAATTTCCAATAAAAGGCTTAAGCTTTCAACAAGGAAACCACAGCTCATCTCTGCTATAGTGAATTTATTTAGTATATCAGTGTTCCTATCTTTCCCTAGATAGGGAGCTGGCATACTTGTAGTGGTAACTCAAGGCTTCCCCAAAGATTGACAGTGAGTGACTACATTTACATTTACATTTATTCATTTAGCAGACGCTTTTATCCAAAGCGAGTTACAAATGAGAAAATACAAGCAAAGCAATATATCAACAACAATACAAGTAGTGCTACCATACAAGATCCGTTAATTGAGTTCCAGAAGAAGCAAAGTGCGCAGAGTAGAGGTCTAAGTGCCACAGTATATTTATTTATTTATTTATTTATTTATTTATATATTTTTTTTAATTAATTTTTTTATTTTTTATGGGTTGGTTAGGTGTTCACGGAAGAGGTGGGTCTTTAGCTGTTTTTTGAAAATGGTGACTACTTATGAGATACAAATTTTACAACACATACTTTACATGGTTTGACATATTTTAGCATTTTTATGTTACTATCCTGCACCATCCTGTGTATGTGTGCATGTAGTTAACAGCATGTCTAAATCAGCCTTAATTATACATTTACAAGTCACACATGATGGACACTTTCTAGTTAACTTTGTAATAATTCCTATCTCTCCTTCTTTCTCCATATATTTCTGCATGATGGAGCTTTGTGACAGTATTTCATGTGATTTCACGTGATTTTTACTTCAAAATCACAGATCCAAAGAAGAGCTTTCCAGCTTTCACCATTTGCTGACTGAAGATGTTTGGTGAACCTGAAACAAGTACCACTCTTTCCCAACTCTGCACACTATGTCAAGCAGTCTTGCTCTCAATATGTGGCAGCTCCAAGGCATCCTTATTGCAGTACTGTTCTCCCTGCATTTCCAAATCGACCACCGCATAAAGTTTTAGAACAAACTTTTCGCTCTACCTAGACTCCATTAAAGGTAAACAACTCTAGCCGTCTATCAGCATGTTTCAGCAAGATGATATCACTTGAATGACACACCCACTGGGTGATAAGGATTCAATGGCACGGCCACAACCAACTTAGCAACATCGCCACTTTGAAGAAGGTGACTTCCAGATTCAGATCTCTCTACTCATGAAGCCCTCATTCAACCTGACCCTCTTGACTTATCTCAACTACCTCCCACATTCATTCCAACCACATCCCTCTATTCATCCCTCCCTTGTTCACTCCAATGTCACAACTGGGAACTCCACCTCCTCTTTCAACTTGCACTATGAGCTACTTCCATTCGCGCTTACAGATCCCACATAAGACAGAAGTCAAGCATACATATCACACTACAGCTACTCTCAACTGTAAAAGTCTCATGATGCCAATCTTGCTCCACACGCAAAGGAGTCACACCAGCAGATAACGTGTTAGTGATCCCAGGCACAACTAAAATTTTATCATTGCTACCCATTTACCCCTAGTAAGCTAGCTTAATTGTTCCGACATTGTCAGGCAGAAGGAGAATGCCCCCCTCCCCCCATTTCTTCTACATCAAAGGCATTTTGTCCTTGCCTCTGTCACATCAGTCTTGCTCACAAGGGGTTAAGGCACTGTCTACTCTAAGACCTCTCTGGGACAACTGTTACAGAAGCATTATAAAGTCTCACTTCTACTTCCTGTGGCCATGTCTACTCCACTTCCACCTCAACATCATTTCATGAGCCCCTTTTGCTAACCAGATGGTGTCACTGAACACACATCTCTTGTAGAAATCAGGCTGTGTCACTCCTTCAACTACAGAACTGCCTCTCTCACACTCTTGAGTCAGGCAATCCTCCAATCTATAGGCTTATGGAAGCCAGACCTTATCAGCCTTGCTGTCCTTGTGGGGATTGAATGGACAGACAGAGTCATTCTAATACACTGATAATTGATTTAACTTTCACAGTCAAAAAAGACTACACTTCACTACCATACTAACTCGAGTATCCATTTTCATCCTTACAATTTAAAATTCCACCTGGCTGCAATTAATCTCAAGAGGGTCTTTAATTTGATCCCTTCATGCCATCTCCAAGACTTTCAGATCACACTTCCAGATATCTACTTCAAAATGGCCTCATCTCCTAGATATAATACTTCATCCTTCACAAGAGTCATTAAAGGGGGGCCTGGCTATCTAGCATTCAGGCCCAGTTTCCATCAACCATTTTCATCAACTATACCATTGATATGCAAAGTAGGGAACATGTTTGTATGAAAAATACATAATCTTGACAATGTACCTGTGTGCGGTCCCTGGGGTGAGGAGGAGGAGGAGAAGGACAATATTATATCAGAAGCATGAACCAATCACACCAGCAGCATGAGGCCCTAGTAGCCTATTGGCAGCTTTCTAAATATTAGCCAGCCAATGTACAGTATGATCTAGGGCTGTGACAACTAATCAACAAGTTCATCAAATTTGGGAATAAAAATAGTTTGAAACAAATCTGATATATCTATTAGCTGGTCTATGCTATGAAGTACAAAATATGTTACTTCATTTAGACTAAAAACACATGGACTATGGTTGAGAATGTTATAAAATCTGTACAAACAAAGTTATACAGAAATGGACAAAGCTGACCTCACATGGCTTGGAAGCACAGCAGTGATGGAGGAACACACAGGGCAAAGTCTGTTAGTAGCGGTACTGGGCCGTTTATAAATAATACACTGTTGAATTTGTACGCAATATATATTTTAATATACGTTATGTGAAGTCATCAAGACACCATCCTGCTGTTAAAGGTGCTGGGAGTTCATCCGAAAAAGAGTTGATTCCACAATTGAAAAGTAAGAGACAATCCAAAAGCTCTGGAGTCAATTCCACATACTGAAAATGATTAGCCTCAGGGAAACACAGGTCACATGGTAACAAAAAGGATAGGAAAATCTGACAATGTTGACCTTGGTGGGACATTAAGCTAGTCCCAACAAGTTAAAGTTTTTACAAAACCTGAAGCTTGTATTACAAAAACTGAATGATCCAAAAGGTTTGAGGTTTAGCTTCAGATTAGGTTTAGCTTTAGGCATAGCATTAATCAG
>JANDJT010000021.1:16799654-16812125 GCA_024331685.1 Stegophilus panzeri | reverse complement strand
ATAATAATAATAATAACAACAACAACAACAACAACAACAACAACAACAACAACAATAATAATAATAATAATAATAATTTCCAGAGTTTCAAAGTGCTACAGTAAGTGTGTATCCAAAGCATATTAGGAATAATTCTACAAGATAAAAAAACCTCTTCACTATGAGTGTTCTGCTGTGGAACAAACGCTGAGCAGAAGAAAACCTGAGCTCTCTAAAAGCCCAAAGATACCAGTAAAGTAAAGGGTTATGAAAGAATAGTGAAATTTGAGCAACAGTTGACCAGGAGGAAATAGTTAATGCCAAGATTTTCCTAGAAGTGCTTTCCCAGTCCCCAAGACATGTTGGAATTCTATCACAAAATAGCTCTGAAAGCCAAAGGTACGTTAATCACAGGGTGTGAAGGAGTGCTGAGAGGAAAAGCCCAAGATTTTTTCCTGCCTCTCTTTAACTGCACAAGGCAATGGCTTCCCCCATTTTACACACACACACACACACACATATATATATATATACAGGGCAGGTCTACCATCACAGTTTCTATCAGAAAGCTGATAAGGCTTCCTGACACTGGATTTTTACAAGGGACAGGAAGAAAAATGAGATGACAGGAAAACCAAACATTATTTCTTTATAACAGGGAAAGCAGAAGCAGGAAGCAAATAGGAAGCTTGGTCCATAATAAGTTAGAGAACTTGTGAAATATAAGGTATTATCTTGCTTTTGCTGCATGTTATTTGATTGCAGAATCTCTTTGCAGCCATAAAAATAACTATCCACTTACAAAGACAAGCATCCACAAATCCACACATCCAAAATATTTTTCAGACAAATACTCCAGAAAGACAAACACCCTGTCTTGGAAAAAGCAATACACTCTCTCCATGTGTCCTTGTTGATGAGAGAGATCAGAGGGGAATGACCAGACTGGTCTGAGCTGACACTAAGTCTATAGTAACTCAAATAAGCACTCTTTACAACCATGGTGATCAGAAAATCATCTCATCGTGCACAAAACATCAATCCTTGGGGTGGATGGGCTAAAACTTCAGAAGACCACATCAGCTTCCACTTCTATCAGCCAAGAGCAGGAATCTGAGGCTATTACGGGCACAGATGATGTGGTCGTCTGCTGTTGTAGTCCGTCTACCACAAGGTTCGATGTTGAGATGTTTTTCAATGCTTTTTCTTTTTAAACCAATCTGGCAATTTTCCTCTGACCTCTCTTATCAACAAGCCATTTCCACCCACAGAACTGTCACTCATTCAGTGGGTTTTTTTTTGTTTTGTTTTGTTGTTTTTTTAGGGGGGGTTTCACACCATTCTGTGTACACTTTAGAGACTGTTGTGTGTGAAAATCTCAGGAGATCGGCAGTTTCTGAAATACTCAACTAGCCCATTTGGCACCAACAACCATGGCACAGTTAAAGTCACAGAAATCACACTTTTTCCCCATTCTGATGTTTGATGTGAACATTAACTGAAGCTCTTGACCTGTATCTTCATGATTTTTTGCATTGCGTATATTGCATCTGTGACAGCTGTCTAATAAACCTGCTGCTGTCTGTGTCATTAATGTTAATCAAACAACAAAAGACAAAAAGAAAAATCACTCACTCATTTGACTGAATAACTTCAGTAAATTTAATAAGAATCACTGTATATGTCATACAGTGAAGTCTATTTTATTTTACATTTAATTGCTTTATTCACTTTCCATAGTATTTCTTACTTGAATACTACTGATAGACCTACCTGAGAAAACGTATCGTTATCGTGAAATAAGATTGTAGTCATATGGCCCACCCCTAAACATTAGCATTTGGTGATTCCAGTCTTACATTTCACAAGTAAAATGTGAAATGTACTTCTTAATGTAGTAAATATCATGAACCCTGCTGATAGGGATTTTTTTTTTTTTTTTTTTCATTTTAGGAATTAAGATAAAAAAAAGTTACAAGAACAGAGCTGTGTTCAGAAATTAGTTTGTTGTCATTCATAGAGAGATTAAAAGCAGTAATAAAGCATCAAGTTTGTTGTTATGACATGCTGCTAATTGTAACTCTACTCTCTCCTCTCTCTCTCTCTCTCTCAGACTATATAACTGTGGGGGAGAAGCATCAAATAATTGAACTCGAACTGGAGGACACAATATAGTGTGATACAATAACAAAACAGGTTCATTTGTATTTTCATACACTTGTAATATAATAAAAGTTCTACATATACCTCTATAGCACTTTTTTTCTTTGAAGCCATTTTTTGATAGGAAACTAGTTGAGGTGCTGATGACATGAACTAAAAATATTAAATGGCAATGGAAGCCGTAATAGTGGTATTTTTTGTTACGTTTATGTTGCCATTGGTTTGTGAAGGTTAAAATGTTAATTTAACAGCTCGGTGTTTACAATTGCAATTTTTTTTTCAATTTAATTACTTTCTGTATGAATGGGTGTGTGAATGTGTACGTGATTGTGCCCTGCGATGGATTGGCACCCTGTCCAGGGTGTACCCCACCTTGTGCCCCATGCCTCTAGGGATAGGCTCCAGGTTCCCTGCGACCCTGAAGGATAAGCGGTACAGAAGATGGATGGATTTAATTACTTTCTGGACTCAACTCGGACTCAGCCATTAAGGACACGGACATGAGTCCAACTCAGCCCCTTTTGGACTCAGACTCAAACTAAATCGGTTAAGGACTTGGTCTCGACTCAAACTCGACAAAGGTGGACTTGGACACAACACTACATATTAGAGCCCTTATACCTGATCATCACTTTATGTCTCCAGATGGTTCTAGTAACAGCTTTCATTGCTTCTGTGGCCTCCAGTGCCTGGAGTGCAACCCAATCAAGCCTCTTTGGATGTGCAGCCTTCTAATTTGCAGCAACTTTGCAATACAATTAGTTCCACATGGTACAACATTCCGGCACAACACATTGAGCATCTTATATAACCCACATTTAGGTGAATTCACTCTGTTCTGATCAGTGTAACTAACACACCTACAGTTCATCTACAAATCGCCAAATCTTGCATTAAGTAACTTAACACAGCTTGGGGGTCTGCAGACAGGAATGAGTGAAAATCCCCAAATCCAGGTGTACCAAACTCATAGCATACAAGTACACCCAAGAATAATTATTCCTGTAATCACTGACAAGAAACTTGAACACAGTCTGCAAAAAGACACATGAGATAAAGACCAAGTTAACAATTGAGAACAAGAAGAAGTTGTGGGAGCTGCTGTTGGAGGAGATAAAGTCAATGATAAATACAGACCTACTCCACTATGACACATGGACGCTGCATGTGTACTACCTGTGGACTTACAGTGCTAATCACAGTCTGGTCCATAAGTATTTGGACAGTGACACAATTTTCGTAGTTTTCCCTCTGTACACCGCTACAAAGGATTTGAAATGAAGCAATCATGATGTGATTGAAGTGTAGACTTTCAGCTTTAATTCAAGGCATTAACAAAAATATTGCATTAACCATTTAGGAATTACAGCCATTATTTTCAGAGTCTCTCTATTTTTGCAGGTTCAAAAGTAATTGGACATTGAATGATAAGCAGTTTCATGGCCAGGTGTGGCCTGTTTCCTCATTATTTCATGACAAATTAAGGAGATAAAAGGTCTGGAGTTGATTCCAGGTGTTGATTTTGCATTAGGTAGCTGTTCATGGGAACTTTCATTATGCAGTCCAAAGTCCAGGCATATCATTGTCAAAGTCTACAATCAAGAGTGTAAATACAGACAGTTTACCTCAAGATGCAATCAAAAACACAATCAAAACAATCAAAAACACAAAGCCCAGATTAGACTTTGCTTAAAAAATAAATTAATTTAAAAAAGCCTGACAATTTCTGATGCAAGATTAACTTGTATCAGAATGATGGGAAGAGAAGGGTATGGAGAAGGAAAGGAAGCACTCATGATCCAAAGCAAACCACATCATCTGTCAAACAGGAGGAAGTGTTATGGTTTGGGCATGTATTGCTACCAATGGAACTGGCTCACTGGTGTTCATTGATGGTGTGACTGCGGATAGAAGTAGCAGGATGAATTCTGAAGTGTATAGAGCTATACTTTCTGCTTAGATTCAGTCAAATGCTGCAAAACCGATAGGACGGTGCTTCACAGTACAGATGGATAATGACCCAAAACGTACCACGAAAGCAACCCAAAAGTTTCTTAGGGTAAAGAAATGGAATGTTCTTAAAAGGCCGAGTCAGTCACCTGACCTCAACTCAACTGAGCATGCTTTTCACTTACTGAAAACAAAACTGAAGACAGAAAGACCTACATACAAGCAGCAACTGAAGGTAGCTGCAGTAAAGGCTGGCAAAGCATCTCAAGGGAGGAAACTAAGAATTTGGTGATGTCCATGTCCAAGGATTTGCATGCAATTATTAAAAATAATCCTAATATTTATAATTATGTTGGGTTGTCCAATTACTTTTGAGCCAGTGAAAATGGAGGGACTCTGCAAAAAATAAACGGTTAATGCAATATTTTTGTTAAACCCTTGAATTAAACCTGAAAGTCTACAATTCAGTCATACTTGAATTGCTTCATTTCAAATCCACTGTGGTGGTGTACAGAGACTAAATAGTTATGGACTTGACTATATAAAAAAATAGCAAACATTTCTTATTGGCCATGCTAAAACTAAACACTATTATTTGCTGACTGTACAATGTGCTACCTGGGGCATAGTTAGTTGCCTTTATATGAAGTAAAAGTGGACTTCCTGATCAAACAGAGCATCTTGGCTCTGGTGGAGGTGCTAGAACTGTCCCATAGGACTGGCTGAGAATGCTTGGATCTCTATACTTTTTCTCCTCTCCCTCTTGGAAGACAGTGGCAGGTATAACAAGCTACCCACTACAGTATAGTGGAGCCAGGGGTGGACTGATGGGGTAGCAGAGCAATAGAAGAGCAGTTGATGTACTAAAATACACAGAGTTTAAGAGACACTGTAGTTAACCACTGTGCAACCACAGTTACACACACACACACACACACACACACACAAATGGCTACTGTGCCAGATTTTGGTTATCTGTAAGTAAAAGTTATAATAATAAAAATAGTTCTATTTCATCATATAATGTCAATGTCTCCATGCCACAAACTTCCAAACAAATAATATTTGCTATAAATATCATAGATACCATAGTCATACTCCTAACCATTATTCTCCTTGCCTCATACACACAGCAGACCTCGTATACACCTTATGGAGTTATCTCTCTAACAGTTTGTGAATACAGTCTAAGCTAGAGGCACTCTGTCCTCCAAAGCTGGGCAATGATTTCCTTCATCTCCTATCATCATTTCTTCAGTGGTGGTGTATGTAATTTTCATTCTTTACCTTCAAAACTCCATAGTTGCTGCCTTGAGTTGGGTTCCCTTGTCATCCTGCTAGCCTTGTTTTCAATCATTTACAATCATGCACTGTCCATGTGTTAGCTACAAACTATTCTTGTTGCTCAGTACAGCAGTCACCTCACAGTCTCTCTACTAGTGCACTCTTCCTTTTGTTCATTTGAGTTTTTCACATTGCCCAGCATCTAGTGACCTGCAGACCTGTGAATATGTGTCGTGAGCATTGATGAATGATCTTCCTTCACTGGACTGTCCCCTTCACCACTAAGCTTGCTCAAGGACTCAGGGTCTCTGCAATATTAAGCCCCATCAATTTTGCCTACATGAAATTTCCTCTTGGAAAGTGGCACTATTGACAAAGTAGACCTCACTGATTAGAAATAAGTGTTCTATGCAAATAATGTATACTCATATTCTACTCATTTATAGCATATAAAGGCAGCCAGCAAGTTAACAGCAAGTAAGTTGCAGTAAGTTGAGTTTGGCACCATCATTCAGTCCTTAACAGGCTTATAAAACTAGATAATATATATTTAATTGGATGTGGGTACATACAAACATGCACAAAGGGCTGACACAGAGAAGGCTAGCTACTATGTGGTTGGGCTGTTCACTGTGGTGTCAGTATGAATGTGAGGTAAATGGGTCCTTTTAGGGTGAAAGGTGAAAAAGGTGAGCTGGGCTAAAGAGTGGATAGTAAATTGTGATGAAAAGTTGTGACATGGGCCTCTAGCGGACCAGACAGTGAGCTCCAGGCACAGGAATCACCCTTTTGACTGTGCCACACTCAAACTCTTTTTCTAAAGATCTCATTAAATGCCCTGGCACCTCCTCTTGTACTGTTTTAACTAATCATACAATCCATAAAACAGCCCAGAGAGGCAACAGTAGTATAGTAGTATGAGTAGTCCTTGGATCTCCCCCCATGATCAGCCACAGCAGAGGAGCTAACAGAAGAGTTACACAGCATGCCTGGGCTTGTATCGGAGTGAGAGCTGAGAGATGTGAGAATAAGAGACGAGTGTGTGCACGCAACAGTGATAAAGGGCAGTCACAAAAGCTTAACCAAAGTAAACTGGGATAATATGAACTAACCCTTTCATTTAGCAGTACTGGCACTGAGTGAAGTATTTAATTATCTGAGAATAGTGTAAATTTCTTAGGCCACATGTAATTTAGTCTTCACTTCTCACCTGCCCTGAGGTTTTCCCTCAGAATTCCATCTATTTCACTCTGAAACTACCACATTTATATACTACATTCTATCTTTTGATAATAAAAATTCTGTGGTTTCACACAATGCTGACACAGTGGGTAGCATTTCATATTCCAATCTTAGGTTACGGTCTGTGCGGAGTTGTACATATTTTTCGTGTGTCAATGTTGATTTCTGCTGGGAAAACATGCCAGTAGGTGGATTGGTGATGCTAAATTATAACTAAATGTGAATGAATTCTATATCCACACTGGACATTACATCCCCATGCCAACACAGTATGCTTCTTCATTACATCTTCATCATCTAGCAAACCCTTCCTGCCTCAGAATTGCCCTTTCATTGCCCATGAGATTGCACCATTGACCTCCTTCCTGGCTCCTCACCTTCATGCAGCAGAGCATACCCCTTGTCATTCCCAGTAAGTGTCACCCCCCCCACCACCTCTTCAGCCATTGCTGATAAAGGATGAGGGGTTTCAGACAATATTGTAAATAAAGGCTTTAAACCCTGTAACTGTGAAATACAGGTACACATTCCTTCTAGTTCATTCAGGCCATGAACAGGTGAGAGGAGCAAAAATATTCATGAAGCTAGACCAGTGCAGTGCATATAACCTCATTCGTATCAGGGAATGAGATGAATGGAAGACCACATACATTACTAGCTATGAATATTTAGTTATGTCTTGTGGTCTGGTTAAGCACTCCATTAATTCCTTAAATAGTTTGTTATTGTCTACCTTGACAACATTCTGTTTTTCTTCCCCTCAGAAATCAACGTTAACCAGAGGTACTTCAGAAACTACTGGAGAACCCCTTCTATATCAAGCTCTAAAAATGTGAATTTCACCAACCATCCATCAAGTTCCTAGGGTACATCCTGGAGGAACATGGGCGTCAGGCTCGAGACTGACATGATAAAGATGGAGAGAGTAAAATCATGGCCATAATCCAGGACAACCAAGGCACTACAGAGGTTTCTGGGGTTTGCAAACTTCTATTGATGATTCATAAGAGGATTCAGCACCATGGCAGCCCCTCTAATGTCACTCCAAAAAGGAAAGCCTAATTATCTTAAGTTGAATGAAGTAGCCCTCCAGAAATTCCAGAAACTCACAGTATTCCAATGCATTCTAGGCTATCAAGCCCCACTATTCCTGTGGTCTGAAGAACCCACCAAAGTACAAGCAGTCAACGAATAGGAGGGGTGGACAAACCTGAGAAGCAGCACATATCTAACTCCAAAGAGCCATCTGCAGGTAGAACCTCCAAGCCTACAAAAATCACTGGCCTCACCCACAACTGCACCCAAGTAGGTGATGGAGCAACCAGATTTTCTATCATATGGACTTTGGGAACCGTATAATTGGTGTGGTGGGGTTCTTAGGGGTCCCACCCAGAAAATTACATAAGTCCCCCTCGCCAGAATGCTAACTCCTTCATCACCCATCATACACTTCCTGCTTACAGATTAGCCTACTCTCAGCGAGCGCACGAAGGTGAAGCGTTGTGTACGGCATCAAACAGTTGCTTGATAATAGCAGCAAATGTCAGCTGTCCTGAGTCAAAACAATGCCCATGGCCATATAAGGTCATTTTTAGTTTCATGTTATCGCATTGCTTCGTATTATATGACCATTCAAATGTGTCAATGATGGTAGAAGGTACACTCATGGCATCTAATATTTTATTTTATCCATGGACATTCAAACTAATGTAAGAAAAAATGTTAAAAGTGGGCAGAGTGAAACCAATTTTATTTATATATATTTGTGTGATGCTAAACAAACACACACACACACAAACACACACACAAAAAAAAGGTGTCCTCTTTTTCGAAAACCAGAATAAGGTCTCTCTAGCTTTTGTGATGTAATTTTACCCACTGCAGGGAGAGTGATCTTTTATTTATTTATTTGTTTGTTTGTTTGTTTGTTTGTTTGTTTGTTTGTTTTTATTAAAACAAATCCAAACATTGAACATGTTTTTAAGCTCTAATATAAGCTCTAAATAAAAGTATTTTAGATCATATTGCTTTTCTCTTGACTTGATTTACATATGTGACCTTGAAGTAATCCAAAAGTGATCATATTACTTATATAATATATAACATATATAATATTGTGATACTTGGATTACATTACTGATTAAATTTTTTATGAAGTACTTTGTAACTGTAACGGGTGTGTGTGTGTGTGTGTGTGTGTGTGTGTGTGTGTGTTTATATGCTTACATGTCAATAAATATATCTTGTTAAAAATAAACATCAGCATTGGTGCAGACATGCAGACCTATGAAGAGTTTGATAAAGAAAATAAAGGCAATTGTAAAAAAAATAATAATAAATAAATAAATAAATAAATAAATAAAATATATTACATTACATTTCATAAGTGAACATGGTGTACTAACATCGAAAATGTACAACAAATTTCAGATGCATTAAATGCAAAATAATCATAATTCAAAACAACACAGGACAATTATATTCTCTTACCATTCAACACTAACTGAAAGTTGATTTGGTTGTAATTATTGCCATCTAGTGGCAGGCCTACAAAAATCACCTGCTGTACCTTTATTTTTATTTTTATTTTCACAATTATGATGTCTAATTAATTAGCAATCACATTTTTAATGTAAAGTATGTATTTTGGGCATGTGAGGAAAAAAAACAAATGTATAAAGTACAGAAACATGCATCATTTCTCTATTTACAAATTATTTTTCCTGCTCATTTCTGACCAGTGACTACAAACATAACTTTGCAATGGTCCATAAATGTAATTGTTTTTAACTTCATGGCTGGGTAACTACAGGACAGATTGCTGGGCCAGTTTTACTTTAGCTTCCAGGGTTTGTTGTTTAACACCTGGAAAACCTATGCCACAAGGAATCAACTCACCCTAGACCTGACTGGGAGGGTGATTGGACAAGATCACCATAGGGGTGAAACAGAATGCTGGTTCTCCATGGTTCTATAAAAACCAGATAACCATCAGGGTTTCCTGTTACTCAGAACCTGTGCTGACCTTGCATAAACTAGTTGGGAAGGTTTCAGGGGCATATAGCTTTTGATGATGGTATTTTATAGGAACTACTATGTCAAATAGTCATTGCATGAGTTTGCAGTAAGGTCTCAGGGGTTCATAGAACCACAGTTATATGCATAACCACCAATTATTAGCCCTTGTGGAACCTGAATTAACACACAATCTCATTAAAACGTATGTTACAATGGTCACAAGATGTATTATGTATCTTAAGTATCTCATTAAATCCCAATGTTCTTAGTCTGCAAAATATTTTTTTGACACACCTATTTAATAAACAACACAGACACAAAGAAAAGGGCAAGTTTTAATATATGGTCCATGTCACTGATTGGTTGTTCTTATAAAGTGGGTATGAAATTATGAAGCACCATTGTTGCCCCACAGTTGCTTTTCACAAACTTTGGTGCCAGGCACTGCCATGTTTGTCGTTCTAACTTCCCTGACTGAGGTTTTAAGGTTATTAAAATATAATTATCTGTTGTGATATGTAAAAAGAAAACAGATATGCCATAGCTTCACATGGCTAGTACACAATACACAATATGAATGGCACATTAGTGAGTTCGGTGAGGTTACACTGCTATACACAAGACCTGCACACCTAAACTGATTGTTCAGTGAGTTTCTGAATTTATTTGTGCAAATATCGCAAAGTTAAAGAATAGCAGGCAACATAGACATGAACGTTCTGCACCCATATTTTCCCTACTAAAATGGCACATTAATAGACCTTACCTGGATAATAGTATTTCATCCACACACTATTCTAATATCCATACAGTTTATATTGGAGTGCTAGTAATAGAAATACATTTTTTTCACCTGAAAAAATATGACCTGTGAAACGAGAAGATAATGGGAAATCACATAACCTGGTACACAATTTCTGAACACTACAGCATATTTCACCTGGATTTATCACTGTATCAGTCCTGTCCTTTCAAGAAAGAACCAAGTGAATCTTAAGATCGATTTTGAGTCTATAGTGACTAGGGAATATGATGCGTTGTGATACTCTTTTTTTTTTTTTTTTTTAAAAACCATGACCGGCAACGAAAGTGCGAGCAATCTTTTTCCAGCATGCACAGTCATTTGCATAAAGAATGCTGGTCTTGGTGCACTCCAAGTATGTAGCCTCAAAGGCCAGATATAAGGATCCCAGAGTTCATTCAACACACACAAATTAATGTATTCATCATAAATTATTGCTGTTTAAATAAACTTTCCAATTACATATTGTTGCGTTGCTGTTTTGGCACACTGCTAATTAACCAACAGTAGATCTGATGGAATCTGTGAAACGTGGTCCACTGTTCGTCGTAGTGCTGATGTTTCCCAACATGGCGGTATCCATGGGAGTTTGGTTAGCAGTTGTAATTTACCAAAACATTTGATATTCCCAACTGTTCCGTCTTGTTTTCAATGTACTATCTGTTTGCATAAGAGACTGAATCTCTATGTGCTAGCTAGCTAAATCATTAGCCTCAAACGTTACCCAGTTTATGCTGTATCATATTTCTCAGTAGCCTAGTATTAGTGTGCTCGTGACTTGAACAATTTGAACAGTGTATTGTGTGACCTTCTGACATCAAAAGCATCCCCTTTGACTGTCAGGACCTCAGACAGTCTCGGAGACTGACAGGACCTCAATCTTTTTGAGATAAGATTGTGCACTGATAAAAGAGCCTGAATATTTAAAGTAGATGATCATATCTGCATATCCAAATCCACACATTCCTTCATTCCCCTCATCAAAGAGTAGCCCCTTTCTTACATTTTTGCGATCTATGTGAAAACATCTGACCTGCAGGTTTTTCTAACATCCTTCAGAAAGACTTTTTTTTTTTATTGTCAATGTAAAGCTGAAGCAATCCAGGAATCCCTGAAAGATCAGAGAGAGTCCCCTAATTTACAACTGCTCTGTTAGGAATGATCAGTTTCCTTCCTTGTAGTTTTTAAACAGGTGATCCGTGCAAAGAAGTGCATTTTGAATCTTGGGTCTTGGAGTCTTTTTTGCATATCAAGCTACGAATGTACTTGGGTCGTGGTGCTGGAACTAGAAATGTAGATTTGGTTAAGAGATTGTGAGGTGGTCCGCTTTCCCTTGTGATGATGTCTGTGGGACGGCATCTTCCGGACTTTTGAGACCTTCGGCTGTACAGGAGCAGGAGAAGGAGTGACGATGGGTAGAGCGGCTGAGGTTTGGGACTTGCTCTGAGGACAGGGACTGGACTTGTGAGGAGAGCAAGTGGTGGTATCCAATATGCCTTTAGTATCCTGCTAGAAGGACAAAGAATAAATGCAAAGAAAGTAGGAAATCAGAAAAGAAGCAAAGAAGAGATGATTATGGAAATCAATTAGAAGATAGAGCTGGATGTGTGGAGAAATAGAAAGCACAGATAGAAAGAGAAAAATAAGTAGGTGATTAAACAAAAATATCCAAATGGATAGAGAGGTGAAAGTATAAGCAATTAAGGCAACCAGTGACAAAGGGGCACACAGACATCAATTAAGCAAGTTTAAACATGGCAGGCAGCAACACTTAGGAGAACTCATGCAGGGGATGAGTATAATAGAGGAAAAGGATCAGGCAAGTTCATTCTATATACAGTGCATCCGGAAAGTATTCACAGCGCTTTACTTTTTCCACATTTTGTTGTTATGTTACAGCCTTATTGCAAAATGGACTAAATTCATTATTTTCCTCAAAATTCTACAAACAATACCATTTGCCATGACACTCAAAATTGAGCTCAGGTGCATCCTGTTTCCACTGATCATCCTTGAGATGTTTCTACAACTTG
>JANDJT010000021.1:16763223-16790043 GCA_024331685.1 Stegophilus panzeri | reverse complement strand
CTATTACAAAAGGTGCAAACATTCACTGATGCTCAAGAAGGCAACACGATACATTAAGAGCCAGGGGGGTGTAAACTGGATGATCAGTGCAAATTGTTATTATTTTGTTTAAAGATATATTTTTTTCTATTTAGTACAGCCCTTCAGAAGTTGCATAAGATATTTACAGAAGGCAAAATAACAATTTACACCAATCATCCTGTTCAAAAGATTAATAATGAAGCGTATGTAAACTTTTGAACTGGTTCATTTGTGTAAATTCAGTTATCACCCATTTAAGCTGAGAAGCCAGCAGGTGATTATTTATAAATCAAGATAAACTTGGGCAGTGCACTAGAAGTGACAGTCTATAATGTGGTTTACAGTTGTTTCACAAGACAGATGTTGCATTTAGGACAGTATGAAGTACTCTTGATTGGAATTAGCAAATATTACAAAGACATAGATATAAGCTCAACTACTAAGCTTTTTCTAGAGGACACCAGTGCAAAAGAGCAAAGAAAATGTCATCCCTGCCGTTCAGTCATTACTCACCTACACAGTTGTCACATAAGCTGCAGTGGGAGGTGCGTGGTGGCCGGAAGATCTTGCAGGTGAAGCAGTACTTTAGCTTAACGACCTGCTGGTTGATAACGACCTCCTTGGTGCGAGGAGGGGGGCGATAGGATGAGGTACAACCGTTGGGGTTATCTGTATAGAAAAAAAAACAAACAGCACAGTGTTAGAGAACAAAGTTATATAAAAGATGCTAATTACGTCAAGGCAAATGATCTTTTATATTATAATGTATAACGTTCTTATAACACTTTGGCATTTATTACCAAAGGCTATTTCTGTAGAGGGAAATTCTTAGACCAGGACCACAAAGATGATGTTGAAATGAGATGGATCTAAAAATTGCAACCATGCTGTTGCTTTCTTGAGATAGATCAGTTAAAATGACATTCTTTTACCAAATTACAAATATATACAAACAATTACATGATTCCAAGGGCTTATTAAAGGCAACAACTACGTCTCAAAATCCAACAGGTGAAACAGGGCATAACAAAGCAGTTCTATTTTCTCTGACTAGATCAGCCTGAAATGAAAACATTTTTTTTTAAAAACTGTATGTGAACCTCTTTTTGTGTTGAAACAATACATTAATGCACCCATTTTTGCCACAGTTTGCCAACCATTCTGTCATTTCCACTCAAATTAAAACAGGTCTCTTCACACATGGCTTTGTTAAAGGTTACAGTGTGGCAGGATTACACAGATTTCATAATTTTGTGATCACATAAATTAACACAAAATCAAGCACACTCTGCAATATTCGGAGGAGCTTGCAATTTTGTTAAATGAACACAGATTTGAGCCAAGATGTATCATGTGACATCATTAAAACGCACATTCCGTCAAAGCCCTCTCCCATTCGATTCGATGTGTCGAACATGAATAAAGCTAAAAAGGTCTTATTTACCAACCAACATCACATGCAAAACAATTTCGTGCAATTCGCAGATTTGCACGAAAAACAAATTGCATTTAAAAAAAATATATAATAATAAAAAAAAAAACCCACAGCAAAACCAAGTATTGAAAGTTTTCCAACTTTCATATGGTCCTCAACTCATCATAACCACCATCTCTGGTCACCACACAACCTCCAAACACCTACTTCACAGATAGTTATGTGACGGAAAGCGGACACAGATATTCAGCCAGGATAGGCTTGTGCGATATAATGAGATTATTGTTTCTACAAAATATTGCATTGCAACAATATTTGGCAACATGTGTTCTGATATAAAAATTATTTGTGCAGGAGCTTCACAATTTAACACCGGAGTATTCTGCGGCAAAAGATTATGGCAAAAGAGCAGTCCTCTTCTACGCCATAAAACAGGAGATGAGCCATATATGAATATGGAGTCATTTGTGCAGGAGTTTTGAACTCTCCATTATTAACCTGAAGACTCAAGATTAAAAAGGCTGGGTTTGTTTTTTTGTTTGCACACTCCTGCTTTTTCACACCAACAGTGAAAATTAGACAGCTGATTTGTAACAGGATTACACTGAAAATGTACTGCTATGGTTTGTTTTGTTTTTTAACTGTTTACTCAGCATTACGGTAGAACCACCTAAAAATCTGCCATCCAGCTGAAGCTTTTTTGCGACTGGTGCAGTTCCAGCTGCACAGCTCTTTGATGCCTTCCCCTACTCTCCTTAAACCTGAAATGGTCCTTTGTTAGACCATTGGTTCTGGACAATTACATCATTTATAGAAAATAATGAGCAAGGGAAAATGAACACTGCACGAGACTAAGTCTGGATATGGATAAGTTACTGGGCTGTGCTGTGCTGCACCACAAAGTGGAAAAGCACTAAAATACAATCTAAAATAATTATCATAGGAAAAAAGGGATGTGGAGCATTCTAAATGAGCACCATAACTCCAGGTAGGGGGCAGCGAGGTGGTGCAGTGGGAGGCATTGCTGCCTCACAGCACAGTAGGAGGACTGGTTAAGATAAACTGCCTTTACGGGTGAATGAGTGTGTTAATGTATGTGCGCAAACGGTGCCCTACTCCCATTTACGGTGTAGCTACTGACCAGGATACAAACAAACAAATATCAGAAGCGCTCCATCTAAGGGTCATTATGAACCTAGGAAAAGAGCTGTGGAAACCATTCTAAGAACTGCATCACACCAAATGTCACATCTGGATAAAAGCAATGAGAGCTGGTCATGATATTAGACTGATAGACCGAAGGATGGCTCTGCTTTGGAGTTTCAACCGACATGTTGTTTGTTTGTTTTTTTTTGTTTGTTTTTTTTTTTTTAAACCTAGGAGTTATATTTGATGCAAGTTTGTCTTTTGATCCACATTTCCAGAATATGGTTCAAACGTCCTTCTTTCATCTCAGAAATATTGCAAGATTGCACCCTATGTTATCGTTCTCTGTGGCTGAAAAGTTGATCAACACTTTTGCATTTTCTCACATTGATTATTGCACTGCACTTCTTGCTGGGTCTCTAAGTCTACAATAAATAAATTACAGTATGTGCAAAATTCAGTGGCTAGAATCTTGACTGGCCCCCTGTCAGGTTTAGTGTAGATTTTAAAATCTTTATGCTTACATACAAGGACTAGCATGGTTTGGCTCTCCAGTATTTGGTTGAGCTTTTAACCCATTACACCCCAAAATGTGATGTCCACTCCTCCAATTATGGTCTTTTAACTGTCCCTCAGGCTCATGTACGTACTATGGGGGATAGGGCCTTTTCTTCTTATGCTCCAAAACTGCTCAAAAATGTCTGAAATGGTTATTTAACTTCTTTTTTTGGTTAGGTTCCATCTCACCTACTTCTACCTGCAAATCCTTTGCTCACCCTACAATTTCAATACCTCTGATCTAGAATCTGGGTTAGGGGGGAGAAAAAAAAAAAGAGAGAAAAAAAAAAAAAAAACAGCTCCAGTCTGGATTCTGCATACCATTCTGAGTATTTTCCTAACAACCTTTTCTGGTGTGGTCACAAAAATCCAAAGCAATCCACATTAAAAGATTTGTTATGAGCAAATACTCTAATGTGGATGCCAAAAATTAAATATTATATTTTATCTTAAGAAGACAGATCATTATATCCGTCACCCTGGGTATGAATCATTTATTTGTTGTTTTAGTTACATTTTCTGAATCCCTGAATAATAATAATTAAACTTGAATGAATACATTTGACAGCATGGTGACTATGTGTGCTCACCAATCTGTTTCTCAATGTCAGCTGCCTCCTCAGGTGTCGCCCTAGGAAGAATGCCAGGGTCCGAGAAGCTGGTCTGAAATAGAGAGATGACCACAAACACAAAAAGGACTCCTCCGATCACTGGGATGCAGCCAGTCAGGTGTTCGACCAGGAAAGGACAACTAGAAACACAACAGACATGAAATGAAGGCATGTTAGAGTGCACAAACTGGCAAATCCTATTGGATTCATCTATACTCCAGAAGTCTTCTAAAGTACAGCGTGTCCCAAAAGTCTCCATACACAGGGAACTATGTTTGCCGCAACACGTCAGTTGCGTCTTCGTCAGTGGATGTTCGTGGACGTCCACTACGTCCTCAACACTTCCAATCTTTTTGAAATTGTTAATAAGTCTGTCACGCGTGTGATATACTCGCCATGTTTCCTGTTAAAAGTCCATCGCACGCTTCTGACAGATTCCCGATCCAGCCATCAGGATAATTTCAATACGTTTATACATACACACACACACACACACACACACACACACACACATATATATATATATATATATATATATCATAAAATTTTGGAAGACATTTTGCTAAAGTGTTTGTTTCCTCTGTGTATGGAGACTTTTGGGACACCCTGTAGATAAATGACTCAGTTTAGTGTCAAAAATGAGAGTACTGATTACCCAAAATAAATAAATAAAATAAAAAACATTCCAGTAATGTTGTGCAGTTGTGTTTCGTGTTATGGTAGGTTATAGATTATTTGTCAAGGGACAGTTGTGCATTGAAATATGCTTGTTGTGAGGCTCAGGTACTCTACATAAGAAGATAAGGGGGTTAGGAGAAGAAGAAAGAGGGGGAGGAAGGACTACTGTTTAAAAAAAAACTGTAGAAACCCTCATACAATTTGTATTGGTTTTAATGGAAACTGTAATGGTCCCTGTGGGTCTCTACTGGTAATTTGTTGCCTTCTGTTGGTGGCATGTTCTGTCTAGTGGATACCATTTAGGACCAATAATGGTAATGGTTTTAAAGGTTGACCTGATGGTTTGCAATGGTATTTGTAGTGATACCATTAGAATTTCTGTGATGGTTTCTGATGTTGTTGTTGTTGTTGTTGTTTTCAGCAGTGCTGCTATGTATGCATTGTAAGCATGTAGGTAAAGTGCAGATCCTAACTGTAGACCACAGTATTGTAATATCAAACACAATCAAGCACTTACTCAAACACGAAAAATAAGCCGCTGGTGACGAGGATGAGCCCCATGGTGAGAGGGAGAACACCGCTTTGACGTGCCACCATGATCCGACCATCACAGTAAAAGCGATTCTTTCCCGGAAACACTTCCCATTTCCTCTTGAGCCGGCTGGGCTTCTTTTCCTGGCAAGGACCCGGAGAAGGAGCTATTGTGTGTCCAGGTGTTGGTGAAGAGAGTGCATGAGGATCTATTTGTTGATATTCACAGCTTTTCATGGCTTCCTGGTAGTGTACGAGAACTGTCATCCGATGTTTTCCCTCCCAAATAAACACTTACACTTCCTGTATCCTCGGTCACTGCTCACTCTGTGCCTCCCAACAAAATCCTACTTTACACAGCGGCGCGGTAGCACTGGCGTGATGTGACCGGAAATGCTTCTCAAATCCGACGTCTACGAGTCGTACGTCACACGTGACTTCAGCATTTCAGCTACCACTGTTTTCAGCATGCCTTCACGTCCTCCACCCACGGATTAATCATTAATGTTTGTTTGTAACACGTCGTACACGTAGACCAAGCCGGTCCAGATATGCCAGGTAGTGACGTAATGCATCGACTTCCTGTATGGGTGCGTAAACATTACTGCACTCTGATGACAGAATCATGTGTTACAGTGTCTGTCTTCACTGTTAATACGACCGGCTTTTGGTAACATAAACATATATTTCTTCTTAATACAAAATCAACAAAATATTAAGAAGAAGAATTGAGATAATAGCTGAACTGTGTCATATAAGAAACACCTTATAGGTGCACGACCAGTGTTGTCAGCTCGTTTCAGGGGAAAATGCATACATGCTCCAAAAGTCCCCAGATGAAGTCATGGCGTCACATCATTGGAATATTCTTGTAATCTTCATAATGATTTGCATACCAAAACGTGTTACATCACGAAGATTCATTCATTTATGAACTAATTAATTAATGATTTCTTCGGAACAAGACCTCATTGGTCATAGCACTGTAAATTTACTATTTACATAAAAGTCTACACACCCCTGTTAAAATGGAGTTATGCAACCAGGTTATTGTACTTTTTTTTTAATTTCCTTAAAATGAGTTATTGTTTTACACTTTCATTTATAGGTTGCAGTTTTGCAATAAAGGTAGAAAAAGTTCTGACATGATTTGTCTTGGTTTTATTTATTTTTTTAAACATCACAAAAACCAGCAATTTTAACTTTTTATATTCATTGTATGAATTTTCCAAAATACTTTAATTTCTATCAAGAACACAGACAAAAAGTAATGAAAACTGTTGACGGTTGAATAACTTGATTTTATAGCAAAGAAGGGAGTTTAAAGCAAAGAACAACATGTGTGAGGGTCGGACAAATAGTGGAATTGGTGATTTGTTGGTGATCAGGGATTGGTCGTTGGGGAACAATGGTGATTAGTGACTGGTGGTTGGGGAACAATGGTTATCAATGATTGGCCACTGAGGAACAATGGTGATCAGTGATTGTTGGGGAACAAGGGTGATCAGAGCCATATCAAGTGCAGGACAGTTGCTTACATCTGTTTACAAAGTCACTGCATTAAGGGGATCTAAAAAAGGGGATCATAAATGGATCTAAAAAAGTTGACAAATCTAGTGAGAAAGGTTCTTAGTTGGCAACACTGGATAAAAACAGGTATGATTGCAAATATTGCAAATATGGCAAATATTACATGATACCTCACTATGTGACCTTGCTGGAAAATTTGACAGTTGTTTTAAACAAGAAGTTGCACACTGCGATAAATGACATTTTCCTAAAACAAAGCAGATGCAGGAGATACACTCCTGTTTTTTTTATCTTTTACAATCTGACAACCACTACAATTGACAGAATCAGTGAATGCATATCCCAAGCTACAGTTTTGCACAATGTGAACAAATGATCAAATTAATTCTACTGATCCTTGTTTTGTTTTAATTTTCTAAAGTGTTTTACTTGTTGGCAGGTACATTTTTTTATTATTATTATTATTTTTTTTTATTATTATTATTTTTTTTTTACATTTGCAGTAGAATATAAGGGTATCACATTTCTTCTGAGACCTTTATCCTTCCCACATAACCTCTCAAAACAGTCATCAAATATTGACAGCAGCATGTTTGCCTAGTTCATATTGCACAATCTAAGGCTATCATTCAGCAGCAAGTATGTTGCTTGAACTAAAAAGAATAGGTGCTACCACTAAGGAAGGGATGACTGTAAAACAAGAGAAAGTGACTGAAGCTTTGTAATACGTTTGAAGGCTGATGGATGTCATGTCAGTGCCGAAAGCAGCGCCGGACTACCTTACCCGTGAGATCATGAGACCACATGCATCTGAGTCACATTCAATACTAATGAGCATTAGTATTTAAGTTCTGACATTTGTATCACTCTTTACCTAGCATTTGTCATATTCACTTTGTGTTTGTGTGGGTTTCTATGCTTGCTTAGCTCTTGTTCATGTTCTTAGTTTTTGTGTATGAGAACAGTTATGAGAACAGTTTGTTTACTTTTTTAAGCACTCTCCCCAAATATCAGGAATCCTGGTGGTACACTGAGTCAAACCATTGTCATAAGTTGCTCCATACCCCCAGTAGAGTATCAAGCATTTAGGCATGAGCAATTAATTTTTTGTATAGCACTTTTAATAATAGAAATTGTCACAAAGCAGCTTTACAGAAATACGGATATACAGGGATAATCAATAAACCAATAAGGATATGTTGAGCAAATCCACAAACACATGATACGACAGCTGAGAAAATGTGTAGAGTATAACGGTGAACATGTACAGCATATGTTGTAAGTAATAAATACAAAAGTAAGTATATGTAGTTTTACTCTCATTGGTTCCTAACTTTTCAGACACCCTGTAGATCCATTCATTTTCCATACCACTTATCCTTCATAGGGATGTGGGGGAGCCTGGAGACTAGTCCAGGGAACTCAGGGCACAAGTCGCACACACATTCACACACTATGGACAATTTTTTTAAATGCCAATTAGCCTACAATGCACGTCTTTGGGCTGGGGGAGGAAACCAGGGTACCCAGAGGAACCCCCGGAGCACGGAGGTGGGAACTCCTGAAGCATGGACGTGGGATTCAAATCCCCAAACCCAGAGGTGCGAGGCAAACATGCTAACCATGCTAAGCCACCATGCCCCACACACCCTGTAGAACTCTAATGAGTGAGCCAGAGGCAACAGTGGCAAGGAAAAACTCCCTGAGATGATGCAAGAATACTTGAGAGAAACCAGACTCAAAAGAGAACCCATCCTCTTCTGGTTGACACCAGATAGAAGGGTTATGGATCAATATACTTCTACAGCAGTTTATTCCAATCAAATAGTACTAAGTGTGTTCAAAGGATGTTCATCATGGGAATAACATTCCTGTAATCATTACTCTTATACAACTGTATGATATAAATTTAAACTGTATGATATAAAGCTTGAAGAGGTGGGCTAAGGCACGGTTCAGTTGGACTCAGGCATGGTATGCATCTAGTATGATTGTGCTGTGCGAGAACACTTTTCTTCCTGTTTTCTTCAAAACATAAAATCGCACCGTAATGACCCGGAATGTTAAGGGCAATGTGAGTGCAGGCCAGCAAGGGAGTCGGGAGGGGGGACAATTATGCTTGGGCAAGGTACAAGGCAATCAGGCCTAGTGTGGGTATACCATAAGAGTCCTGGAAAAAGCACTGTAAAGTCATTATGGTTACAGCAGTAGCTCTTAGCTACAGGTCTACAGTAGGCAGATGAGATTACACACTGAAGCAAGGTTTTATGGAAGTGCAATGCTTTAGATTATCCATGTGGCACCATCAATAGCAGCAGAAAGAAAATTGTAGTAAAAAGTGCAGAAAACGCCAGTAAAGTTCCATCACTTAGCACAAGAAGATATCCCTACATGCAACAGTGCATTGTTAAAAGAAATCGAGTCAGAGTTACCGATGTGCTGCTTTGTAGCATATGTTGGTGCACTAAAGTTAATTCATCTAATGTAACATTTTGTTGTTAGAGTCATAGTTCTACCATCTGTGCTGACATGTACTGTACACCTGCTTCCTCTTTTACATCACACCAGTTTCATCCATACTTTCCACTGAATTGTGTTACATTCTGAATGTTACAAGCAGCCACAGAATCACATATGCAGAATAAATTCATGCAAGTTGTTTCCAGCATATTGTTTCCAAAATAGCAATTTTGTTTTTCCATTTTGGTCACACATTTCTCATCAAAAGTCCAATAGATCCCCAACTGCAAACTTTTGTTGTTGGTGTCAAGGCATAGCAAAGAATTGTTTATACCAATTCCTCTTTATTTATTTTGCTATTTGTGTATATTTAGCTCAAGGCACTTTTTCAACTGTGTCGTTCCTCACTGGTTTCCAGAACAGCAACCAGAGTGAACACAATATGTTTCGTGTGAGAGGCAATAATTATTTTCAGAATGATTCTTTCTGAATGTTCTATTCAAGCGCTCAAAATAGCACTGTACATGGACATGTTTTGTATATTTTTGCATAGCTTGATTGTGGAGTGTTTATTACATATATTCATTTACATGTTACAGCATTACATACACAGCATCAGTAATTCCACTGTGTTGCCACTATCTTTCTCACATATCTAACTGAAATCTTATGTCATAAGGTGTTAGATTCACATTCACAAAATTCTCCAATTATTGCTGTTGAGTTTAATCGTATTTAATAGGTTAGGTGCACAATTTTAAACCCATACCATATTAAAATATCTTTTTCTGCTTTTTCTAAAAGTACATAGCATAGATACTTACTTGGCCTTGCAGCTTGTAACATTGTTTAACCATTTCTAAGGTGGAAATTATTTGTTTAATTGTGTTTTCATTTAATCATTTGACAACCCCTTTCATGCTTATTCACTTTTTGAGTTATAAAGTTTTGAGATAAACTTATAAGGTGTTTATTAAACTCCAGAGCTCAGTATAAAAGACCTAAGGACAGCTGTGTTTCTTTCTGTTTCTGTCCACCCCAGTGACGGCTCATCCACAGGGGCAGAACCCATTTATATCCAGCTAAATCAGTTGAATTATTTTCATAAGGTTCTTCACAATTCACAACCACATACATTTTACGTTCCACTGACATCTTTTGAGTGACCAACAGTTTTTAAAAATACTATAAACTGAGAAATCTTCAAGTTGGAAAATTTGAGTTGGAATAGTTTGCAAGAGCACGAGTATAAACACAACGAGGCTGTAGCAGATGAGTTTACCTGTTTGGCATGATAATGTTTAATGTCCCCAACAAACTCTGTAGTCCCATTTAGCCACTTGTTAGCAACCACCTTTTTCAAGACACATAAAAGCTTAACAAAATCATGAGTGGAGTATTAGTGATGTATTTTATGTTGTAGAATAAAATATGAAAAGCTTAAGCTTATGTTAACCACAAAAACCTATTGACTTCGGGACAATGGAACCAGAGGTGTTTTCCGGGTTTTAGGACTCATTTTACAGCACTCTACTGGGGCAGGAATCACTTTGCTCACTTTATGAACATGAGTGGGGTTTGAGCAGTGGACAGGATAGTTAACGATATTACCTCTTCTGTGTTTGTCTTAAACACCATGACATTGCTGATGGGAGCCACACCTGCTGTAGATTTATTTTTTTTTAAATAGATTTGAATGCAAGTTATTTTTTTAAAAATGCCTGAATAAAACAGAGCCTGCTACTACTATAAAATAAATCTTCCCATTACTGATTTAGCTGTTATAATAACGTCCGCTCTTCTGAGAGGGCTTTCCACTGGATTTTGGAAAGTGTCTGTGGGGATTTTGGCATTCCCATTCATCCTCTGGGGTTGAGGTCAGGGCTCTCTGCAGGACTCCACTCAAGTTGAGTTCTTCAACTCTGCTTAACCATGTCTTCATGGAGCTCGCTTTGCGTACGTAAGCATTGTCATGCTGGAACAGGTTTGAGCCTCTTGGTTCCATCCATTCATCCATGCATCTTCTATACCGCTTATCCTTTTCAGGGTCACGGGGAGCCTATACCAGGGAGCACTGGGCACAAGGCGGGGTACACCCTGGACAGGGTGCCAGTCCATCGCAGGGCACAATCACCTACACACTCACACACCCATTCATACACTACGAACATGCCAATCATGCCAGACATGCCCTGCCTATCTTGGGACTGGGGGAGGAAATCAGAGTACCCGGTGGAAACACCTGCAGCAGGGGGAGAACATGCAAACTCCACACACACATGGAGGGAATCAAACCCCCAACCCTGGAGGTGTGAGGTGAACGTGCTAACCACTAAGCCACCATGCGCCCCCTCTTAGTCCAGTGAAGGAAAATTGTAATACATACAAAGACATCCTATACAATTTTGTGCTTCTAACTTTGTGGCAACAGTTTGGGGAAGAACTCCATATGGGTGTGATGGACAACAGTCCACATACTTTTGGCCATATTGTTGTACAATTATTCGAATATTGATCTCGATTACGATTTTGACTTCCCACGATTACATGAACATGATCGACTGCGATATTGACGTTTAAAGTTCGTCCTCCGATCATAGAAAACTCCGCTGCAGATCAAATCAAGTGCTTTCTAAACTTACAGCCAGTCACCATAGAGTGGCACAGGGATGACGTCATTTTGTAATGCCAAAACCCGGAAACGAGTTAGCATTTTAGCCCTTCCAGTTCCATCCCAAAGTCAATAGGTTTTTTGAATGGGATTTTGGTTAAAAGCCTGAAAAATAAGGTCTGAATAACAAGCTGAAAATATTTTCCTGTTTTATTCTACGACATAAAATATGCCAGTAAAATCCCACTCGTTTTTTTAAAGCTTTTACGTTTATTGAAAAAAGCGGTTGCTTACCATCATGTAATGAGGGTTTAAGATGGATGCAAGTGCAGTTAAGGGCTTTATTGAAGAGAGGCAGACAAAGCCAAAATGTGAGACAAAAGCTTGGTCAAAAACAAGCAAAAGGTCAGGCAATCGGCAAACGGGCATAAACAAGGCTTAAACAAGAATCAAACAACGAGGTCGAGAATAAGATCAAAACTATGAGACATGAAACTATGAACAAATGCTTGGTACACGGAAAACTCACGCAATACTTCACGTTGAACAATGAGACACGAGGGGTTTAAATGACAAACATTATTAAGGGTGAACACAAAACAGCCGAGACACATAAGGGAACAGCCAATGACAATACAGGGGCGGAGACAGGACAGAAATCATAACAAATGCACATGTAGAAAGTAAACAAAGTCAATGTCACTATAAGAGCGCACTGCGAGCTCCAGCGCTTGCACAAGGGGAAATCTTGACACTAACATGTTGCTAAATGGCACTACAGAGGTTATTGGGGACATTAAACGTCATCACACTGAACAGGAAAAAACTTTGCAGCTAAATTGGTTCAGTTATGCTGTGTACAATTCCCAAAAAAAAAAAAAAGTGGATGAAGATTCGATGGCAGAAATGATATAAAGCTACCCAGTGCAAATTGAACACACATTGAACACACATAGCTGTTCTGGCATTTTCACATTTCAGCACTTTCAAAATCACTCATGTTATTGTGCACCAGGTGATGTCACTTGGGGAAGTAAGGCTTACTCTCTCTCAGAGTACACCTCCAGGGTGTGTGTCCCCACCTACCTATTGATGAGGTGTTTTAAGCACCTCATCAAGAGTAAGAGGATGTTTAGACATTGCTGTAGATGTGTGTGGGGATTAGGAGGCCATATTGTGTAGCTCATTAGCTCACTGTTGTTGTGGCTGAGTTTATCAAGAAACAAGAAGGCTCATTGCAAGAAGGCCTGGTGCATGTAATACACTGAAAATTGCTTTAACATGTGGAAGCAGAATTAATGGGGAAAACACAATGGACTCATTCTCCTGATGTTTTTCTTTTTCAGAGTGAAATGTGTCATTAATGCACATACAGGGTAAGGTCCTACCTTCTACCTGAGGTTAAGCCACCCTCTCACTATCCATGTGCTCTTGGGTGATCAGAGCCATGGCATCCACAGTACTGCTTTGTTTTGCAGATACATCACACATTACATGTAGCTCCTAACTGGCTGATTTGGGAGAAACTGTTAAAAATGGGTGTGATAATCTGAATATGCAGTAATTCAGAAAGTATTTTAGGACTAAAAGCAGCCTGCTAGCTGTCAAAACTTTGGGGTACTCTGAAGACAGTATGACTGGATTGCAAACAATCCTTAACCTCTGCTGTCATCAATTTAATGGTGCAGTCAAGTTCTTGTATTTTCTGTATTTAATAACAACACGCTTTAACAAGTTATTGTGTCAATTTTAGGAGTATTTCAGTTATTGTGGAGTTGTAAGGGCTCAAATGCAGTCACCTGACTTAATTAATTCAGTACCACTAGAGATCAAAGTTTAGCTTGTACAACTCACTGATTTATGGCCATGTGAAAATTGCTGTTATGTAGCGGAGATGAACTGCAAATATCATTCATGAGTCATGGTTTATATCAAACAATGAATTCCCTGTTTCCAGACTGCTATTAACAGTTCAGTCATTGTTGGATGATAGTGACTGGCTGATGTAGAGGTCTGCCTGGTAAACACTTAAATGAAACCTAGTTGTACAATAAATTGAGATTAAAATACAAATCCTGACATTGATACACGTGTATTGGCTATGACATTGTCATTTATGAAACATGCCATCATCCGTATCAACAGAGTCAACTCCAGCCTTCCTGTTAATTAAAAAATTCTTTAGAAAATGTTCCACTTAGCATTACCGTGAACAAGTTTGAAAAAGAAACTCCTATGTAGGAACTTTTTAGTTCCACTTAAATGTCATCAGTGATGAGATAATATTGTTTGTGAATACCGCCTCTGATTTGCTTCCCATCCATGGCATTTCTAAGTAATTCTTGTAAATCAGTGATGACTTCCTCAATGAAATATAGATTTGTTGGCTTGAATTGACCATATAACTGGGACATTACTAAGAAAACACTGCTAGGTGCCAGGTGAATTGGACAGATAATGGGTTATAGATTTGTCTTGCTCAATTAATTCTCTCAATTAGACTCTCAATTACTTCCCCAGGGTAAAGCTCCAACCAAACAAGCCAAAAAGCTTTTATACCAACAGCAGTAGGCAATATAGACAAAAAAAGTACAATCAGTTGTTTAACCCAGCCATTTCAGTTTATATCAGGTGTGACAAAAAAAAACATAAGTATGTGTACTAGGCAAAGGTAGGCAGCCACCTGTGGCCCACCTTTGGACTGGGGGAGGAAACCGGAGTACCCAGAGGAAACCCCCATAGCACGGGGAGAACAGGCAAACTCTGTGCACACAGGGCGGTATTAATCACTCTATTTTTTCAAATTATTATTATTTTAAACATATTCATTTAGGTGAAGCAGCTACTCCAATTCAGGGTCATGATAAACCCAGGGCCTAATCCAGAAGCACTAAGTTCAAGGAGATATACAGCCTAGACAAAACGTCACTCCATTATATGGCAAGACACATATAAACTCTAATAGAAGACAATCAATTTGAACTCCATTGTCTTAAATTTTTGGAAATAAAAGAAATGTTGAAGCCAAGAAATTAAACTTATACATGCATTTAGAAGTGGAAAATACACTCTGAAAGATCTACTGAAGTTATAAGACGCTATAAGCATCACATGGAAACGTACATTTCTGGACTTATCACCACCATCTCAGATATGAGATAATTATCAAAGTGAGCTAAATTAATAGAAAAATAAATAGTTATTGAATTATGGTAACAGAGACACTAAGGACACTAAGGATAAATTAAGAATGGTATCATACTTAAGTAAATGAATGACAAATGAGAGTTTGATAAATATACCATTTGAGGGTGTGTACACAAACGCAGACAGACACTGAGAACAAGCAGTAAATAAATGACAAACTGCATTCATTAAAACATTTGGGCTCGTCCGGGATTTGAACCCGGGACCTCTCGCACCCAAAGCGAGAATCATACCCCTAGACCAACGAGCCAGCTATACAAGTATGTTGCTGATTTCTATTTTAGGCTACAGTAAACATGTCTACGTGGCACTTGAATTTTTTTCGTGTTTCTGTCTGCCATCTAGTGGCTACTTTTCTACACCAAAGGGCAGTAACAGACAGAAATTGACACATTAGTTATGTATTAGGTATGACTGTTCGATTCAGGAAATGTCCAATTCTGATGGGAATCGATGGAGTCGATTACATGAGTCAATTCCACACAATAATTTTCTCGATTCCAAAAACCAAGAAATGGGCAAAGAAATTAGGCAAAATAAACATGTTTATATGCATTTCAACACATACTGCTACTGTGTGTACAATACAGCTAACCACATAAAGTGATAACTTAGCCTGTATCAGGCAAACTACAGCATCATTGTGTGGAATTGAGACCAAAGCTCAAGGATTCGATTCCTTTTCGACTCTCAGCCCTAGAATTAGGTATTGGATGTAATCAGTCACATGACTTCATTTGCAATATATTTACTGAGCTTTAAATTTATGAAGGCAAACGAGAAAAACAGGATCAAAGGCTGGAAAATATATTTAAGTAGAGACACCGACAGTCTGAATGTCTGTGGTGGGCAGGCGGTTAAGTGTGTCTACGGTGGGGAGGTGGTTAAGTGTGTCTACAGTGGGGAGGTGGTTAAGTGTGTCTACGGTGGGGAGGTGGTTAAATGTTTCTATGGTGGGGAGGTGGTTAAATGTTTCTATGGTGGTTAAGTGTGTCTATGTTGGGGAGGTGGTTAAATGTTTCTATGGTGGGGAGGTGGTTAAATGTTTCTATGGTGGGGAGGTGGTTAAATGTGTCTATGGTGGTTAAGTGTGTCTAGAGTTGGGAGGTGGTATGGCAGTGTGAGCTTTTCTAGTTCTCGTTTGGTTTCCCAGGAAAGTTTTGTTCACAAAAAATATGCATAATGCTTACGTTTAGTTGCGCACTAAAGTTCAGAAAACTTTCCGTTTTGATTAGCGAAATATTTCAAACAGTGTTGTTAGTTTGTTGCCTGCACCAAAACATAATGTAAAAGCAACATTTCCCTTTTTAAATAACAGAATGTTGTGTTTTATAGTTTCCAGAACATTTTGGGAACAGTGCTGACTTAACCAACAGAACATTCCCAGAACATTATAAAATGCTTCTCAAAAATAACCAAACAGGAACCAAATGCTAATGTTACAGAAACATTCTGTGTTTGCTGGGATACAGAGCAACAGTTTTGAAGTAAATTATATTTTAAGATTACTTTGTTATGTAATTATACACTGCTGTATATGGCCAAAGTTTGTGGACACCTGACCATCACACCTATATGTGTTTTTTCCCCCAAAACTGTTGCCACAAAGTTGGAAGCACACAATTGTAAAGGATGTCTTTGTATACTGTAACATTACAATCTCCCTTCACTGGATCTAAGGGGTCAAACACAAACCTGTTCCAGCATGACAATGCCCCTGTGCACAAAGCGAGCTCCATGAAGACGTGCCAAGCCCACTGAACACCTTTGGAATGAACTGGAACACCGACTGCACCCCAGGCTTCCTCACCGGCACCTGACCTCACTAATGCTCTTGTGGCTGAATGATCACAAATCCCCACAGCCACGCTCCAAAATCTAGTGGAAAGCCTTCCCAGAAAAATGGAGCTCATTAGAACTGCAAAGGGGGAATAAATCTGGAATGGGATGTTCAACAAGGATATATGGGTGTGATGGTCAGGTGTCCACAAAATTTTGGCCATATAACGATATAGCCATATTTAATACATGATTATAAAGTGTAATTAATTATTTTATTGTTTTAATAGATAAGATAAAGCGTTTGGAGTGTTGAATTTTACGGAATACTGCAAGCTAAAATTATCCTGGGAGCAGTGGTGTCTTGGCGGTTAAGGCTCTGGGTTACTGATCAGAAGGTCGGGGGTTCAAGCCCCAGCACTGCCAGGCTGCCACTGTTGGGCCCTTGAGCAAGGCCCTTAATCCTCTCTGCTCCAGGGATGCTGTATCATGGCTGACCCTGTGCTCTGACCCCACTGTGCTGTAATGTATATGTGATTAATAAAGACTCATTAACACTGGGACGATCCTGAAGTGGGAATACACTGAATGGGACACATCCACTGCAGGGCACACACACTCATTAACACATAGGGGCAATTAAGAGTAGCTAATCTACTATACCAGCATGTTTTTGGGAGGTTGGAGGAAACTGGAAAACCCTGAAGGAACCCACACAGACATGGGGAGAACAAGCACAGAAACAGTAACCTGGTGCATTTGTTTTTTGCTAATGAATTTTTCCCACTTTTTCTGTCTATTTTTCAAGTTTTAAATATATATCAAAAAGGTAAAGGAGTATAGTCTAAACAAATTAAATGGATATTCAGTTAATTCTACACAAAGAAATGAAATAAATCTGCCAAAATGTTTAAATGATGCATGTCTTCACTATCAAGTTCCAGCTCCTTAGCTAATAATTGCATTTTATTAAAATCCTTACTATTGCAAGAATTTTTATACAGTCAAATATCTTTTTTTGTAAATTTTAATTCTTCATTGTGTTGTCCATATAAGCTATTTGATCGTTGAACACTTCTAAGAAAAAATTAAATACAAGTTACTAGCATCTCATTGCATATTTCAGTTTTAAATTGTGACAGGGTGCATATGATAATTTAATGAAAAATACAGGCTACAGCTCCTGGGTTTATTTATTTATACACACTTATTATATATTTATTGCACACACACATTAGCACTGGCATCAAAAATACACCTGAGGCACGTTAAACCTTTTCCATTATAATGTGAAATGTTTTTATTCTCCTACTTTGTTGTTTGATATTACTGAGGGAGTTACGATGTTAGGTGACTCCTGATGGTTATGTAGGATAGAAAACAATACATCACTTTTTTCTAGGCTCACATTAAATTAATATTCATGTAGTTTTTTCATTTATTATAGTAGACTGATGCTACCTGAATGATATCATGATTCATTAGGTTGTCTATGATATGATGTGCTTCTGTTGCCTTTGATGCTTTTAGAATTAGATAGACATAATAATTAGATGTGGTCTCAGGAAATTAAGGTACATTCACACATACAGTGACTTGCAGCGACCTGAGACCATTCATTTTCAATGAGTTGGTGATTAGATGTGGGCGTGTACAGTGACACAACAAAGTTGAGAAAAGTTTAACTTTATGCAAATTTGGAGCGACCGGGTGCAGCGACAATCAATGCGAGTGAAGACAGTTCTTCCTGCTTGGAAAATGACCACTAGATGGCAACAAAGCAACATAAACCCGCCACTAAGAGAGCAAACATGCAACGTGGCAAATCCCTATGGATAAAGGTGCAAGGGATGCTGTCTGCACCTTTGGTGTTCATTTTTTAATCTAGGATCATCCCTTGGTCACACACGTGAGCTGTCTTGGAATGAAATTGAAGCACGCCTCATATACAAGACTCAGATGCACAACATAGCTTAATTAATATAATATGTTTTATAAAAAGGCTTTTGTGACATACAAATGAGAACATATAATATCATTATAATATGCACACTGATACAAATCACTGAGAGGCGGTATGTAAAAAGTACACAACATCCGTGTAACAATCCCGTCTTCATTTCGTTTGGGAGCCCAACCCATTTACATATTTGTAGATAGCATAGATACAGTGTTAGATCTAGAGCTTAAGTTTCACACACTCAGAAATAAAAAATATATTGCTACTAAAGCTGTTTGCACTGCATGTAACTGCACACATGATTCGCAAAAAGACACCTGCAGAGCCCATCCTTCAGGAGACCAGGTGTATTTGAGCTGATTTGAGCTAGTTGAGCTCCTCTTGCAGAGATCACATCTCAGTCTGGTCTTACTGTACATTTCTGATCAGCTTGGGATCATGGAGGCTTGACTAGAAGATGCATCCCATAGACCATGCATTACATAATTACTACTCTGTAGGTTTGTGGTTAAATGACCAAGAACGTACTTCCTTACCAGCATGTTCTTGAGTATATTTAAAACACATTATTCAAGTTTGCCACTGAAAAAATACTGGGATTTTCCAGACACAGATTAGCATAGACTCAATTATTCTAATGAATTCTGTTGAGAAGTTGCCTGCACTAGATTTTATATGCGAATTAGAAAACTGACTAAGCTACATCTCTAGATTACATGTTCTCCCCTCTATCAGATGTGTGTACTTCAATGTCAGCAGTTTAACAGTTGGCTGTGTGAGTTTTATCAAACTGTAGGAGGTGGTCATAGCTTAAGTCTTGCTGGGCCAGTGTAGGACATGTAGGATTCTGCCGCATTGTTACTGTGGCATTTTCACAGGTATGTATACTGAAGCTTGCACTACTTCTCCATTAAAACTAGATGCAGGAGCAGATCTCCTCGTGGAACGATGCCACGCAGATGTAGAGGATCTCTAATTGCACTCAGGACTCCCGACACTGCAAACATTCTTCTTTGAGTGTTTGTGCATATTTTCTCTTTGGCTCCATTTGTATCTCACATTAACATGTGCATTAACATCTGTATATCAATATCTGGATAACGAACCATTCAGTCTCGCACTTTATTTATTAAAATTCCCTCTTAATTTTGCAAATATTCCATGCAAGCTAGGAGAAATTATGCTGGAAGGCATCATCACTGACGGTTTGTAAGTTGGCAACATAAACAACTCCAGGCCTTGCTTCTGGCGACTGTGAATTATTTGTGGTGGATTTCTGGCAGAATGTGTCCTCAGTGCCAGCATAATGCAAACAGACTATACAGACTGACTCAGGAGTGTCCAAACATTTTTAAAATGGGGATTTTTCCAGATAAGACCACATCAAGATACTTGAGGGCAGTCACCAAAATATTATTTTAGTGCTCCAATATAGTGAATTTAATTTAAGTGGAATAACTGCAACAGGGTATCAACTGACCGCTGTAGTTGTGAGACACAAGATGATATTCATAAATTTGTGCTTCTTTTTGGGGGAAATGACTTTGACCACTTTAGTTAAGGACTCTTAAGGATTCACGAAAGGTATTCCATGCTTAATGGTTAGAAGCAGTGCCACTTATTAGCTCTAGTAATGTTCTGTACTGTACCCTCTGATAAAACGCTGCTTTTGCCAGGATAGCTTCCAGCTGCTTCAAGTTCTCTGCTTTCTCATCCTCATTATTTGTTTCATAACGTCTCATGATATTAAATTACCACAACAGTCTTTTGACATATGAGGCATGCACATTTGCTGTGGCTCTGAATGAAAAAAGTATTCTTGTTTCCAGCTCTTTTGAAATCTCCCCTTCTCACTGTTAACGTTGCGCATTTGACTAAATATTATTCAGTAAATTAATTTGCAGGCTCTTGCAATTTAGCTAGCTGTATTAACACAGTCTGCTGCCACCATCAGGTGAAAGGAACAACTGCAATGTGTTGGCTTGCGGGCCACCTATCATACACAAGGGAATTCGCTGGGAAGTTAACATCTGTCCGCTCTGGGGCCAGAGTTTTGACACCCCTGGTCTGACTGAGCTACTCATATATTGATCATAAAGCATTCTGTGTGCATTTACACTTTTTGATTTAACCGTGCTTTGTAACTGATCAGATCACATGTTAATTCAAGCTACAAATGGGCCCTTTTGACACCTTTCATATGTTCATGTGGCTCAAGGACAGCAAAATGATGTAAAGGTAATTCTTATTTATAACTATACAGGATTTCGTAGAAATAAAAAAACAAAAAAAACAAAAACAAACAAACAAACAAAAAAACATTTGCTACATAGCCAGAAGAGGGCTAATCGTTTAACTCAGTGATTGTGCTCTGGGTAGTCGACATCAGCAACTTGAGCATGGGTCAAGTTTTAAGGCGGCCACATAGGGCATGGGTCAAGTTTCCTTAACTCCGCCATAGGCTGTACTTAAAAAATATTGCACTTCAATTAAAAGTGACTTTTTGTCCCTCTAATAGAATTTTAAAAAAATGCATTTTATCCATGGCTCAAATTAATCTATCTAGCCAGATGTGCAACATGTGGAACTTCCCCGTGGAACGTCTCAGTCTCCAGGCTGACAGGACGTAACGCCGCCTTATCTCAGTGCACTCAGGTCTCTAAGGCAAAGAGGACATGGTGAAGAATAACATGGACTGAATATAATGCAACATATGAGATGATAATCAGCAGTTCAGGTCTGCTGATCCATAATTTGGTGTATCACGTCAGCTGTAACCTTGTCAATAGGAAGCTCCGACAGGGCTCAGTGAAAGTCTGTCTTGCGCTGTAATCCAATTAGCACACAGGAATTCCCCACTGAGGATTACTCACCATGAGGCCAGGGGAAGGAGGGGGAATGAAATGAGGACGGGGCATTTTAATGGTAAAGTGGGCCACCCGTTTTCAGCTTGAAAGTGCAAAATACTAGGTATGAAAACATCAGCAATCCCACAAATACCAATCAAATATTATCAAGTAACATGACAAGGCATAAGCAACAGAAAAGATATGATGATCTGATCAGATCTTTTCGCAATTGTGAGAGCATCTTCTGCATGATGACATCGAGGCCTTCTATTGGATAAAATCTTGAGGTGAATGACACTGGCTTGGAAAATGAGAAATAAATTGGCAGTGTTATATTAACTGGACAAAGTGAGCCGTCAGTTCTCCGACGATCCCAGAGGCATGATATAAAAGCATCAGAAAAAGTTATTTGTGTCTGAGACATGAAAATTGTAAGCTTATCACAGAAGAGGGACACTGAGAAACTGGGTTGGTCATTTGCTTTGTTCTCAGCCATGGGTGAGAAGGACGTAATGACAGTTTGATCGAAAGTATAGGGTGGGGGGTCATAAGGCCACCATGGTGCAGGGGTGTTTGAGTTTGCATGGTAGGACTCCTCTGTTAAGTTGGTAGAATTCTACAAGGTGGATCAGGTCTGTGAACTTGGTGGAACCATCATCAAGGCTGAAGAAGATCTGACCGTCCTCTTCATACTGACAACACAAATGAGAGCAGACCTTCAACAGGCACTTTGAGATATTCGCTCTAGTGGGATTTAAAATATTTAGACTTTAAAAACACACTGATTATTGTATTAGAGTCATGTAAAGGTCAATATAGAAGTTATAGACTCACAGGCAATATCTGGAAGTGTCTGACCTTCTGGTGATGGCACAGAGTGAGAACAAAAGCCTTTGGGTTGCTCTGACTATCCCGCAAAAGAAACAACCTTCAGAGAAAAGAGATTAAACGGAACAAACACCTCAATTATTATAAAGCTTTATACATATGCACTCTTAAACAACAACAACAACTCTGATTTATGTGCACTTTTAGCGTCTTACCCATCCACCTGACCCTGCTGCATCATCATACGGTGGGATTCCTCTCTCATGATGCGGCCGTGGAACCACAATTGTGTTCGGTGGATCACTGCAGACATCATAACTCATATTACAGACTGCTTTTTATACTTAGCTCTACAGTATAAATGTTATATTAAAGAAATTTGCATATATGCAAATATGTTGTTCTAGTGTTGTTTTGCACATGTTAAACTGATCAGTGTGCCTACCTGAATTTAAAGAGGATGGATGCGGAGAACTAGGGTGGCCCGATACATTCATTCGCTGACTCCGTTTCTACACAGAACATGAATACATCATATATAAGGAATGAGATGTACAATGGACCTCATTGATCAAGCTTACCCTAACCCTAACCTTTTTTTCTTTGACAGTTTAACAAACAAACAATTCCTGCCAGAATCACAAAAGTTTCAGTAACACAGATTTGCTTCATGTTGAGAAAATCCAATCACTTGTAAAATACAGAGCACATTCACAGCACAGCTGATTTACATTTATTGAAGCCTACAATGCTCCTTAAAATGCTTAAAAAGTTCCCAAAAGCTGATAACGACAATATGATGTGCCTCCTACTCTTGGTGTGCAGTGATGCAGCTCTGCCAATGCAGCACAACGGTACCCCAGACACTCACTAACTCTAACTTCTTTTACAGAGCAGCGTTTCTTTTGTACTAACTGAATGGTTAGTCTTATGTGTCTTAATGTCTGGATTGGTCTGGATTATCTTCTTTCAAATTATTAACATGAAAGCATAGACTAAACTTTTGTGTGTGTGTGTGTGTGTGTGTGTGTGTGTAATTGAACAATGAATGGGTGCATGAACTGTAATCCATATATAAAATTCCAGTAACTTCTGCCAGTTGTATGATTTGAAGCTTATCAATTTACCATAGTCTGCTTATATGTAAAATTACCACACCTGCCAAACTTTTCACAATTTGTATAGGAGCTCCGCAATTAAATATCTTTAAAATTAACTGAGTCTGCCTGGAAGCCCCCTTTATTACCTTGGAATAAAATATTTCAATGTATGTTCGACTTAGTCATCAAGTTAACATCAGTTAACTCTATTTAGTATGGATGCCACTGGAAAATGTCATCCAAAAATGGTCATAAAAACAGCACTTTCATTTTTTTGGGTTAAAGAGAAAATTTTGACCTAAAACTGGATTTTTATGAATACCATTTTTTGTTTGGGTAAATACTCCTGAAAGCAAATTACAAACAAATTCGTTCATATGCAGCTTGATAAACGATGCCCAGTAACTGTGTGTGTGTGTGTGTGTGTGTGTGTGTGTGTACAAAACTTACTCTCCAAGTGTGTCCCTCCTCCATCGCTGCACCCATTGCTTCCACAGGGTTGTCAATCACACGGCCTGTCCTCCCCGAGAAATCCATGGCAACTAGAGAATTCTCTGACACGCTCCTCTACAGAGAAATTGTATCAAGATACAGATTTATATGCATGTAAGGTAACTGTGAGAACATCCTTGCAGGGTTATTAATTTGTTGATTAAATAAATAACTTCAGACCGTATTGTAGTGGCCAAATTAGGCCAGTTATTAAGGTATGAAAATATTCAGCATGTGTGTTAAGGTATAAAAATATAAAGAATATGTGCACGGTCATTAAAAAAAAAGAAAAGAAGCTGAATGCTCACCACTGGTGTTGTGAAGTTCGAGACTGGTGACTGCCTTTGGTGAGGGATCTTGTAGTTCTGGTAGAGCAGAATTCCATACTGCACACAAGTTTAAAATGATGATGATGATGATGATGATTATTATTATTATTATTATTATTATTATTATTATTATTATTATAGTAGTAGTAGTAGTAGTGGTAATAGTGGTAATAGTAGTAGTAGTAGTAGTAGTAATAATAATCGTTGTAGTAGTAGTAGGAGTAATAGTGGGGATGGTAGTAGTAGTAGTAGTAGTAGTAGGAGTAGTAATAGTAGTAGTGGTAATAGTAATAGTGGTAGTAGTATTAGTAGTAATAGTGGTGGTAGTAGTAGTAACAGTAGTAGTAGTATCAGTAGTAGGAGTAGTAATAGTAATAACAGTAGTAGTAGTAGTAGTAACAGTAGTAGTAGTAATAGTGGTGGTAGTAGTAGTAGTAGTAATAGTGGTGGTAGTAGTAGTAGTAGTAACAGTGGTAGTAGTAATAGTAGTAGTAGTAATAGTAATAGTAGTAGTAGTAGTCGTAGTAGTACTAACAGTAGTAGTAATAGTAATAGTGGTAGTAGTAGTAGCAGTAGTAATAGTGGTGGTAGTAGTAGTAGTAGTAGTAATAGTGGTAGTAGTAGTAGTAACAGTAGTAGTAGTAATAGTAATAGTGGTAGTAGTAATAGTAATAGTGGTAGTAGTAATAGTAGTATTAGTAGTAACAGTAGTAGTAGTAGTAGTAGTAGTAGTAATAGTAGTATTATATAACAACAATACATTACTCCATATTCTTTACTAAGGCTGCACAATATACTATATATTTGTTAATGGGCTTTCAAATATTAGGTGTCCTGTCCAATTATATGTTCCAAGTAAGCTTGCTGCAGGTGTTTTGAAAAAATCATGGCACTGGTATTATCCGAAAAAAAAACATTAATGTTGGTCAAATTCATGCGGCCTAATCCTCATCCATGGCAAATCACAGGTTCACTAGCTTGCAAGACATATTGCAGTTGCAATGTATAGCAATACAGTTTGTCTGTGTGTGTGTTTACCTTAAACACTCTGAAGCCAGTCATCCAGCATGTTCTGCTCTGCTCATCCTCAGCACATAACATCTTCAGATCCTTCAACTCTGTTGTGCCCTTAGTAGGCTGTTATTAATCAAGTCATAAAAACATGAGTTACCCAATTAAAATCCTTCCCTAACACAAGCTCGACAACATGTTTATGGCAATACTATCAAGAGCAAATCATTGTAGGTGTGCATGAGGTAAAAGCCAAAAATACCAAGTAAGAGGTGTTTTTTTTTTTTATTGATACTTAAAGTAAAAGTAAAAAAAATCTAAATTTTATACCATAATCTATTATTTGTTTGTGCTTTTCTGTTACCTTAATGCAGAACTGGTAGGCTGTGGGAGCGTTGTGCACTTTCTTGCCTGTCGTCATGGTGAACACACTGTTCTCTTCCAGATCTGAAAGCAACTGTAGATGCCTGGGCTCCTGAACATGCCACATGCAAAATTATCAGAAACTGAACACAACCAACACATATTAATACTCACAACAGTAAGTTTTGCCTTGTACTGCCCTGTCATAAATCAAAATAATTAAATGGTAGGCTTGTGCGATATAACAGCTTCATTTTTACGTAGCAATGTAACGTTTTCTCTGAATATATTATATTACCAGACCTGCCAACATTTACACATATAGTGTAGGAGTTCTGAATTTAACCTCAGAGTATGCTGCTATGAGTTATTACTCAAAAATAAACCAAAAGAGCAGAATGTTTCCTCCACAAAGAGATCAGCCATATTAATCTGGAATGATTTGCATAGGTGTTTTGAACTATCCAATATTAACCAAGACCGCCTGGAAGCCCAACCCCCTCCCATACATTCTCTCGGAGTTCTCTGTACTGCAAAAGTGAATGGAGAATGTTTTCAGTTCATTAATATGGAATGAAATCTATCAATGTATTTTCGACTTAGCCAACATTAGACAAGTATCTAGTTAACATCAGTTAACTATATTTATTAGGGATGCCCCTGGAAAGTTTCAGAGACATTTGGTGGTTTTGAATATCAGGAGAAAGAGAATAATTTGAGCTAAAATCGAACGCAAAAAAGGCATGTTTAAACACTTTGTGTGACAGCAGATTAACTCCCGTCTTACCCTACTCTCCTGAAACATGAAATGGTGGAAATGCTTGTTTTCTTGTCTTTCTTTTAAGGCTGTTGGTTCTATTAATTTATTGTAGGGTTGGGCGATATTGCCAAAAAAAAAAAAAAAAATTTTGATTTTTTTAAAAAAAAACTTTATGAACGACTCTCAATTACGATTTAAAATTTTTGCTCATACATAATGAAATTATAAATCAATTGTGTAATGTTTCAAACCTGTTTATTTATTTGAATGGACTGTGGAAAATGTAGATGTGCAAAAATAGTAAATAATAACAGCACCATCTATAGCAAATAGTGCAAACAATGGTTCTTTTAAATAAAGAATATTTAAAGAAAGGATATATATATATAAAAAAAACAACACTATTTGCTCTATTTGCTATAGAGGGTGCTGTTACTATTTTTGCACAACTTAGTGAACCCTTCTTTCTCAACAGAGTAAATGGGGACTGTGACTTTCGTGACATGACGCAGATCATCATGTATGTATGCTCCCTTCTGACATAACCTCCTCAATGTATAT
>JANDJT010000021.1:16702746-16716769 GCA_024331685.1 Stegophilus panzeri | reverse complement strand
CCCCGCCCCTTTTTGTCAGCCACAGGACAGAACCAACATCTTTACTTTCCTTGGAAAAAAATATATAATAATGTTCAGGAAGTTGACAACAGAAATATGTGAACTGCACTTCTGAATGCACTATTGTCAATAGTGTTTGAATTGAGTGGCATATATAACTTCCTCTGAGAAATTCACTCAAAGCCTATATATTTTTTTTTCCTTCTTACCCATAAAACATAATATTGTTCTTTCTAATCACTCAGAATTCCTGTCATTCCTGCTGGGAACTGGTGGAAGGAATTTCAGGAGCCTCCAAACCAGCATTGTTTCCGTTGGAGAAAGCACAAGGCCCATGGAAGCGGAAAGCTACAGTCCACGTTATTTGATTTGGCCCTTGACTGAGAGTTGCCACACCACCCTGCCTGCCATCTGGCTAGGCATGAACTTTAAGGATAATCCGAATACTGAGAAAACACTACGCTCTTTTCCTTCTTGCACCTGCAATTTATTTCGATGTACCATCAAAAAAGAAAACTCCATTAAAAATATTTGTACAATGACCAAGAATTTCATTTTCACACAAAAAGGAATTCTTCCAGGGTTTTCAGGCTCTGTGACTAATTTCAGTGAGGCTGCCAGTAGTATTTTCTTTGTCAGGATTCCACAATGTTGAAAAATGTATAGTCTTTATGTTGCTTTATTGATTTTCTGGATATTACTGTAGCTATTAAATAATAATCACAATTAGTCAGAAATGATCTACAGATTTCACTCCTTCACCCATTCACTTTATGTAACTGGTCCTGGCTAGGGTTGCAGTGGATTCCGAGCATATCTCAGGAATAATGGGTGTGAGGCAGGAGTACATCCCACATGAATGTCTTTGACTTTTAAAAGTCTTCATTCATCCATTCATTTAGTCATTTTCATTCAGTCAATTTGTCCTGCTCAGGGTCAAGGTGGGTCTGGAGCCTATCCTGGGTGATACTGGGCGACAGACAGACAGGAATACACCATGCTCACACACAAATACTGTATAATAATCCAACACAAACAGTCTTATGCAGCGGAGGCTCTGCTACTGCTGCATTTGAACTCTAAACTCTGTGTGACCCATTGACTTCGATTTTTCAGCACTATATAAGACTAACAAGACTGACATTATCTCGGATAGTATCATGTGAAATACTAACCTCACTACTTCCCTATCCTTAACTATTCATCATGTATGTTTTATGTATTATTATGAGTGACTCATAATTAAAACCACAATACAAATAAGTTCATTTAAGCTAAACAGTTTGTAGAAGAAAAAAAAAAAAGTAAGGCAAAGCAAAGATAGTGTATTAAACTGTCATATATTAGTGCATGTTATGTCATATTAACTTTCTTGAAATTGCCACAGTTTCCTTTTAGTTTGTGTATCAAAAAATCTGCAACATCTATGTGTTTATAACCTACCTTTCACATACAAAACAACAATGCTGTGTGAGTTTATAAGAGTTTGGAAGAATAAATCACAACATACAGCCATTGAAGCTGTTAAAAACAATAGAAAATCTGTTTGTAGTTCCACCTACGTAGTGCCACTCTAGTTAGGTGCAGATGAAGTATCAAGTACTGAAACACATCACATTCTGCAAATCAGTCGAGCAGTGTTAACAGACTCTGGTGATGACACACCCTCCAGACATTTTCCAGAAACTGACTCTTGACCCAGGATTTGTTTTCCCTGAGCCCCTAGCTGAGAGATGCATGAACCTTTCTTTCCTTGTGTCTCCAAAGTCCCTCCACTCTGCCCACACAAACATATTAGTATGCAAGTAAACAAATCAACCAGTGTTATTCTAGGATACCTGGGATTGTTGTCACCTTGAGTGTTCTTATTACACCAGTTCCCTTGATGGCCTCGTTGCCAGATGCACAATTCTCAGGTCAGTACTAGAGCAAAGTGTCAACATTGTTTGACCTTGGACACGTTGTACAAATGCAGAGAGCAAAACAAATCATTAAAGTACATTGGTCTATGGCCAGAGCTCCAGTGCTTGAATGATAAGCTCTGAACTGAACTTTTCACCTGGGATTCAGCAGTCTCCTTACAAAGAAAAGTTGTCATTTTTCAGCAAGAAAAGGCTAACGGAATAATTTGGAAAGTTGTCCTGGAATTTTAAACAGTTCAGAATGATTGTCATCCTTCACTTTATTTTAGACCACAGGTTTTCAATCAGGTTTAAATCCAGGAACAGAGAATAGTGTTACAAAACACTGATTTTGTGTCCCAAAACTATTTTGATTTGGATGAATATTGGATCCTGTTGAAAGATCTGGTTGAATTATTGATCTATAGTTTTAACCTCCTGGCAGAGGTGACTAGTTTGGGGATAAAATAACTTTAATGGAATTCATGATGCCATCAATCTTTACAACAGATCCCAAAATAGCAATGACCCATACCATGCATTACAGTAGGTATGGGTGCTACTTTTTTCTATCCAGTCCTTACAGGATTTCTGAGTTTTTTGTGATTGTTTCGGCCAAAAATGCTTGATCTTTCTAAATTTGTGATTTTGACTTTTCTTCATTTTTTTTTATGGAAAACTACTTGAATTGGCGAAATTCCAATCGCATGGAGACCTTTTAGCTGTACTCATGTTTGACCCAAGTGAATCAAAGGTTTTGGCTGAATGCCCGTTGTGATTATGTCACATGACGCATCTTGGCCCAAATCTACAGAAAATCTGCGAACATTTTGAAAAATTGCAAGCTCCTCCAAATATTGTTCGCCTGAGTTTGTGTTAATTTCTGCAATCACAAAATTGCTCAATCCTGGAGGGACTGTACTGTAGATCAGTTACCTTATCTGTGCAGGTCATCAGCCAACTGTCTACTGTCTTGAAAAATCTTTCCAAATAGAACCCCTTTAGGAAGCTTTAAAAAAAAAAAAAAAAAACTTTAAAGGCAATCTTTCTGAGAATGTATGATCAAGTCATCTTGTTGCAGACTGTTTAATTGTGTTTGCAGTGTTCACAAAACTTTCTCTGAGACATCAATATATCTACAGTTTCAGAAGTCAGCAACAGGAAAGATAAATGAGAAATACCATAGTAGAACTATATAAATGTAAAAATCAAATTATGTGTAAATATATACTCATAGTATTATTATATATGGGGGTGGTAATTACAAAGAACTAAATTATAAGGAATATGAATCTGACAAGCTGGAAAAACTACCCAGTGACTATACTTAAATAAAATAAATAAATAATAAATAAATAAAATCCATAACTATTTTCAATGAAATAGAGACTGACCTAGGAAATGTTTCCACTATCAAACATGCTGAAATTATTCATTATTTGAAACTATGTGTAACCCACATAGTCTTGGTGTTTATAAACGCAAGGGTCATACCAGCTCAGGACATTACCCCTTTCAGCCAGGAGAATTTACAATCTACAGAAATTTAACGCTCTAGCTTGTCCTTCCAGTTCACTTCCTGTTCACAGTGTACTTTAGCCTGGCGTGTTCAGCAAACCAGTGCAAAAACACTGCACTCTGACTTTTTTTGCCTTTCTGTGTTTTGGCCATTACCTGCTACATGTTACAGAGGTTTGGGATTTGCAGTCAGCAATAGACTCACAAGGCTACCTGTTAGGAGCATATATTCTCAACAGATGTCTGCAGTCTAAAAAATATCACCAGTACTGTAATATCATTATTCCCCAGCTGAGTCACCACCACTTATCACACCTAGTCACCACTAGAACAAACATTTCAACAGTTTGAGCAGGATTTTAGGAAGGTGTTTGATCACCCAGTGTTGAGGAGGGAAGCTTGAGATCACCTTTTGTTGCTAAAACTGGGGAAAAGTTATGCAGCTGACGATGTGAATAGTCATCTGCACCCTTGTTGCTGAAAGTGGCTGGAAGGAGCCAGCACTGAAGATTGCATTCTGTCATGGTCTGAGAGATACCCTCCAAGCTGAGTTACCATGAAAGGCCAATAGCAACAAATGTAAACACTTCCTTAATTCCATAGATTAGGGGTGTTAAACCTCATCTGGAAAGGGCTGGTGTGGGTGCAGGTTTTCATTCCAACCAAGCAGAAGTCACTTGTTTTTTTTAAAAAAAAAAAAAAAAAAAAAAAAAAAAAGCAATGACTAGCAGCTCAAGGACAACCCGTTCATTCAACTTACTACCTGAACAAATAATCTTTTAAGGGCCAGACATCTTCAGCTCAACTCAAATCTCTCACCACTTACTGTTGATTGTAATCCTGAAACCAACAAGATGGAGACAGGATATGCTACATTGTCATCAGAGGAAAAGTTACACCAGAGATGGGAAGATTTCTGCATATATTGTGGACAAAAGCAGCACTAGCATGCTTCACATCCCCAGAACATATCAATGACCCACGTGAGTGATCTTGTTGTACCTTGTTTAAAAACACATATGGACTTTACCAGGAAGCTTATCCTGGAAACTACTTGAATGAGGAAATAGGATGGCACCAGAAAATCTCTTATGTAAAAGCATCTCAGCATTCATTCACTGGATGATGGAAAAGTTAAACTGAGCATCAAACACTGAACCATGCACACTGGATTCCTTCCTACTGAATTCTTTTCTTTCCTCATCAACAAATTCCTTCATAATCTAATAATGTTGGACATTCCTTGGCTAGCAGGCCATAACCCTTCTATATCATGGAGCGACAGTGGTAATACATGTGTCTCCCTTCCATGTCATACAACTCATACAAAAGAGAGCGCTCTGAGATCAAGAAGGATATTCTGCTCCTTTTCTAGACCTTCTAGATATGGGATTGTCCCATTGGCTTCCTCTCTGACTTCTTTCCCTGATGTTGCAAAGCTTACCCTTTGTCAGTCTGAGGCACTGGCGCTGGAATACATTCATCCATGCAATTCTCCTGCATCAACAGACTTCTTCATGGAAAAAAAGATGGGGGGGGGGGGGGGGGGTTTCCCAGTATCAATTACAGGGGCCTAAATGTGGTCACTATAAAATACACATACTCCTTACTTCTAACATCAGGAATTGAGCAAGTGCAAGGTGCACAACTCTTTACTGAGCTAAACTTTCACAGTGAATACAATGACTTTTGAATCAGAGAGTTGATGAGTGGAAAATAGAGCTCATCACCATGTCAGGGCAATATGAATATAGGGTGATAACTAATGGACTTAATGTCCGATCAGTCTTCCGGGTATTTGTGGAAAAAGGCACTCCACAAATTCTTGAATGGTGCTGCAACTGTGTACATTGATTACATTCTCACTGTTTTGTCCTGAGTACAGGAACATGTGAATCATGTAAGTCAGGTCCTTACCAAGCTCTGTAAGAACCAATAATTCATCAAGTTAGTAGCATTCTTTGTAAACATACTAGATGCACAATTGATTAAGATCAACAAGTCCAAGCAGTGGCCTCATGGCTCCAACCCAAAAACATCAAAGATCTGCAAGGATTCTTGAGTGCCCATGCCTTCATCACCTTCATCACTCAGTCCTATACATGATAAAGGTGCATGCAATTATGACATATGAAATTGGGAGCTTAGTGGGAGCTTTTGATTGGTTAGCCATTAAAGCAGTCCCTGAAGACTGGAGGCACTAACTGGAAGGTTATGAGCACCTTTCCTAATCCTCATTGACCATAGAAAGCTTGAAGATGTCAAATTAACAAGGAGACTAAACTCTCATCAAGCTCACTGCGGTCTTTTATTTACTTGTCTGCAGACCAGGGGTCAAGAATAAGATAGTGGAATGCCTGAACCAGGAAATGACGATGATTTCTCAGATCATACTATAGGAACAGGATTGGAACTACTATATTTCCTGGGCTGAATATGCAAAAGCAAAAAAAAAATCCCTCAATTAATTAATTTGAATTCCATTCAAACCAGTGCGAAGTCTTGGCAATCTTAGCAGTTGTGTGAGTTCTGAGGCTATGTTTATTTCTAATTGGCTTTGCCATGTCTATACTGCTTGCTATAGTTTTTTTAACTACATTTCTGCTGAAACAATTCATGTCTTACTGTGGTGAGTATTGCCTAATACATCGTTTTCAGTTTTTGGTACAAATGTCTGTCTGTTTTTTGTAATAAACTCCTCCGCACATGGCTCAAGAGCGTGTGTATAAGTATGTGTGGTATTTAACACTGTGTTGATGTTGGAAAATGTCATGAGACCATTATGACTCATTGTATGACACTGAATAATCCATGTGTTCTGTGAGAAGTTGAACTGAACAGAGCTGTGGCAAAAGTGTTTTTATGGGAAGTGTAGCAGGTGAAAGGCCAAGCAGGATATCCCTCTTTTTTTCCTCTTAGCAACGGTATCTGTGCTCGCACACAAATATAGGCAGCACAAACAATTGCGCTGTCCCTTCTTAACTAGCAGGAAATGTATGAGAGCCTATCTGTCGCTGGTCTGTTGTTGTCTGCGTCATTCACAAACAGTGACCAAAATAAACCTAAGGATGCCATTATGTGCAATCAGCTTTGTTTCCCATACGAGTCCTACAGTGTGTGATTTGAACCACATAATTTTACCCTGTTTGTCTATTCATTCACTGAAGAAGAAAGGAGCTCAAACAAATGTGATAATGTAGCAAATAATTAAATAAAGCTGCTATGCTTAAATTTTAGGAAGATGCACAATGCAATTGGTAAAAAACAGTACATACAGTAGGTCAGGATGTGATATTGAGATCAGTTCAATGAAATATTTCTAGGTGAGATACCTAAAGCTTATTATTGGACATGTCAAAGTTGTTTTATAGCTGCTCAAATGTTCAAAATAATAGTGGAACAATTACAATAATAATAAGAAGAAATATACAATCACTAAAGGGTGCCTATGCACCTTCCGTGCTTGGCCCCCTAATAAAGAAAGCTGGTAGGTTTTTCAGTTTATATATATTTTGACACTCTTTATCAGACTGTATTTGCATGGAATATATTTTGGGTCTTTTATTGTTAACACAAATATTCAGCATGTGCATACATTAAATCCTGCTGGTGTGGGGCCATGCTAGTTTCTTTAATGATGCACACAACAGTACTACTACTACTATAAAACTATGAGTAATAGATCCCTGTGGAGGAGAATCTTCCACCTGCTAAAATTCACTGACTGAGCAAATTTGTGAAGGAATTACAAGCTTGGGTCATAATTTAGATCTAATGTCTATGACTGTCTTGGGTACTGTATTCAGCAACTAAAAATTAAAATACACTCTTCACTGCCAGAATTTGGTTCTTCTGCCTGTGAAATATACTAAATGGCCAAAAGTTTGCCAAACTCTGACCATTACACTCATATGTGGTTTTTGAACATTCTATTCAAGATTTAGTCTGTTTTTGCTGTTATAATAAGCTCCACTCTTCTGGGACGGCTTTCCACTAGATTTTGGAGCGTGGCTGTGGGGATTTGTATTCACTTGGACACAAGAGCATTAGTGAGGTCAGGCACTGATGTTGGTTGAGGAGGCCTGGGGTGCAGTCGGTGTTCCAGTGAGGTTTAAGGTGTTCAGTGGTGTTGAGCTCAGAGCTCTGTACAGGACATTCAAGTTCTTCCACTCCAAACTTGGCAAACCATGTCTTCATGGAGCTTGCTTTATACACACAGGCAGTGTCATGCTGGAACAGGTTTGGGCCTCTTAGTTCCAGTGAAGTGAAATTATAATTCTATAGCATGCAAAGACATTCTATACAATTGTGTGCTTCCAATCTTGTGACAGCAGTTTGGAGAATATCAGTATGATGGTCAGGTGTCCACATATTTTTTGGCCATATAATGTATTTTGCAAGTACACTGGCATCTCATACAAACATTGGCTTTAAGGATAATGAGTCTTTATTGATCACATATACATTACAGCACAGTGAAATTATTTTCTTCGCATAGCCCAGCATTGAGAGGTTGGGGTCAGAGCGCAGGGTTAGCCATGATACAGCGCCCATGGAGCAGAAAGAGTTAAGGGCCTTGCTCAAGGGCCCAACAGTGGCAGCTTGACAGTGCTGGGGCTTGAACTCCCAACCTTCCAATCAATAACCCAGAGCCTTAATTGCCAAGCCACCACTGCCACCACTGCACCACTTTCTTTTTAAAAAAAAAAAAAAAAAAACAGGAAGCAAAGGACTGGGAAATGACAGCAGATATCTGATATATTCTACTGTATATTAAATACATACATTGTTTGATATATAAATAAAATATAGGTCTTTATATCCATAATAAATTAACACAAATCTTTTCTACTAATTAAAGTCTGGTTGTATTATTCTTCCTTTGGTTCTGTATTTATTTTTTTGCTGCTCAATGGCAAACACTGAGCTGTTGCCATGGCAATGATCGTTGTTAGTGAAAAGGTAGAGTGGGCTGTTTGTTGGATGGTACCCAATAAACTCTGGTAAGAGGATGTCATTTTTTAAGCCAAATGCTTCCTCCTTTTGTTTTGGTGCATACACCCAGAATACATACATTTGGAGTGAAGACAAAGAATGATGTGGTCATTAATCGCTTTCAATAAACACAAATGTGTCCTAACTGACACTGGAGCCAATAATAACTACAGAATAAAAATCTTTCTTCATTAGTGGAATCTATAAATTTAAAGGTATTTAAAAAATGAAAATTCTGTCAACATTTGCTAACTGTCATGTCGTTCCAAATATGTATGTATTTCTTTCTTCTGTTGAACACAAAGGAAGATATTTTGAAGAATGTTGGTTACCAAACAATTTTGGTGCCCACTGACTTCCAAAAAAAACCAAAAAACACTAAGACATTTCTCAAAATATCTTCTTTTATGTTCCACAGATGAAAGAAAATCATACAGTTTTGGAACGACATGAGGGTGAGTAAATGATGACAGAATTTAAATTTTTGGGTGAACTATCCCTTTAAAATAGATAGGTAGGTAGACAGAGAGATAGGGATGTAGGTAGTATAGGTAGCCATTTTTCTCAGAAAAATGGTATTAAACTGTATCCTTCCTTGTTGCTTGGGCCTGTTGTATATTTAGTTCATAACTTTTACCTACAAAGGTGTATATAGTGTAGCTTTAAAACTTTACTATAAAAATGAATTGCAATGCTATATCCATGTTTCCAGGTGAAGGTTACATATTAAGGGTACAACAAATGTAGCCTTGACAGTACCACTGACAATCAGTTCAACAGTTTAATACTAATTTTATTAAGAGTGCTGGCCGGAGCGCTAAAAACCCAGAATAGAGAACGAAATACAAAGAGAATACAGACTAAGTAAAAACACATTTGAAATGACCATTGGTAATGACCATACTTTTTTTTTCTCGACATTATATTTTAGCTAGCTAGCTCTCTAGCCAGAGTTAGTGGGGCAACCCTTTTCCCACCTTTGAGAGTGTAAAATTTAGCTAGCTAGCTAACAATGCTAGTTCATTCTGTGCATTATATGCTGATTATGACATGCTGATTTTGTTTTGCTTTTTGTTCCTATGAAACACTATTGTAGCTGTGCTAGTATTGTCACCCTGTAATGTCAGCATGGAACGCAACTGCTAAATATTCATGGGAATAACTGAATAAAATTGAATAACGAAAATATAGCATCAACTGATAACTGATCACCATAATTACTAAGCACATTGCAGATATTTCAATATAACCAAATCTATTGTCTTTCAGGATTGAGGGGTCCTTTAAGTAGAACCAGAGAGCAACTGGAAGTCTAGAGTTTTGTAAATGGACACATGGCGCCATCTGCTGCTGTGGAGAGCAATATTGCAGAGCTGATGATCTACAGTATGTATGAAGTGGTTGGTGGCCTGAGTAGAGGGTGATCCTGAAGAGTGTTCCAGCCTCATTGCTGATTTCCACTGATATTATATGAATTATTTGTTCAGAAACTAGCTGCTTGTTTTATGGTCTTGTCTTGAAAGTCTGTGTCCGAGAAGCTTAAAGGGTTCACTTTGCTCTTTTGTGGTGCACTACTTGTAAGGTATCTACAACCTTACAATGGAGAGGTTTATAAGCAGAACCCCTTTAGGACAGTTCAAACCCTTATCTATACAAAGAGCACTTGCAGAAGAGTCTACAGTCCTTTGTGTCATGGCTATGCCAGTCACCGTCGAATGCAAATTGACATTCAAATTTTGCCATTTGTTTCAGGAAGTGGTTTTATTTTCATGATTTGACATAAGATGTGACTGGGTAGAACAGGACCTTTGAGCTTTGTCTTTGTAAACATTTAGCACATCAAAGTAAATTATATTGTACAAGCTAAACAACTCCCCACCTAGCAAGAAGAGATTCAGTTACTGTCCTTGTAGAGTTTTGCATGTTCTTCCTCTGTTCATATGGGTTTCCTTCTACTGTCCACATGGTCCAACATGGTTTGGCTAAACTAACTTGCCCATATGTGTGAATGTGTGTACGCATGGTGCCCTGTGATTGACCAGCCTGGATGAATACTTCCACCTTGCGCCTAGTATTTCTGGGATTGCTCTGGATCCAGTGCAACTCTGACCAGGATAAAACAGTTAGTGAAGATGAATGAATGAATGAATGAATGAAAATAAAATAAAATAAAGGAAGAGTTTTTAACATAATATCTGAGCTGATGAAAGCAGAATTTTTGAGGGACGGCTTTGTCGAGGTAGTGCTAGTGTGGTGTGATGCAGTTTCAACTTCCTCACTACCGATCCAAACGTGCTTAAGCCAGGTGCACACTATACTATTTGACTGTCCGAGACAAATTTTGAGAATCCTAAAAGATTCCTACGATCCTGGGCCAAAATCTGTAGTCTTTGATCGCTAGTTTAACATGCTCGCCAACAGCCGATTAACAACCATTGCCATAAAATTTTTCCTCTTAAAAAATTCTGCCATTGTCAGAAGTTTTGAGGCACAGTCGTGCAGTGTGACTTCTCATCCAGATGAGTCTTCTTGCGTGTGTCCATTTTTAAGAAGTCTTGACTGTCGTACAGTCTGACATTAATTACAACTGAGATCCCACAGTGTGACATGGCTTATAGCTGGGATCATGTTCGTACAGTCTGACAAGAAACAACTGTAAAGGACTATTAAAAATTGTACAGTGTACACCCAGCTTTACTGGGATGTGCAACCTCTTAGATATAATTTCATACCCTGTTCCTAAATTCTTAAATTCTATTACCTTATCTTTTTCAACTTAAAATGCTCTGTAGCCTTCATTTTCACTCCTTTCCGGCAGACAGACTCTCTTCAATGATGGTTCAACTGAAGTTCAGAAAATTAGAACTGTTTCAATATTTAACAGGTGAAGACAAATTCTAGTTAAAGACACACAGTCAATTGTGTCCTTGTTAAGACAATATCTTTCATCTGGAGCTTCCAGAATCTGAGAGGTTGAATACTTATGTAAGCAGCATTTTTCAGTTTTTGAACTTCTTCTGAAATATTTGCTGATCAATAATTCATTTTGACTTTGAAAATTCACTGCAAGAGAACATGGGTTTGCAATAAACATACTGAAATGAAAACTATGTGTATTTATCATTTGTTTTTCAGAGAAATCTGATCCATTCCAGTGGTGTTGAATACTTTTGCATACCACTGTATGTCACAAATGAATAGGGTGCTTCAAGTATATTCACAAATACATTGCTATAGTACAGAAAGAAAGCATGTGTTTATTTAAGACAATACATTTACATTAACAATTAGAAAGACAAATAGACAAATATGCGTAATTCTTATATACACTCACTGCACTGTAAAAACTGAGACTGGGGTTAATTAATATTTAGTAAATAAATGATAGTAACTTATACATTATAAAAAAGGCTTTGTGCAGTTTTGAATGACATTGAGTGGAATTCAACACATTGTCGTTAATTATTAATTACATTTTACTCAGTTTTGTTTGAATAAAATTAGCTGTGAATCACTGAGTATAATTTAATTGTATTTTATCAGGAAAGTCAAGGATGTAGAAAATTGATCAAGTTTACTCATTGGGAGCTCGTTGGTTTTAATTACCTTCCACTTCCGCCCAAGGCATTTTGCGCCACATGGACTTCAATCATCGTCTGCTACACATTTCATCAACTACCGTTTTCCCAAAGGTAAGACATGTTTAATTAACGAACAATTTATAACCAAGTTGCTGTAGCAGTCGAACATAGTTAGCTACTGCAAGTTATCAAACCAAATATGGCAACTTTACTGCGCTGTAAATTAAGATGAATCTATGTAGGCTAGTGATTCGAAGTTGGTCTATCTTGTCTTTAATTCGACTAAAATCATAGCAAGGACTGAAAAAGTATTCGGCTAAATGCCACAATTTCATGTGATTTTCCCACTAAGTGTTATAGCCTAATGCTTCCTCTAATGTACCTTTACCAATTTTCGTGGCCTCAGCTTCCATCACTCCTTCACCTTAACAATCTTGTTAGCAAGCATGCACAAATGTAGGAACATTTCCTCTCAGAGGTGAGTAATTACGAGTTAGGTTTAGACCTACTGCATTTCGTTTTCTCAGCTAAATTGTACTCGGGTAATGTTGTGTGGTTTTTTGTTTGTTTGTTTGTTTGTTTTTACTCCGGTAGCTTAACATGCTACTCATGCTACTCAGCTTTCGTACGTTTCGGGAGAAAGGTCAGTATGTTTTGTGTCTTTTTACATTTTGAAACAAAGCGCGCTATTTCCTCTTTTTTTATTTGGCTTTATTTTCATCGGCGGTCTGTTGTGTTTTGTGTGGTGCTGTGTTAACGTTAATCCCAGCTTCACCGAGGTTCTCTCAGCCCCGTAGCCCACGTTTCATGTCTCCGTTCACGGTACGATAGGCCACAGCGAGAGGTTCAGATGGCGTAACCGTCCTTTTCAGTTTTTCTCTGTCGCCTTGTAGTAGAATGCTTTCAGACAGTGGTTGCAGCTCATGCTAACGGATTTACACTGAACTGTCTTTGTGAAAGCTGGTTTGAGGTCAGTAAATTACAGTAGAGCATGGTGCGGACTGCCAGAGAAAGGCTTCTTTAGTCCGTATGTTTGAGACTACTGTTAGACGTTTACACTGTATTTTATTACATATGTTAGCATGTCATGCTCAGTAGCCCATATCCAAATGCTACGCGATATTGTTCTGATCATATAAATGATTTGCGTGGTAATGTTTCAGCCAGTGAAGAAGGGAGGTTTACTCTTAGCTTCATTCTTATTTGCATACGACGCGTTTCAGTGTTCCTGCTATTAGCATACTCTTAAAGGATCTACAAATATTTAATACGCTTTAATAATTATTGTTGCACGCCACAGGTTTTATGATTTGCCATATTTTATGGAAGTTAATCAACTGTGTGTCCGACTAGTTTAAGAAGTTACTAGGTTATTTCAATGCAGTTCTGTACTTAATTAATTGAATATGAAAGGCAGACAAATGATTAATGATAAAAAGATGGATTTAAATAGTTTTATAAAAGTCATTTTTACTTACAATGACTACAACAATTTATAATGACATTTTATCAGTTCAGTTATTGATTTATCATTTAAAGATTAGGGAAAGAATAAGGAAATATAGTTCTAATTGGCAAATTGAATTACCATTAATATTCTGAGTTTATTGATTATTATTAATTAATTAATATATATGCTTTAATCTTGTGGCACACTCCAGGCTCTTCATCACATTATTCACTGTAATATCTGATCTCCTATATAAACCTTTTGTCTATTCAGTCTTGTCAGGCTGGCAGAGATGGAGGCAAAGCTCCGAGTAATAGTTGAATGAATTGAGAGTTGGTCCTTCCATCAGAATCCCACCCACTGTGGAGGAACTGCAAACTGTTGTGAAGGAGACCTGTGGAATTTCTGATGAGTTCAGTCTCCAGTATTTGGATTCGGAATTTGAAGATTACTTTACTCTTCATAAAAGTGACCAAATTAAACACAAAGACACCATAAAGATTGTTCACACTGCCCCGATTCTTCTTAACTTGCTTCCTCTTGATGAAAGTTTGGACAGTTCCTTTGGTCAAAAGTCA
>JANDJT010000021.1:16616966-16653452 GCA_024331685.1 Stegophilus panzeri | reverse complement strand
ATCCATTTTGGAATAAGGCTGTAACATAAAATGTGGAAAAAGTGAAGCGCTGTGAATACTTTCCAGATGCACTGTATGTATGTAAAATGAATCCTTTTTTTTTTTTTTTTTTTTTTTACAATTATTTGACAGTTACAGTTACCCCTATGGTCATTGGTTGAAGAGTTCAAAGTGGCGAAGTGCAGGGCTGTGATGTTGTACAGAGATTCTGCTGATGAGAAGATCAGAGGCACAGGCATCATTACAAGATCAGGACACAAGTGGGCAGCCAATGTAGCAGTGGCACAGGCAGAGAGCAGGCTGAAGTTGAAGGACATCATTGGGAGCCAGTGCACGGGGAGACAAGGAATCGGAACTACCCATTTCCAGCAATGGGGGAAGGCGGACCTAATGCAGAGGAGAGATATGATCCAAGACGAGGTTCGTCACCTGGAGGAGGAAGGGCGAAGGGCTAGAGCTGTGGAACTCTGAGTACAAGGAGCCTGGACAAAGTGGGAATTACCAAACTTTGGAGACTGGAGCCCTTTCGTGTTTCTTTTCTGCTCAGATCAGTGTATGATACCCTTCCATCACCAGCAAATTTGTACAGGTGTACAGAATGAAAGGGGATGAAGTGTGCAAATTATGTGGAGGGAGAGGCACATTGGCGCACATACTGGCAGGATGTAAGACTGCGCTTAGCCAGGGAAGATACAGGTGGCGTCATGATAATGTCCTCCAAGCACTGGCTGACATCTTGGAGCAGGAGAGACGGAAAAAGCGCCAGTCCCATAAGAGTCCAGTGCCATCTATCCAGTTCATCAGGGAGGGAGAGAAGCCACACTATTCTAAAAAGACCAAGAAAAGCCTCCTGCAGGAAGCACAATCATGGGAGATGAGAGTGGACCTGGGAAGGAAACTATGTTTTCCCCAGGTCATTCAAACATCCCTAAGGCCAGACGTGGTCATATGGTCTGAGGAGGGAAGAAGGATCATACTGATCGAGTTGACAGTCCCATGGGAAGATGGATGCGAGGAGACCTCAGAGAGGAAAGCCACCAAGTACCAGGAATAAAGGGTGGAAGGCTTGGCTATTTCCAGTTGAGGTTGGTTGCAGGGGTTTCCCTGTGCAATCTGTGTGGAAGATGCTCAAAGCTTTGGGAATTACAGGAAGGGAGATGAAAACCTCTACGCACAGGTTGGGGGAGGTAGCGGAAAGAGCATCTTGTTGGCGTTGGAATAGGTGGGAGGAGTTGAGCTGGAAGCCAGGAGAAGATGGGCAGTGACTGGCCATCACTGCCGACCCACCAACTGGAGGACATTGTGGTTTAGGGTCAAAACATCTGAAGAAAGTTGGATGCCACCTGATGACCTCTTCTCCTGTCCGAAAGCTACAGTCATAAGTAAGTGATTGCAGGAGGCTGCATTTCATGTATTTAATAGTAAAGTTGTTATTTTTCAAAACTGATTTCACCTCATACACTGTTAATTACAATAACTAACTGAAAGAACTATTGCTAAAAATAGAACAAAGACTAACACTGCAGCGTCCCTTTGGATTAACTGATTGCTTTTCAAATTAAATGACACGAAGATTATCACAAGGTAAGACTTGGCTATATTGTTATTGTTTTTTGTTCATTTATATAACAGCACTTTTCCAATGGGTGATGAACATGCGCCTTCAGATGCGTCACGCGTGTATACAATAATGCTGGCTTGTTTAGAGATGAATTGTTGATATTTGCTGCTGCAGCTCATACTGATAGGGAATGAATGAATGTGGAATGAATAGAAAAATGTGGTGTTTGATGCTGTCATGTGGGGTAGTAAAGAGAGAATGTAATCGGGAATGCCAAACCAAAATGACTTGTGTTTTTCAGTCTCTGTCTTCATGTCCAAGTCAAGTCTCGAGTCAGTTATTCATGAGTCCAAGTCAAGTCGCATGTTTTTTTTGAGACTTAAGTGCGACTAGAGTGTGAGTTTCCATCTCTGATATACACACATATATTTACATATATTACATTACATCTGTACTTATATATATATATATATACATACATACATACACACACACACACACACACACACACATTTACATATAGAGCGTTCATATACCTTCTGTGTAAGGCCCAGCTAATTCACATTTAACTTGGTGACATCTACAAAACAAAATACAAATAATAATAATAATAATAATAATAATAATAATAATGCAAACATTATCAACCAATTCAGAAGTGTTTAAGAAGACATTTATATACCCTATCTTTGATAACACTTCTGAAAAAAAACAAAAAAAAAACAAACAATAGAAACCATCACGGAAATTTGAATGGCTTCCACTACAAATACCATTACAAACCAACAGCTAACCAGTAAAACCATTACCATTACTGGTCTCCACTAGACATAACATGCCACCAATAGAAGGCAACAAATTACCAGTAGAGACCCACAGTGTCCATTACAGCTTCCATTAAAATCAATACAAATTCTATCAGGGTTTGTAATTTTTGGGGTTTTTTCTGTTGTTAAAAGTGCTACACAAATAAATAAATTTTAAATACTAAATGTGTTTATAGATTATATTAAATGTAATTAATAAACATGTATCAGACTCAGTATTGTGTAGCTTGTGTGTAAGCAAATTACATTACGACTGTACTTACTCGTTTTTTATGTTTGATGGAATATGTGGGAACTTCATCCTGACTAGTTCGTCTAGCTGTGCAGTCAACAATGTAACAGTATGAGAAATTTTGTGTGCCCACTTTTTTTTCCCTCACACACTTACTTTGATGAATGCACAACAGATGAACTCGGCTGTTAAGAGAGAAAAAGAGAGAAAAGTGACTGTTTAAACTACATGTAAAATACAGTGCTTTAATAAGAAGGAACCAAGCGAAATAAATCTGCTTTCCAGTGAAAAACATCCCAGTATAATGCTACATGACAACAGCTAATATGAAGAGACTTAAGTGTAGTGTTAATAATGAAAGTAAAACTTGTAAAGAAAGTTAGTATATATATATATATATTGCTGTTCTCTAGAACATTCTTTAGTTCATTTGGCATAAATATAAGAAACACTGTACTTCATAAAATGAACAAAGCAAAAAAAAAAAAAAAAAAAAATACAATTACATTAAGTTATCTTTAATGACACTTTAAGACTACACACACACACACACACACATATACATATATATGAAGCTTTCACAAGAGCTTGCCACAGAGCCAAAAGCTTATGTCATGTTCACGGAAATAATTTACTGTTAAAACACTAAAACCCGACAACAAACTTAATCAAATGGTGGGAAAAAAACACACAAAGAAACAACATTTAACGGTAACTGAGCAAAAAAGATAAGAAGATAAGAAGCTTACACTTACGAGTTTGGTTCCCTTTCTTGTTCTTGCTGCTGTACGGAAATAAAATGTCCACCGGTGTTACTCACCTTTATGGCGTCGTTTAGCAGAAACACACCACACCCTCCTGAACACAACCAGCTCTGAATCCTTTACAGTCAAAGACCAAGGACTCCTTGGTCGAGTTAAAAGATATTTTGTGTTCAATTTAGGCTATACTAGCACGGGATATTAAAATATTTATACATATCTATTTATTTATACATATTTTCCATATATCTTCAAGGTATTAGTGCTTTTCTGAAAGCATTTTTATCAGTATTGCTCCATCTTGTGTTTTCAGAATCAGAATAATTTTACTCGCTATGTTCTGTATATTTACATGTATTAGGATTTTTTTTTTCTTGGTGTTTGGTCACAACAACGATACATTCAATACAATTTAGAACACACACATCTCATACAACACAACACACAACACAATTATCATCCTAATATCCAAATATTGCACCTTAAGCAGAAATTTGGTAGACTTAGTTGATACTTTACCCTTAATCTTAAGAAACATAAGCCTTCCTCCAACTCCAAAACATACTAGGTGCATGTAGTCTAACAAAACACTTGTCATTAATCCAATATCTAACCCTTTCAGAGGAGAAATATCGATGTTGTGTTCTTCAACAATCATTTCTTCAAATTAGGAATCTATTTAAATCCCAGCCTCCATTTCCTGTCATTGCTATACACCTGCCTGTGTACAGTTCACACAAATTATAGCCTGAATGGCTTTTAATACCTTTAAGGAAAGCCCTTGCACATGCATCAAAATAAAAGTTTTTAGGCACTCCACTTTGAGTTGTGCCTAAGAATGCCCTTACCCATGTCAAAATCACTGTAACACACACCCTCTTGTGGCTCATTGGATCATTTCACAAGCCCATTTATCCCTGCGTATAAAAACATGCTTTCAAATGCACTTCCCTGTGTACTACTGAATATCACTTATTGTAAACATTCTAGATGCCACTTTAAAGAAATAGAAACACAGCCTAGAGATGCATAATATATATTTTTTCAAATACAAGTGGTGTTTGTGTGTAATTTTAATCTCCCAATGTGACATAGGAGCAGTTTGTGCAATAAGGGAAATAAGATGAAGTTAAGATAAAGTTCTAAACAGATACTCCTGTGTGTACTGCAAAATCAGTGATCATACAGCCGCTTTAGCTCCAACCATTCTAATGACAATGCGAAAACAAGTCTTACATGATCTTTGGCATGACACACACTCATGTAAACCATATGAAGACTTTAATAACATTACATTTAATAACATTAATAAATATGAAGACCAGAAACAGAACAAATACAAGAAAAAGTTGTTGAGCTGGACGAAGTCGAGCAATGTTGACAATATTTGAAAAATGTGGCAAATAGTTGAGAAGACACACTTTTCTCTTGGCCATAGTGTTAGAAAGGGTCTTGCTGATGAAACTTCCTGTTTGTCATGTGACTATGTGTTTTCACTCTTTCTTCCTTTAATGGGTTTCAGTGCAGGGTCGCATATAGATTGAAGGACGTGGCTTAAATGTATCACTATTATAACTTAATATATGTTAATAATACAAATGAATGTTTTCACTCTCAAATGACCCAATTTCACTATACAAAACAAATTCAACTTAATGCTTTATTTGTATTATTATATTTGGCATGCAAAATGATTGTGAACAACATACGATAAGAGAAAATAGTCTGTTTGAGGGACACAGTAATTATTATTATTATTATTATTATTATTATTATTATTATTATTATTATAATTTAAACCACCTTTTTGTAATTTTATTTGAAGTTTGTTATAGGACAACTGCTGTTTATACTACTTTATTTATTTATTTAGTGTACATTCTGTGCATGTGTTCTTTGAAAATTTATGGTGGGACAAAAAAGTCCCAGGCAGGAATACAAATTCGCAATTTATTTAGCCAGTCGACCTACAGGCAAATATTTGAGAGGTAGGAGGAAACCGGGGAACCCAGAGGAAAGCTACAGAGATGAGTGGGGAACGTGTGAGGAAACTCAACACAGTCAGTAACCCGAACTCAGGATTGAGAAACCCTGGATCTGTGAGGAGCCAACACTATCTGCTGCTCCTATTATTGTTGTTGTTTGTGGTGGTTGCTTCATCTGACAAGTGGTACTCTTTGCTAGTTGTTGTTATTGTTGTTGTCATTGTTGTTGTTATTGTTGTTGTTATTGTTGTTGTGTTGGTGATGATGCCGCCTCATGTTTACACCCCGAAACACTAGATGGCGATGCGCCCTTTTACTGCGCTTTAATAAAAAACGAAAGACACGTCATGCCTGTGAGCGGATGAATACGATTGCGCATGCGCCGCTCAGCCTTCACAAACTTACCGACCAGGGATCAGAAAGAAGAAGGTACAGTAACTTACTATTTTAATGTGCACAGATTTATATCCATGCGAAATCTAATGCAACGTTTTAACTACTCCATGTTTGTGAGCACGGTTTTGTGTAATGTTTTAAGTTTTGTTATAGTAATATAAGGGAAAATGCTCCTGAATGGTGCCATGCAGAGATTAGCCAAGAGCTCAAGTACACGTAAGCGCACATAGCATTAGCAATGAGCTGTTTAGCTTTCATATTTTATCCATGCTTATCTTTTTTTATGTCAAGGTAGAATATTATTAAATGTATTAAATATATAGTTGCGTTTTCTTGCCTTTATATGTGTATTATTGTTTCATTGTTTCTTATTTCAGGCTTTTTATTGTGCAGGATCTGTATGTGTAAAGATAACATGCTGAAAGGATGTTAAAAAAAATCTCACTTGTATTTGAAATACGTTTTAACTCTATAATGTTCTGACTTGCTAGTCTAAAAAAACAAATTACAGACAAGTATCCATTCTAACCAGGATTAAAACACAACGTGGCATAGTGTTATGGAAAAGTAAGCATTTATAGTTATGTTTAATGTCTGCGAAACAAGTTAGTTCCTGTTATCACTTATGTTTCGCAGCTATAACCAGTCGTTCTGTCCTTTTTTTTTTTTCCCGCTTTTGAAGCTAGTAAGACAAATAATCTCATCATTTTACAGAGAAACATAAGAGAGTGCAAAGTTCCCTGTCCTGAAGACTTGGTGGTGGGAAACTTAGTCAGTACGTTTACATGGACAACAATAATCCGATATTAACCCGATTAAGACGATACTCTGATTAAGAAACTACCATGTAAACAGTGATTATTGGTGGCCTTAATCCGATTAAAGTCATACTCGAAATAAACACAAATTTAATTAAGACATGTGGAGTATTCCTGTTTTAGTCGCATTATCGAAGTGCATTACAGACATGTACACACTTTAATCACACTATTAATGTCGTGTGGGAGTCTTCACCGCATTTTGCCACAGCACACGGACCCCACTTTGAGAACTTTGATTATAGATCTTTCGTTATAAATTGTCAAACTTTAGAACAATGTTTAAAATGTGTGTGTGTGTCTCTTACCCCACAGATGAGGGTGCTGTGTGTGTTTGCTGTGCTTGCCTCGCTGGCTCTGGCAGCGATGGGGGAGGAAGGAGCTCGCCTGCTCGCCTCCAAGTCCCTGCTGAACCGGTACGCGGTGGAGGGCCGAGACCTCACGCTGCAGTACAACATCTACAACGTGGGCACCAGGTACAACTCGAAGCAGTTCACTGTTATCCATAACTTTTACATGTTGACATTGACATTGTAGGCTGACATTTCATGTTTGTTTTGAAAAGAGCAGTATTCTTATGTTAATGTCTTGGAACCCCCCGCTTTTTTTTTTCTTTTCCCCTTTTTCTCTCGTTTTTTTTCCCCGGGAGTGTACATTAGGTAGAGGTGCTATCCTTAACCTTTACACCTTAAACTTTACGCTGACTATAACACTCTGTAAGCTGATTTATTAATTCATTACACTTTTGGCAAGAGCCCACACACACACAGGCACCGTTATATTGATTTTTATATATTACATTTTGCATACAGTCTTCCTACCATTTGTGTGTGGTGTTTTATATAAATACTCACCGTCAACTTTATTAGGAACACCTGTTCACCTCCACATTCATGCAGTTATCTATTCAACCAAACGTGGCAGCAGCACTATGCAAAATATCATGCAGATACAGGTCGAGTGTGTCAGTTAATGTTCAATTCAAACATTAGAACCATTCTGTGTAAACTCTAGAGAGTGTTGTGTGTGAAAATCCCAGCAGATCAGCAGTTTCTGAAATACTCAAACCAGCCTGGCACCAACACCATGCCCTGGTTAAAGTCACAGAAATCACACTTTCTCCCCATCCAGATGTTTGAGGTAATCATTAACTGAAGCTCTTGACCTGTATCGGCATGATTTTTTTGCATTACACTACTGCTACATGATTGGCTGATCAGATAACTGTACAGGTGTTCCGTATAAAGTGGGCAGTGAGTGTACATTAGGTTGTCGAAACTTATTTTGTGTCAGGCTTATTTTTTTATTACTGTTAATATGTGCTCGTTCTAAGGTCAGCCGATTGTAGAGTGTGTAAGTGTGAACAGTGTGTCATTTTCTAAGCAAAAGAAAGTAACCCTAGGTTTCTTTATTCATATTAAGAACGCGTTTCTCATTTTTAAGACGGACGTTATTTTCCATATTCTTTGTGTTTCTAGTGCTGCACTGGAAGTGGAGCTCTCCGATGACTCGTTCCCTCCCGAGGATTTCGGCATCGTCTCTGGGATGCTTAATGTGAAGTGGGATCGCATCGCCCCGTATCCTTTTCACCACAAGTTTAAAGCATCATCAGCTCTAGATGCTTTGTTGTTGTAGGCATGAGCCAATACACTAAAGCCATGATAAGGGACGCATCCTGATATAGACTATACAAGACTATACTGACACAAATTATTACATTTTAATGCATTTATTTTGTAATGACGATAAATCAAACCACTGCGATATAAATACATTATACTGTAAGGAAAGCAGATCAGGATTAATACTATAAGGTGTGGGCCAAATGAAACAAGGCTTCAGACCTTGTGTTTGACATAAATGTCCAGGTAAACTGAAGGAAGCATTTGGACTATTAATCAGTCCATACAGTTTTTTGGGGTTTTTTTTTGTGATTGTTGCGGCCAAAAATGCTTGAGGCTTTGTTCAAAATTTGGGATGCAACGTGCAGAATTTTTTGTGCCTTTTTTTTTTTTTTGTAGAAAACTACTTGACTTGGCAAAATTGCAATAGCAAGAAATAGTTTTGCACGCTCTTTCGCAGTGATGTTTGTTGGTAAATGAGACCTTTTAGCTGTACTCATGGTCGATGCATCTGAATCAAGGAGGGCTTTGGCTGAATGCGCGTTGTGATGTCACATGTTCTTGGCCCAACCCTGTGGGAAATCTGTGGTGATTTTGAGAAATTTCTAGCTCCTCCGAACATTGCAGAGTTTGTGTGATTTTGCGTTCGTTCCTGCGATCGCAGAATCACAAAATCCTGGAGGGGTTGTTTAAGTAAACAGTGCTTTAAGGCATCGAGGTTCTCCCTCGCAATCTTCGTGCTCTGTATGCACGTGTGTATGTGTATTAAACGGACATGTTGTGATACATGATACGTGCAGCAAATTCATCTTCCTGCTATTTTGTATTGTGGTATTAACGATAACAATAGTCTCATGCCTACCATGTTGTCATGTTAGAGCTCACTAAACAAGTAATTAGTTGTGTTGGGTGTTTTTTATTTATTTATTTATTTGTTTATTATTATTTTAGCATTTTAATACAAACCACTTGAGGAATTCAACTCATTTTCTAACACTATAATCTGTATTTAGTCCACCAATGATTGGTCATGTTCCCTGACTCGTTCCATCTCTCAGTGCCAGTAATGTGTCTCATACAGTAGTTCTGCGTCCACTGAAGGCCGGCTACTTCAACTTCACCTCAGCCACCGTCAGCTACTTGGCACAAGAAGGTGGGCAGGTCGTGGTGAGTGTTTCTTTCTTGCAACTATTTGTGTGGCTTTTTTTTTTTTTTTTAAATTGCTATGCACTTTAGATGGAAAATGTGATCACAACTCTTGAAAACAGGATATGCTGTAACCGGTTGGGGTTTATCATAGAATATTTTTAGCAGAACAGCAGTGTGTAGAGTGTGTAAAACTACTTTCAGCTACTGATTGATTTTGGACAAACCTTATGAGCGCTTTCATTGAGTAGTTCATAAGAGCATATACAGTCCCCTGTAAAAGTATTGGAACAGCAAGTCCAATTCTGTTGTTTTTGCTATACATTGAAGACATTTGGGTTTGAGATCGAAGGATTAACACAGGAGGACAGATCAGAATTTCAGATTACTTAGAAACTTACAGAAATGTAGAACATGCACCTTTTGTTTGAACTCATCCAAGTGATCAAAAAATATTGGAACATGCTACTGATGGGCATTTCTTGCTGCTCAGGTGTGCCCTGTTAAATTGATTGTTGAAAGAATTAATAGCTCTAAATGTCTGCTCTTGGTAAGATCTGTCGTCTCATTTATCTTTTGATCTCAAACCCAAATGTCTTCAATGTATAGCGAAAACATTAGAATTGGCCTTGCTTTTCCAATACTTTTGGAGGTGACTGTAAATGTACTTTTGATTTGTATGGACTTTGCTTATAAGCTGTGTCTAAAGGAGCATTATGTAAACATGATATTTATACAGTAATCGAAATTTGCTCTCTTGTTAGGTTGGTTACACCAGCGCTCCTGGTCAGGGAGGCATTCTGGCCCAGAGGGAGTTTGACAGACGCTTTTCTCCACATTATGTAAGTGTTTAATTGTATGTCAATCCTCAGAAGAGTTTCCCTTGGTGTCTCAGATGGTCCTCACGCTTGACAGCAATTCCAACAAACATTCAGTCCCCCTATTTCACCTTCAAGCCATAAAATTAGTCAATTTAAGCAGCAAATTTGGATACAGTAGTGAGTAACATAATTCAAAGACTTTTGCATGTACCGGAGATATCATGACTTAATTGAGTAAATCCATTCAAAAGTTCTGCAGCTTAAACCTGACTTGGTCCCAGTGTTGATGCACCAAGTGATATCATCTTCGCCTAGTAGTTCACTGCAAGAGATCAGATTCCAGAATGACAATAAGAAACATGTGCAATGTGTGTGTGTTTCCATAGCTGGACTGGGCTGCTTTTGGTGTGATGACTCTGCCTTCCATCGGCATCCCGCTGCTCCTCTGGTACTCCAGCAAGAGGAAATATGACTCTCCCAAGACCAAGAAGAACTAATGGAGAAGTGTAGGGTTAAGGCATTAAAACGGGGTTAAGGATGGGGTAGGAATGGGTTTTTGAGAGGTTTTCAATAATTTTATTACCCATATTGGGGGTAACATGACCAAGGATGCAAGTTTGGACAGGTCTAATGGGATGGTCGTATTTCTTTTTCCACCCATGCGGAAGCATCACTGAAGTCATCTTTCCTTCTTCATCATTTATCATAATGGCCATTCCAGGCTGTGAGCAACGTGGTTTTTTTTTTTGTTTGTTTTTTTTTTTTTTTTTTGTAATTAAGTGTTTACGGGCAAATTGGGTCATTATTGTCTTTATGGCTGCTCAGAGATCTACAATGAAAATAAATAAAATTGGGTTTTTACAAAAAATACACCTGAGATTTGTTGTTTATTATTTTAATGACAGTAATTGCATAATGGGGCAGTGGTAGCTCAGAGGTTAAGCTGTTGGACTTCTGATCATTCTGGTCATGAGTTCAAACCTCAGAACTACCAAGCTGCCACTGCTGGGCCCTTGAGCAAGGCTCTTAACCCTCAACTGCTCAGATGTACAAATGAGATGAAAATAAATAACAGCTTCACTTTAATGTAAATTGCTACTAATTGGTGTAATCAATGTGTCACATGTCTGAAGTTGAGTTCCACCAAACATAGGAATGAGTTGGTTCTGTTGTAAATGTGACAAACTACTTGTAGCTATTAATTTCATACCCCCAAAACAAGTCGATGTTTATAAAAAATGCTTTATTAATGAATCTATATAAATCTTATATTCTAACTGACATTTATTCCACTGCATAGTAGATCTAAATCCTCTTTATATACACTTCGTTTTCAAGGACGGTGGTGAATAAAACTCAAGATGCTGTTGATCTATAAGATTAAAGTTCTTGCTGAATATTTATGCAACCAAACATAAGAGCCAATGTTAGACACCTGTGTCGAAACAAAGAAAATGAACACTAAAGTGACACCAGGTCAGGATAAGGTTAAGCATTACAATGTACAGCACCATATGCATCAAATGAAATGTTTCCTGTGTGCTTTTTCGTGCCAGTATTTATCTTTTTCTATATTTCTATGCTATGAGTAGTGATCTTATTCAGTGTAAAACAGATGTATTTGCTGGTAGGAAAGGTTAGATGTCAGTGGGAGATGACCTGGAGTCAGCGTTTGCCATTCAGAGGTGGCAATGGAGGTCTGGGTTTGTTCGGTCTTTCTGGAATCTGCTCATATATGGAGAACTCAGAGTTTCCTGCCAGCAGCTGCTCGGATTGGTAAGGGGGTGTATTCCTCATTGCTGAAACACCAAATTTCTGTGGAAAAATAGTTTTTGTGAGAATTCATTAGCATTGTTGGTCAGTTTTCTGGAAACCAGTGAGTGTAATCTGTTTTTTTTTATTATTTTTTTTTATTGTTGGTATGATGTGATGATAAAATCATACCTGAGTGCTGCTAGGTATGACAGGTCTTAGGGGCAGTCTAGGAGCAGGTCCTGTGGAGGACGGGGTAGAAATAAATGCTGTGCCGGTCCGAAGTGGCGGAGAAGATGGTATGGGGTTTTCTCTGGTCCCTTTAATATTGACCTCTGAGTAGACATGATTGGCAAGGGAATCTGCTGGACACATCACAAACAAATGAGCTCTCAGCAATGAAGTCATTTAGTACTAATATGCCTAGAGTTGTGACACAATCTTGAATTTTAGTTAAGGATGATAACCAGTCCACCCGGGCATAATATTTTTAGACTGACTTGTATGCTTGAAAACGTTGACAAAGAAAGCAATCACAACTTCAGGTTTAATTACATATCTTATTAAATCGTTAATAATAAACGGTAGTTAAAGAACCCTTTATAACAAGAACTTATGTTTTAACTCTAAATTATACCACAGCACTCTTCAGTTTCGAATCCGATTGGCCGGAAGGTGTTGGTTTATCTTCTATAACAGCACGGTTCTGAGAATAATGCTGGCTGCAATTCAAATCACAAATCGAATTAATGCACGTGTTCTGTTATTTCTATAGCAACAGCTCATTCACTTATTCACATGGCCTTGTATAGTGGACGATCCACACAACTAAGGCTAAGAATAAACATTAAAAAAAAAAGTTTGTGTGTAATCATTTCCATTGTGAAGCTTTTGAGTCTTCAATGTCTAGCTTATAATTTATATCATGGGAAATTTTTCAGGATGGAGGACCGAGAGAGTGACTATAACGGCTAAGAAGTTGGTGATCATAAGGAACTAACTTGTCTTCCGGATGTTCCACAACATAAAATGTAACTGTAAATGGATAAAATGTGATTTCTCATTAATTAATACATTTTTAAAAATGCAACCGCTAAGAAGTTTGTTGTTGAGGAATAAGAAGCATTGGGATGTTCTGTTACAGGAAAATGATCAACTTTGTGCTCATCCCTGTGGTTGATTATTTTCCTAAATAGGCACTCGCCATCTTTTTTACACATCAAGCTGCATTGTGACTGTAGCTTTATGACACTATAACTACATATAGAATATTTGCACTTTCATGTAGTCACCCTTATGCAACAATTGCTGCACTAGTTAATGGTACTTAACTTCCTTTAACATGCTTAGCTATTTTCTAAACCTCACTCAGAAGGGCTGAGGTGTGTTATTTTGGGCCACACACGCATGACTGAACTGCCAAATAATTTTAAATTAAGCAGAATTTAAAAAATCCTTTGGTTTAATCCTATAAATGTTCCAATGGACAGGCCAGCCTATCATAAAAGCCACTATTATCACCTATTCCATTTATTTTTCAATTCACAATTCTCCTCCATCTTCTTCCTCCTCACCTGCATCCCTTGTGTTTTCTCTGTGCCTCCCAGCTGCGTAGAAATCTATCTGATCATCACGAGGGCGTGTGTGCAGAGCCTCCTCATAAGTATGCATAGGCTCCAGTTCCCAGTATTTCTGTTCTGCTGCGGCTGCAGCATTGAGGAAAGATTGAGAATCGGAGGCTGCTGATGCACCCCATACATTGGCATCGGTGACGTCGATGGCAGCGGAGGAAGGTCCTGCTGACCGCTGGGGTTTATTGACACGTGCATAGGGTGCATCCACAGGCTGGGCCACGTCTTCTCCTACACACGTGTCTGTGTTGCCAAACACATGCTCTGGTGTGTCGTTCTGGAAGGAGGAAATCGGTTTTGCATTCTGACTGTCCAACCCAGCAAGTAGAAGGAATTTGTAATGTCAGTGATCTTTGTGTTGTATCTTTGTGTGTTGTAAAGTGATACCTCAGTTTTTGTTCCTCTATCTGTATTTTCTTGGACAAGCGGCAGCATGTCAGATACAGTCATGCACTCGGATAGAGAGTGAGTCTTCTTCAGAACTTTCCTCACTACAGCGTACTGTGCTGACTGCGGGGCAGCATGCACATTGTTTCCTGTGTAGCCTGTCGGAGTATATTCTCTTCTAGTTGGTGGAGTGGCTTCTTTTTCTTCACCTATTTCTGCTTTGTTTCTCTCTTCCAGCTTTGCTTCATCCTCACAGATGTCGTTACTCTAGATAAGGTAGTAAAGGAAGTTGTATGTAAAGGACAAATGCTAAATTGTACAAATACTATAAATAGACAGGGCAGTATACAGTATGCATGCCTCACTCTATTGCAATAGATTACCAGATGGGCAGAATGTCAGTAGCATCTTGTTCAGGATTCAGCTTTATAAGTTTAAGTGACATTTGTAGAAGTGCCAACATTGTAAGGAAATTGTGGCAGGCAGTGAAAAAACAACACCACAATTTTACCACAAAAACCCCCATGTAAATCTGTGGACACTGGTCAGGGTTTCAGTGGAAGCAGAGGCTATGTCTGGAACACTGAGTGTGATGTGGCATTACATCCTGGATGGAACGCCAGTCCATCGCTGCGCACCATATACGCACACATTCAGACCAAGAACCAATTTGTCTTAGCCATCTCAGACAGAAAATCACTACAGAGGGTGGTGAAGACTAGCCAGTCCACTACTGGGTCACATTTTCCTGTCATTGTGGACAGCTAGAACGTTTATACTGAATGCTTGTAGCATCAGGAAGGATCCCTCTCACAGGTAGCTAACAGACCTGCCTGAAGGCAATTTAATTACATATCACTTCACTTTGCTGTATAATATTTAACTATCTACTTGTACAAGTCACTTTACACGTTCTACCGGAATCACAATAAAGCCTACTTGACTTGACTGGACTTTTTCACCAGGTGAATTTTATTCTCATTTGGTCTGACTGCTTTGGTTGAGAATGCAGAAACGCATAGTATTTGGGTACCGTTTATAGCGCCTTAGCAAGGGGTCAAGACAATTAAAGTGTATTGGCACACCTGTATTTGTAATTGCTCACTCTCTTGCCCATGAGTTACATTATCTGTTCTACATATGTTAATCTTTATAAAGTACTCATTTACTTTTGAGTGGCCAACGGTTTTAAAAAATTGTTATTTGATACATATAAGCCTACTCATTTGCTCACTTTTCTAGATTTCAAGGGGCAGCGTGAGTACTGCTCTACTTAACATCCATAGATTTATTACAGCACCTAGTGGTCAAAATTGGAGGCTTTATGGGGCAGGAATCATGCTGCCTCGTGCTTGGGTGTGGAGCAACAGACAGACCAGTAAATGGAGTTGCCAGATTAGGCTTGTTTAAAGAATGCTACAGTCTTCATTCTTCACTGTGTCCCTTTTTGGGAAATTCTTTAAAAATTCATTTGTTGAACCCTACAATAGTGTTTTCCATTCAGAGACGGTTCTAAGTAGAACACCCTTAGGAAGCTTAGCAGCCTCTAAGGAACAATTTTGAGGAACATGTGAGAATGTAAACATGAGATGAAGGTCAGTTGAGAGCACTGTTTTGTTTGTTTTTATGGTTTTATTAATCTAGTTATTTTCAGATATATATTTTTAAATCATTAAAAAAAAAAAAAAAGAGAGAACGATTTCCCCACTATTAAGCCATGCCAATCATTGTGCTAACCTGTTGTAAAACTTGAAAAGTATGTTCATTTATGGCAGTATCTTATCCGCAAATGGCCAATATGGTTTTCAGGTTTTCATTCCAATCAAGCAGGATCCACACCGGATTCCACCTGTTAAATTAGCTGCTCTTGGCTTTCAGGTGTAGCTTCTGCTTGCTTGGAATGAAAACCTTCACCAACACTGACCCTTTCTGGAAAAGATTGGTCTCTTTGTTCTGTGTTACTTGGCAAGAACTAGCAACTGGGGCTCGATTTGTGAAAGGTGCTTGGACCCCGCTGATTGCGGCTATATTTTATCTAATTATTCTCAGATCACTGGGATTATTATTTTTTTAATCATTCCAAAAAAAGTTTGATTCTTCATATTCATTAGGGACATTAAGCCACATCAAGCACATAAAGATAAATACTATATATATATATATATATATATATATATATATATATATATATATACACATATTATATAATATACATATATTAAAGAAAAGTAGGATAGAGGGGATGTCTGTATATTAGCATGTGTGAACAGAATCATACCTGCACGTAAGGCACAGTGAGTGTTTCATTAAAAGGCCCCACTGGATTGTGGGTATAGTAGTTTATCAGATCCTCGAGACTGTAATGCCTGCTGTTCTCACCAGCTATGATGTAGTAACCTTCCGTCCCAGGCCCATCACATTCTTGCTCTATGAGGAAGTGACGGCACTTGTCTGCACCTCTGGAATTGAATAACATTTGAGTGTGAGTAATTGTGTGTATGTGTATAGCTGCAAAGGGCATGCTTCAATATGGGTACATACCTATAAGAGAGTACAAAGCCCACCTTCGACTCACTGAGCCTCAACAGGTAACAGCCCTGCTGCTTATCCTGGAGCACTTGCTCTGCTTCCCTGAGAAAGACAAACAACAAAAAACAGCATCTATGCAGTAGTTTAAAATAGGGCATCTTATATACAAGGTGCTAAATGTGGTTGGATGCCTGCACCTGTAGTAGCTGTGACATTCATGCTTTGAAAGAGCGTGTGTGTTTAAGAGAGTGACGGGAGAGAGAACCTGCGCGTGGCAAAGCCATGGCGCCACAGTGACACGGGTTTTGGCAGCCAAGGCGGCAGCTGCGTTCTCTGAAACCACAGCAGATTATGAGCTTGCAGAGATGGAGTCTGAGCATCCAGGGGCCCTGCAGGGTTCAACACCTGAGATGGAGCAATTCGTTTCCGTTCCTGAGCACGCGCACACACACACACACACACACACACACACACACCCCACTTATTCTTTAATGTACTTTACATTCAGTTTAATATAATCTCCCCAGTTTATTCCTGTAAAACATTTTAAACGATGAGTAGATGAGGTAATCTGGATAAAAATAGGCATAGAGCAGCAGTGGCTTCCAAGGTATCAGGCTAATATAGAATGCCAGGTATCTATAAACCAACTATAAACCAACAAGTGGCTTTGCACACTTGCTCCCCCACTCACCCATTGTGCTTCTGCCATATCGTATGTGTCATTGGCAATACAATGGCACTCAAAGACTGCGTGATCAATCTAGAATTTGGAGAAGCCTGGTTTGATTTCCATACAGCAGTACATAGCCTTGCATAAGCATAACCCAGAGTCTAGACCTTTTATCAAGAAGAATAGACAAAATTGCAAAAACGTACACCAACAGGTTCACAAACGTACACCAACGTACACCAACATGTATAATCACAGCCAAACAAAGTATTCACTTGGTTGGGGGAATGGGTGTGAATATTAATAATTTCATGTGTTTGTTTGTACTTTTTTTCTTTGCTTAGACATTATGGACTATTTTGCACACATCTGTGATATAACATTCCAATTAAATACATTTCAATGCTAGTGGAAATGGAAAAGACCAAGGGGCTGAATACTTATGCAAGGCCCTGTGTAAAAGGTATGTAAGTAATATATTTTAAGCTACAAACTGATTTTATTTTAAAAAAAATTACCTTAACTTGAAATGCATGCTTGGAAAATCATGTGTGAAATACTTGGCCTTAGCCAGATCTTCTCTACCTGAGAAATCGTAATTACGGTAAATATTAATGTTAACTAGGGGTGGCTGGTGTAAATGGACTGGCATTGCTTTGTCTTTCAAATCTGTCTTTCAATGATAAATGATTTCATTTTTTGGCATCCACTTCAGATTATTTGTGTTAACAAATGTCTTATTGCGGAGGGCACGGTGGCTTAGTGGTTAGCATGCTTACCAACCACCATTAGGGAACACGCTTGCCAACCACCGTTAGGGGGGACGTTGGGGGTTTGAATCCCCCCTCCACCTTGGATACGCAGAGCTTGCATTTTCTGCCCATGCTTCACGGGTTACCTCCAGGTACTCAGGTTTCCTTCCCCAAAGACATATTATAGGCTGATTGGCATTTGCAAATTGTCCATAAACGTGAAAGTGTGTGATTGTATCCTGCGATGGATTGGCATCCCATTCCAACCCAACCTGTGCTCCCTGGGATAGGCTTCAGGCTCCCCTGCCACCCTGTGTAGGATAAGCTGCATGGAATATGGATGGATGGGAATGTCTTATTTCAGATCATTTTGAACTTTTGTTGAACCAAGCACAACACCACCACCAGTGGTCAATAATTAATACTAGGGGTAATGCTGCATTCAACTAAAGGTTGTAACTTGTAATTTTCTGACCTCTGTCTACGGAAAAAACAAAGAAAATGCCCCCTCAACCTAATAGGAATTCCTACCATGAAACTTAGAACCCTGAGTTCAGCAACTGACATCAAATCAACATGGCTGCTCACAGCATGAACAGTAAAAAAAAAAAAAAAAGTAATACTTACTTACCTTTAAATGAGTTATCCTGGCTATAATAATATTAGCTTTTTCTCAGTCAACATACAGACATATTGTTAAATCTATAACACTGACTATATAGTTCACTGTTCTGAGAAGGTAAATATACATCACTCCACAGTTAGCTGACTAGCTTGTTGAGGTGTTTTTCCCCACTTCGTAGCTCAGATGTCAAGAATGGTATAATTCCGAGCTCTTCACACTTCCGAGGTACATCAAATGCAAGAAAGATTTCTTTCAAGCCCAAAGGGTAAATTCGTGTAGAGTATAAGTGATGCTCATATCAGGTGATTGCACAGAGTAACTGAAGTGACTGAAAAAGTGCAACCTGAAATAGTTTCATTGCCAAGCTAATGATAGATAGGAAGTAACTAGAAACAAATATAACCATCACTCTAGTTCTCATTAAAATTGCTCTAAATTAAGGCTGTTAATGTTCATGCGGCTCTGATCACTGATTGGGTAGTAGTTACCTCATTCTCCGTCTGATTGGTCTGGCTGTGTGATTCTCCTGATCCTGACTGTGTGATGGGACGGCATTTGATGCTGCGTCTAGGTTTGATTGGAGGCTTACGGATAGCAGATGGAGTTTCTGTAGCAATAGATGGCCGAGGCATAGGTCTTGGCTGTAGGGGTGGGAGAGAGCTGATTCGCTCCTCCCTCTGACGAGATTCCTCATCTATACACAAATCAAAGTGTCTCAATTCAATTATAATTCAATTGCATTTTTTTTTTTATTACAATCATATTGAACAATATGTACAATAGGGTGATATTTAATTGCTGTAATAGTCTAAAAATCTACATTTGTCATAATTGTTTCTATATTTTTGAGAAAGTCTTTTCAAAGCATTTTGGTAATAAACTACATACTATATGCAATATATAGTCTATAAAAGTATTGTGAGCTACAGAACATTTCTAAATTTCTTTCAGAATTTATATTCAGTAAAGATAAAAAGTAATCAAAAGTAATTCTAAATTCAAATAGCTAAAGTATTTGGAAATATTTGAAATGAGGCATGTGACAATAATCAGTTATATAATTTATCACAATTTAAATCCACACAATGTTTTTTTTGTTTTTGTTTTTTTTTTTTTTTAATCAAAGCCATTTCAAAATATTGTTGCTACCCCATGTTCCACTGAGTAGAACATATTCCTTCTGTATGCAGAACATTTGGGCCGGAAGTTTGCATTTCCAAAATAAAGGGCAACATCAGTGCACCCATCTTGAAATTTCCTCATTTTGGACTAATTTAAAAGCAACATAGAAAGTATCATTCACCGCCCTGATGAAATCCTGCCATGGCTAATTTAGTTAAAAATCTGACCACAGAAACATATACTAATATTTTCATGACCGTGATATAAGACAAGTATTGTGATACGGAATTTATTGACGCATGATTTTTCGTAGTATTCATGGTTCTGTATTTCTTACTGACACGAACTTTACTGGCCCATTTCTTTTTGAAGTACTGAGCTATCAGTGCTGAGTAATTAAAAATATATAGTTCCTGAAATGGAGGTTAAAAAGTTTGATGACACTCTATGTAGACATTCTAGAAAGAGTCAACAAACCATTTCAAAACCACCAACACCCTGTCTCGTGACTGCTTTAAGCCAGTCTATAACTGATTGTAAATTATATGATAACGGTTTATGGTTGCTGATGTTTAATAGAAATTCCATACACGCTTTATGTACTATAAATTGTTTGTTTATTTTTGTTTGTTTCACATAATTAGGATGAAATTTCAAGTTCAGTTCATGCCGACCATGTTGATTGTATGATTCTGCTGAAAAATCAATTGATTTTTCCACTTCATGACACTCTATAGACAGTTTATAACATGTCTACAGTACATTTACTTAATAAAGTGTTCCCCATACTCGTAGCTTTCTGAAATGATTGTGTTGAGCTAAGGAATTATTGTAAGAGTTTTGTCAATAATAATAATAATAATAAACTTATATCCAAGAACACATATTCAGTAATAATCTCTTGCACAAGTTTGTAAACTCTTCCATCTCTTCGATTTGAAAGTGCATTAACACTTCTCTTTAGAGTGATAGCTTTATCTCTGCTTTTAAAGTGACACATATTCACACATGACCTGAATCGCAAAATGGCCTGCAGAGCGGAAATGCCAACTCTCTCTGTAACCACAGTGACATTATATATAGACTATAACGTTTAGATTTAATAGAGATTATAATAAATTATAGTGCACACACTGTATGCTATTATACTATTTCCTGTTATTAACGAAATTATTCTGAATGCATGATGTACTGGATATGTAAATAAATATATTACAATTCAGCACTTAACCATTAAAGTAACAGATTTTAATGTTAACGCTAATAACATAATGTTGTTATGGAACAGAACACAAAGTGATGACTGCAGTACTGAATGGTATAACGTGACCTACAGTACAATAACACTATCACTGTCGAGAAAATGAAACATCTAAGAGAATGGTGGTAAAACACACACCACAGAACCCTGTTTAGAAGTTCCATAATGCTTGAGGAACGTTACTGCACTATAAGTACTGTGGATAGATGTTTGTCAGTTTAATGAAATTAAAAGTGACTGACCTTTAATTTTTTGATAGTCAAAGTCCATCTTCAGAGACAGGATGCTGGGTGTATTGTCAACTCGTCAACTGTTCATAAGTGGTTTTGCGTCACTGAGACTGTGTGTGTATGAGTGTGGGTGTATGTGTGTGAGAGAGAGAGAGAGAGCGAGCGATGGGGGAAGATAAGGAAACAGTTTGTGCCCTACTTTGAATCTGTCAATTTGTTAAAAGTTTTTCAACATAGAATTGTTGTATTATTGTTGAAAAATCAGTTGTATTATTGTTGAAAAGTCATTTTGTGGAACCCTAAAGTCTCTCACCTGTTTAGCAGTTAAAGTGAAGTGAAACAGTACACCATAAATTTTTAGTAACTTAGCCAAATTATTAGACAGTACAGCCATTTATGAACTATTGATGCCTGCATATAACCAGGAATGTGTTTCTGAAAGATAGAAAAACTCAGAGAAAGTGAGAGACAGGGAGAAAGAGAGAGAATGGCAGTTTGCATCCTTTAAAAACCACACAGGAAGAGAAAGAGAGCAAAGGCAGAGAACAATGAGATCAAGAGAAGAGAAGGGGGAAAAAGACATTTTCTTCAGCTTCATAGAATAGAACTTCTGATCCAGGGCATCCATGATATTCATCTTAATATAGCACTTATCATGTACAGTTTAGACCAAAGGTCTAAACCTAAACCTAAAAATATTCATTCTCATTCATGTTTTTCACAACTCCACACATTTGGTGCAGTCAGAGCCATGTCACCCTGCAGCTCTTGCCTGGTTTCCCACCGAAACTAAGCAGCATTGAGCTCGGCCAGCACCTGGATGGGAAACCTTCTGGAGGAAAATGTAAGTTATGAATATAACTATAGATTTATGAGATTGAAGGATGACTGTTACTATGGTCTAAATAGGATGATAGCCTTTGTTCTGCCTTCTCTTGAGACCTTATGTAAGCAAAGTCATGCCCATGACCCCGGAAGCAGAACATTGCCCACTTATAAAAGTGGGTTAAACTTCCGGCTCGTTCTCTTACCTTGGCCCCAGTGTTCTGAGTTACAAAGACAGTCACAGTCATCCTTCCGTCTCACAGATCCATAGTTATATTCATAACTTATGATCTGTTTTGACCTCCCTCTGACCGTCACTATGGTCTAAATAGAATGACTCATATCAAGAGGGTCACGAGGAACTACGGAATCCGACCTATTCCCACCTCGCTGGGCAACAGACATCAAAACTGCAGTGCTGACAAGTGTTGCACTAGTTATGTCAACTCTGTAAAAACAGGAACTCCTTTTAGGGTGGTCTATGAAGTAGCAACTTGTGGTTGTCTCGTGAGTGTCTCAAGTATCAGTTTCATCTAGCTGTTGAGGGATGGACTCTGCAGAGGACATACCCACAAGCGCAGTGCCATTGGGTTTGGATGCCAAATCTGCCTGTCCATTTGGGACAGAAGATCTGCCCATAATGGTGGTTGCCACGGGGGGACCCTGAATCAACTGAACTAAGTCCGGGAACCATGGTTTTCCTGGCCAGCGTGTAGCAACTAGCAGAACTGTGTAATGACCCTCCCTGATCCTCTGGAGGCCCTGGGAAATCAGAGGAAAGGGGGGAAAGTGTATAATAAGCCTGTTGGCCACTCTTGTGGCAGAGCATCCAGGCCTAAGCTGCCTTTTTGTACCATGAGGGAGTACCATCTCAGGCAATGGGTCGTCTCCCTGGAGGCAAAATGATCTACCTGAGCTGTCCTGTATCGGGCCCAAATTTGGGCTACTATCCCCGTGTGTAACCGCCACTCTCCAGGGAGAGGCCCTGTTCTGGACAAAATGTCGGCTGCTCTATTTGTCACCCCCAGGATGTGGATTGCTCTCAGTGAGGACAGCCGTGGCCATGTCCATGTCAGCAGATCTGTTGCCACCTGGAGACAGCATAGTGATTTCATCCCACCCTGGTGATTTATGTGGTAAACTGCCGAGGTACTGTCCATTCTCACTAGCACATGCTTGTGGAGTAAAAATGGTAACAGACCCTTGAAAACGAGATGATCAGCCCTCAGTTCGAGCACATTTATGTGTTCTGATGACAAAGGGGGTTCTCATTTGCCACTTACTGACCCGGAACTGAAAAGCTTGGCCTTGAAAAGCAAAGCAGAGAAAGGCCTGTGCTCTGGATAAATTTGAATGTGGAAATATGTGTCTTTTAAGTCCAGGAACATGAACCATTCTCCTGCCCATATGGACTGCATTACAATCTTTGAGTGAATAATTTTGAATGGAAGAATTTTTAAGTACTGGTTGAGGTGCCTGAGATCGAGAACGGAATGATGACCACCATCTTTTTTTGGAACTATGAAATATATTTAATAAAACCCAGTCTGCTGTGCAAGGGTACCTTTGCGATTGCTCCTTTTTGTAAAAGAGTTTGCACCTCTTCCATGAATATGGGCTCCAACAGTGGATCTTTGACAATAGTCATTAAGACCCTTGGAAGAAAAAAAAAGAAAAAAAAAATCACATGGTGTATTTGCACTCCAACATTGCTTGGTTTAAGTTGACCAAAAATTGGCGTAGTTCTGTACTCTTCAACTCTCCAATTTTCCCACAAAGTTCTTGGGTTTCTTTGCGATTTTGTTCTCTGTTGATCAAGCTGAACTTTTCTGGTTAGATTGATGTAGCAGGTTGGATCACTACTATTTAAAAAAAACAAAAAACAAAAAAAAACAAAGATCTGAATATTCTCCTATATTTCTCCCATTTTAGTGAGAATTTTCAGTTTTCAAGTCATTGGTCAACTTGCAACAGGAATCTAGCCACCAAACACTGGGATCAATAGAGAAAAATAAAACACTTTACATCCAGTATCGTTCCAATGTAAGTTTATACTTTATTTTTTCTTCTTTTTTTTAAGTATTCACAAAATCACAAAACCAAGTCACAGTCATGAAAAAAAAAATTATACTCAGTGAATTATGGGAATTAGTCTCATAATACGGCTTTCAGTATCACAGGTAGTGTGAGTACTTTTATTACACTGAATACCTATAAATGAAATATATCGACACTGTACATGAAAATATATTTTTTTACCTTTTTCTTGTTGAATAATTTAATACTGTAAACCCCTTGTCCATCAAGAGAATGAAGAGTGGAAAATAATGACTATCAAGACATATTGTTTAGATTCTGTGCTAAGGATTTTGCATATTCCTTAACGGATAATGTAAGAACATTTACTAGACTTGAGACTCTCTGGGTGCAGTATTTATGTATGCTGTTAAAAGTCTTCCTTCAGGCTTTATTGTAATTATCTTCTTTTCAAAATGAATTATAACAAAAACAAAACGCATCCCAAATTGCAGGGCTAGACGTCTTAGAGTTTTTGATAAGTATAGTAAGTTCTACTGACTCAGTTTATCCACTAGATGGCATAAAAGCACTTCTCACTCGCTCTTCAACTTTTTTCAAAAATCATATTTTTCCATCCATCTTCTATACCGCTTATCCATCAGGGTCACGGGGAAACCTGGAGCCTATCCCAGGAGGCATGCGACACGAGGTGGAGTACACCCTGGACGGGGTGCCAATCCATCGCAGGGCACAATCACATACACATTCACACACCCGTTCATACACTACGAACACTTGGTACATGCCAATCAGCCTACAATGCATGTCTTTGAATTGGGGGAGGAAACCGGAGTACCCGGAGGAAACCCCCGCAGCACAGGGAGAACATGCAAAATCCACACACACAGAGCAGCGGCAGGAATTGAACCCCCAACCCTGGAGGTGTGAGGCGAACGTACTAACCACTAAGTCACCATGCGCCCATCATATTTAATCACATGATAATAATTTATATATAAAAGACAACACACCCTTTATTCTCTCTGTTCCTAGCCTACTGTTCTTTATAAGAGTCACTCAGGACAGGCAGGATGAATTTTACTGTTCTAATGCTATCCAAAGCAAAATATCCATGTGCGAATATGAGATGGCATGTTGTACATTCAGTCTGCCACAATAAATCTCTAAATAATTATTTCTTAAGCTTTTCGTTTTACCAAATAAAACTTTTCAATGTATGAAAATGGAACTGAATAAATGCATTTAATTTATAGTATACTGTTTTTCAATTATTGACCATTTTCCCCTAAACTATACATTAAATGTCATACATAAATTAAAATTACACATTAAAATAATATTGCAATTTTCGAACAAGCATTTTGTGGAGTAAAACATATTTAATTTGACAGATACATCACATAATTCAGTATCACATTACTATTCATATTCCGGTATTAAACAAGTATGGGTATGCACTCCATTAAAGCACTTATCTTTTTTTTTTAATTATGGAAGTTGATGCTTTATTGATGTCTCATGGGGATTTTCACCTGGAATCAAGTGTATCATTCATTTTTTTTGTTTCTGCTAATACTAAATTCTAGCACTTACATTATAGCCTCTCAATGTACTGTCAGAGAGAGACAAAACTGATGCCTGGGTTAAATTATTTCTGTTGAAATACTGTTGTGTTCAGTTGACTTAATATCCATGTAATTATCCATGTACTCATAATATTTTTTATTGTATTCAATTTGACATTACATTTTCTTTGTGCATGTATATATTGTATGTACAGGTGCATCTCAAAAAATTTTAATATCATGGAAAAGTTAATTTTTTTCCGTAATTTAATTTAAAAAGTGGAACTTTCATATATTCTAGATTCATTACACATAAAGTGAAATATTTCAAACCTTTTATTTTATTTTAATCTTGATGATTATGGCTTACAGCTCATGGAAATAAAAAATCCAGTATCTCAGAATATTAGAATAAAGAATTTATAATACAGCAATGTCGACCTGAGAAGAGCTCTAATCTGCTAATTAACTCAAAACACCTTTTTACTAAAAACACCGTTGCTCAGTGGTCCAAAGTCTTCTTTTCAGATGAAAGTAAATTTTGCTTTTCATTTGGAAATCAAGGTCCCAGAGTCTGGAGGAAGAGTGGAGAGGCAAAGAATCCAAGTTGCTTGAAGTCCAGTGTGAAGTTTTCAGTCAGTGATGATTTGGGGTGCCATGTCATCTGCTGGTGTTGGTCCACTGTGTTTTCTGAAGTCGAGAGTCGATGCAGAGTCTACCAGGAGATTTTAAAGCACTTCATACTTACATCTGCTGACGAGCTTTATGGAGATGCTGATTTCCTTTTCCAGAAGGACTTGGCACCTGCCCACAGTGCCAAAACTACTAGTAACTGGTTTGCTGACTTGTATTACTGTGCTTGATTGGCCAGCCAACTCGCCTGATCTGAACCCCATAGAGAATCTATGAGAGACACCAGACCGAAGGCCGCTATTAAAGGAACCTGGGCTTCCAGAACACCTCAGCAGTGCCACAGGCTGATTGCCTCCATGCCACGCCGCATTCATGCAGTAATTCGTGCAAAAGAACCCCCGACCAAGTATAGAATGCATAAATTAACATACTTTTCAGAAGGTCGACATTTCTGTATTATAAATTCTTTATTCTAATATTTTGAGATACTGGATTTTTGATTTACATGAGCTGTAAGCCGTAATCATCAAGATTTTAAAAACAGGCTTGAAATATTTCACTTTAAGTGTAATGAATCTAGAATATGTGAAAGTTCCACTTTTTAAATTAAATTATGGGAAAAAATTTACTTTTCCATGTTATTCTAATTTTCTGAGATGCACTTGTATACATACCTAATTCATTGAATTTCTGGGATTAGAAGGTGTGTAATTTATAAGGTTTAGGAGCAAGCAAACCATCATCTTGTGCTGGACTCTAACCATCCATTACTGGAATTAGAACCCGATCTTAACCCTTAACAAGGAGCTGTTGTTGGGTCCAGATTTACTTTCTTAGCTCTCATAGCTTCATTTTCTATTAGTTTCACTAGAGTTACTATTACAGTTACAGTTACAGTTAAACTGGGAAGTTTAAGGAATTAAAGAATTTCAGAAACTAGGAAAAGCCATGAAATATGTATTCTTATAGAAAACATGTAATAAAAAAATCACATTTATTATAGAAAAGTATATTCAATGAAGTTATGTACAATAATGAGGTCTCCAAGTTACAACTCACCTCGAACAATGACTCTGTGGTGATCAGAATGTTTACTACAACAATAACTCGTTTCAAAATGACTCCAGTCGATTTCATAGTGACTAAACTGGGAGGCCAGTGCTGTAATAGAGCCATCCGAGAGCGATCAGACTGAACGGCAGTACTTGTTTTGGGCGTTTATTTACAGGCAGAGACATAACATTATTTATAGCTGGCCTGAAGTGGAGTTGACGTGTGGCCTCTCTGGTTGAGACGGGAGACTAATGTTTTGTGTAGATGAAAAATTGCGGGCCGATTCGAGCAGACAGAAGATAAATAGTGCATGAGCTGGACTCAGGAGAGACGGAAAGGCCCTGCAGGTTTAAGAAGCACCACCCCAAGCCGATACTCATGTGGAGTGCTGATGTGGGATTTGATCTTGGAAGATCAGTGCTGATTTGAATTACTTATTAAAAGCCATTTTAGTTGTCCAGTGGACTGCAGTCCACCCTGTGATTTTGTTTTAAATCCCTTTTTTTATTGTATGAGACTAATTACTGTATTCATGAAATAATTTTGCATAAAATTGTGCCGTTCCACTCAAGTGTACTTTGTTCCCCTAAGTGATGTTTAATGTTGTGCAAGCTAGTGTAAGTTTTCAACTGTACTGATACAAATGGCAAATGGGTGGATTAGATTGGCATATTACATTGGCTTTACTGGGTCTCAATGAACATGTCATTTCTGCAAATTCTTCATCAGTCATAGAAATCAAGGTGGCTCCTGAGGTAAAGTCTTTACAGAAAGGCCCTTAAAATGGACATAATTCCGGGGTCGGTGTTGCATATTGAAGGGTTCTTCATTTTAATTCAGGTGGACAGGCAGGTGTATTTTTTTTTATTATTTGTTAAATCAAGGTAGTGCCTACTAATGTGGAAGTCTAAGTAATGTGTCCTTTATTAGGAGAACCAATAAATCTTCTACATCTACCAGTAAATTTTTGTTTACCGGTAGAACAATGTCAGTGGCATCTCCTCTCAGATCAAGCTCTCATTAAACCCACTAATAATCACATACAACATTAACAAGAACATCATGCGCAGGCTGGAATAAACCTTCATACATGTAGGAACATCAACAGCTCAATCATGTTGATGCAAAATTAAGAAATTGACTGAAAAAGTGAAACCCAATCAATCAAATCTGCTTTCTTTGCATTTCCTCCTGAGGATTACTTTATTATCTCCTCCTAACAGGTAAAGTGGAAATAACGACAGCTACAGACAGACCGCTCTACAAGGAGCTTTAAACAATCCCTCTTGGCCGAGAGCTGATGGAGCCAGAAGAGCAGCAGATGTTGCATTTTCCCCCGACGGGACTTGCTTTGCTGCTCTTCTCTGCCGCAGTTGCACACATGAGCGGCACATGAAAGCCCAAAGAAAATTAAACATCAGGAAATGAAACCATTAAATATCCAACCTATAGTTTTCAGAGGTCTATTTCTGCGAGTTCTGTGAGGGGAATTTAGTACAGTAGCAAAAAAGAAAGAAAAATAAAGCCACCAGCATGGAAAACAACTTCAATGACGATGGTAGTGGCAGAGAACCAACTTCATAATAGTACAGCGCAAAAGGATCAGCAGGTATCGATCCATAACCTGGACAAGTGCCATGTTATCGACAGGAAGACAGAATAGGCCACAGTGAGTGTGTCTAAAGAGATGTGGCTGTGTACTCAATCACTGGAGCAAATCCGACTTGTGGGGATAGAACAATAAAAGCATGTTATTCTTATTCTCCATGTAGATCAATGGTAATGCAAAAGGTTGCTGGAGATGATGGATGAGTCTGGCTGTGTACATTTAACTCCCATAAGTGCCAAACCAGCTTCAACTACTGGACACAGGTGTGAAATGGCATTCAAAATTCACTACAGTGTAAGCAAATAGCAGAAGATCTGCATAAAATCGTCTAGTATTAATGTGTTATGTAACCATTCGTCATGAAAAAAATTGACTGAATTAAAAATATATATTATTTATGTATGTAGGGTGCACAGTGGCTTAGCGGTTAGCACGTTCACCTCACACCTCCAAGGTTGGGGGCTCGATTCCTGCCACTGCCCTGTGTGTGTGGAGCTTGCATGTTCTCCCCGTGCTGCCGGGGTTTCCTGCGGGTACTCCGGTTTCCTCCCCCAGTCCAAAGACATGCATGGTAGACTGATTGGCATTTCCAAAGTGTCCGTAGTGTATGAATGGGTATGTGAATGTGTATGTGATTATGTCCTGATTGGCACCCCGTCCAGGCTGTACCCTGCCTTGTGCCCAATGCTCCCTGGAATAGACTCCAGGTTCCCCATGACCCTGTAAGATACGCGGTATGGCAAATGGATGGACGGCTTGATGTATGTATTAATATGAGTGCCGTTATATTCAGTTATTATTATTATTATTATTATTATTATTATTATTATTATTATTATTATGTGTCATACAGTTATGCTATTTTGGTGTAGATTAATATTACCAATATTATTAACGCAAATTTCCTTATTGAGAACATACTAATTTATCAGCACAGTATTACTATACATATATAAATAATTCAGCTATAAATATGGTTTGTGTGGTTTCTTGAATTTTATAAGACTAGGACTGAATCTGAGTCTAGCCCTTTACCAAATTAATTCTTCCTATTGTACAATATATTACAGCATCTAAGAACACACTGTGCAGACAAATAAATTGCATCCAACATATGGATTTTACACAATGGTTTATTTTGGAGTAACCAAAAATTACTCAGAAAAGGCTTCCTCATTTGATAGTAAATGAACTGCGAGCTAATGATGTATGAAAATGAGTACAGTTTTTAATTAGACTATACACACGAAAACGATGCAAGCGAACTGGCAGCATGCCTGTGTCATAAATAATAAATGATTCATTTATTCATTCTTCTCTCTCATTAGCCATGTTCACAAATGGATCTATACATACACTTAGTGGCCACTTTAATATGGTACAGTGCTGTAGTACTGAATCTGTATAATAAAATGCAGGAATAAATCGACAATAGTAATAAGGTCAAAATCACTTCTTATTTCATGCATTTAACTCATGGCCATAACTGAATGTGTTATATATATTGAATTGTAGCCGGAAGATTTACTGTTTGGAGGAGAAAGCTGTTTACATGACTAAGTGTAACATACAGAATGGCCAATGATCTACTAAGTAAAAATAAATAAACAAATAAATAAATAAATAAATAAAATCCTTGGACTGCAACAGCTGAGGAATTTTAGCCTACAGTCTATGAAAGACTATTGAGGCCTTCCAGCAAAGACATAAATCACATGTCACACTACAGGAAGATAAATTATTTATCTTCATGTCTGTTAGCCATGGCTATAACCATTTCTCTCTCAGTGCTACTCCAGCAATCCTTAATATTTAATATTGAATAACATTCAATATATTTAATATCATATAAAACCCACAATGCTGCTCTTTAGAAACTTGTAGTATTATAATCCTGTACTTAAACAAAAGAGCAATGTTAACAATTAAAATAACCTCACAGTTCCAGGGTCCCTGGATTGATCCTGAGATTCATGTTCTTCTTGTGTTTGCATGGGTTTCCACGGGGTTCTCTGGTTTCCTCCCACTTTCCAAAAACATGCTGGTGAGCAGGCTATGCTAAATTGCCTCCAGGTGTTAATGTGAGTTCATGGTGCATTGCAATGTACTGGTGTCCCATCCAGGGTGATCCCACCTCATGCACAGTGTTCCCAGGATAGGCTCTGTATCCACCATGACCCTGACCAGGATAAAACAGTTACTGAAGATGAATAAATGAATGAATGAATATTGTCAGGCGCATAAAACATAATAACACAGTTCAGGCGAATAGAGCTCATTCTGCATAAACATTCATACAGATTCAACTCATATTTTATTTGCTATAAATATAGGTCTAAGCCCATATACTTCCAAAAAACAATGAAATTGACTTCAACTAACTCTCTAAGCTACTGTTCTATGTACCTCAATATATTTTTAGTGGTATTGTTAGCCACAAGGTTCAAAGAAAATTCACACATGAGGTAGCTATCTAAAGCTCCTAACATATGAGCTTGAAAACTGAGCTGAAATGGCTATCGTATAGCCTGTTTAAAAGCCTATTACTTCTTCAAGTGCACTTAATCGGGTATAAAATGACAGTTTCTACACACTGTGTACTGCACTGCATGTCCAACTGGTGAGTCTTTTAGGACAATCAAAAAAACCCTGATGTTTACAGTGCTATCATTTAATCAAACTGTGTTGGGGGTGCGGGGGACAATGATGAAACTACATGTGAGGTGTGAAATTACTGCAGTATATTTTATTACAATTAATTATGAAATACTGACACCTAGTGACAGTGTTGTGTTCACACAGATTGGATAGATAGATAGATAGATAGATAGATAGATAGATAGATAGATAGATAGATAGATAGATAGATAGACACAAATAAGTAAACTAATTTATATAGCAGAATTAAATTACCTATTTAAAATGGTTTAAACTAACATGTTCATAAAGAGCACTACTTATCTGGTATTTTTGGTTGATTGAATGAATGAATGAATGAATGAATTGTACATCGTACATTCTTTTATTTCCAGTGTGTAATGGTCCTTTGGTCATCCCTTTTAGGGAGTCCTTAAAGGTTCTACATATAACCCTAAAACATAATGCTTTTCCATCAGAAAGAGTTCCAAGTAGAACCGTTTTTTTTTTTTTTTGTTTTTTTTTGTATGCAAAGAACCCATAATTATTCACTGAACACTTGAGTAATACTTTTTTTAAGACTGTACATAAATGAGTGAGGTATTAATGCCTGGTTTGTGCAAACTCATACAATTATAAAAACAAACAAACAACAAAAATCCCCAATTATCATAAATCCTGAGGAAATGTAGTGTTAGAGAAGTTATTCTTTCTGCTTTTGTACAAACAAAACCATACATTTAATCATACACATACACACAAGTGCTAAAGGAAATTTATGACACATCATATAGGGTTAATAAATCACCTTTATTTTGCATTTTGAAACCTCTGATCAGATCAGTAAGCCTGCATGCTTGTGTGTGTCAGGCCGCAGTGATGGTGCTGGGTGAAGATGTTTCTCTGAGTGAACACACTGAAGCTCAGAGTCTCTCTCTCCAGCCCTATCAGACCCAGCTCAGCTGCCTGAGTGCTTTTACTGAGGGATCATCATACTTCCCCACCACTACACCACATACACACACACACACAGGACTGAACCAGGGCTTAGGGATTACACTGCTACAACCCATCCCAAACTGTACCATGTGCACTTCCCTTAGATCCCCAAAGCACTTTGGGTGTTCTACTTATGTAGAAATTTCACTATAATGTCTGAGGTCTTGACTGTATCTCGATGGGAAGGAAATGAGACAATACAATACTTTCAATACTTTTCTTGGATTTTTTAAAAACTTATTAATGGTGTAGTGAAAAGGGAAAAGGAGATTGCATTAAAATAAGTGAATATCCACCTTAGACTCTTGAGGCTTTTTGACAGCCAATTTTCCATATTTTGTTTCAAAATATTTTCAGAATTTAGTTATTTTTCCAGATCTAGAAAATCTGTTGTGGTCAACATACTGTAAGTGAAGTACGTACTTCGCAATCCACATTTCCACGGTGATGGTGAATCAAATCATCAGAAATATACAATAAATTGACTTCCTATTTCCACAGTGTAAAAGGGGTCTAGTGTAAAGGCTTCGGGATGGACATCTTCTATACGGTCAGTGTGTTTTTGTATATTATACAGGTCATAATGAAACCCTTCACTATTTCTAAAGTTGTATTTATATCGATGATCCGAGGTCAGTTGAGACATAGAAGGTACAGACTGAAGATTTACAGACTGAGGAGCACAGCTACGTCTTTCTCCACCTCTTCAAAAGGGTGATTGAGATCATAGCTGTCCAGGAAAAAAATAAGCAGGACAGTTAGAATAGAAAAATCCAGAAAAGAAAACTGAAAAACATGATTATTAGGATAATGTGTCATTATAGAGTTGTTAAAAAGATTGACAAATTTTATTTAACTGTTCTAGCTCATGTCAAGCTCCTAAAGAAGATTCTAATAAAAGTCCATTTAAATTTATTTTTTTTAGCACATCAATAGGCAGGATCTTAATGTCCGCTACAGTTGCTGTCTTAATAAGTATAGTTATATTGTAGTTCTCTAAAATCAATTGGCCAAATAAATATAATTTAATCACATGCACTATTTATGTTTCTAAGTGTGAGGAAAAAGTAAGACCTGCAAATGTGTTTGCAAATTGTTACATCAGTTAACGCTAAACTCTTATTGAACGACTGCAAATAGTGCAAATGTCTTAAATCTCTCATTATGAGATTATGATTGAACAAATTTAAGGTATTGATCTTATTTCTAGACATTCTAATGACATTTCCAACTTGAAAAGCAATATTCATTAATCGAATATTTGTTTAATTATATTCACATAATGAAAAACAACATAAATATGTGATATTTTCACTTGATATCATGTTTTTTTTTTGTCTGACCCCCAAAAAAGAGAGATTTTAGCTTTCTACCGGTCATCAGATGGTAAATTCTGCTTACTTAATATTAAGTCCCAAGTTAGCGTATTAAATTAGCCATACATAAACCACCGACTGAGAGTCTCAGCAGTTTATAACCACATGTTTCATACCGTCTGTATGGTAGCCCATCTGCAGTGATAAGAAACTTCTCAAAGTTCCAGCGGATGTCGTTGACTTTAATCGGAGACCAATAGAGTTTCTTGATTTCTCCAATGACAGGGTTCACAGAAGGCAGAGACGCCTGCAACCAATTCAGAGGTGAAGATGACTACTATTAACAAGTTAATAATTCTGTGCTTAGTTTACTGTTATGCTTGTTATGCGCCTCCCAAAATCATGCTTGTAGGTGGATGGTCTATGCAAAAAAAAATTGCCCCTGTAGTTGTGACTGAGCATGTGAATGTGTGTGTGCATGCTGTCGTACAATAGACTGGTGTCCCATCGAGGTGTTTATTCTACCTTTGACCCTGACCAGGATATAGCAGGTACTGAAGATAAATAAATGAATGATTGAATGGATGAATGAATGATCTAATCTAAGTCTTAAGACTGAGTCACAGATTTAGAGTTGAACTCTACAGCAGGCTAATCCTCCAGGGGCAAATTTTAGTATCCTTTAATTACACTGTACTGTAGTTTCCATGCACATCTGTTTTACCAAAGTAAAACACACAGACTCCTGTCGTCTTTAGAATATTAATAACTTGCCTTCAGGAAGGAGTACAGAGGCTCCTCATTCAGCCCATTAACCTCGATTTTACTGAACATGGGGAACTTTGGGATGAAACCGCCGCCAGGTCTGACACACCGCAGGACGTCCAAAGTCTCATGATTCTCCTCTGAGAAAGAAGAAGAATGAATATAACACAACTACAGGGCTTTTAACTGCAGTGATATTCATCATACGATATTTACACTGCCTGTCAAAGGTGTCTTTTATTTTTGTTTTATTACCATTTATTCGCCACAGAAAAAGCAAGACATTACAAAATATGTAAAAACAAAGACTTTAGTCTGTAATAAGCTCCATTTAAACATGTGTCATAAGCATAGTTCAGTTCTCCTCTCAGCAGCATGCATACAAGAGTATTGACACCTGCAGCTTATTTGCTGCTCAACGTGCAGCATTATACCATAAATGTGCTCCCATGCCATTTCCTTGTCACAGATTAGAGCTAATACAGTGGTGCTTTGTCATTTATTTATTGAGGAAAATGATCCAATATTGCATATCTGTGAGTGGAAAAAGTATGTGAATCTTTGCTTTCAGTATCTGGTGTGACCACCTTGTGCAGCAATAATTGTAACTAAACGTTTCCGGTAACTGTTGATCAGTCCTGCACATCGGCTCGGAGGAATTTTAGCCTGTTCCTCAGTACAGAACAGCTCTTGGATGTTGGTGGGTTTCCTCACATGAACTGCTTGCTTCAGGTTCTTCCACAACATTTCTATTGGATTAAGGTCAGGCCTTTGACTCTTAAGAATCTAAGATTCAATTCATGAACAGATGTCTTGAAATTTTCCTGTAGAATTCACTGATATACTTCATATTTCATTGCTCCATCAGTGAAGGCACGCTGTCCTGGCAGAGATGCAGCAAAACAGGCCCAAACCATGATACTACCACCACCATGTTTCATAGATGGGATAAGGCTCTTATGCTGGAATGCAGTGTTTTCCTTTCTCCAAACATAACGCTTCTCATTTAAACCAGAAAGTTCTATTTTGGTCTCATCCATCCACAAAACATTTTTCCAATAGCCTTCTGCCTCGTCCACGTGATCTTTAGGAAACTACCGATGGGCAGCAATGTTCTTTTTAGAGAGCAGTGGCTTTCTCCTTGTAACCCTGCCATGCACACCATTGTTGTTCAGTGTTCTCCTGATGGTGGACTCATGGACATTAACATTAGCTAATGTCAGAGACCTTTATTTGCTTAGAAGTTACCCTAAAGTAGGTTTCTTTGTGACCTCATGGACTATTATATGTCTTGCTCTTGGAGTGATCTTTGTAGGTCGATCACTCTTGGACAGGGTAACAGTGGTCTTGAATTTCCTCCATTTCTACACAATCTGTCTGACTGTGGATTGGTGGAGTCCAAACTCTTTAGAGATAATTTCCTAACCTTTTCCAACCTGATGAGCATCAACAACTCTTTTTCTGAGCTCCTCAGAAATCATTTTTGTTCGTGCCATGATCAAAGCTGTCTTTGGGAGAAAAGCAAGCCATTTTGAAGCAGAGAAAAGAGGGAAAATCCATCAGAACCATTGCAGAAGCATCGGGCATAGCCAATACAACAATTTGGAATGTTCTGAAAAAGAAAGAAACCTCTGGTGTACTAACAACCAGACATCAAACCAAGGCCAAGAAAAACAACAGCAGTTCATAGAAACACTGTGAGAGCTGTGAAGAAAAACCAAAAAACAACAGTTATATTGTGAAGTTATCACAATCCACAAGTGCAGAAATATAGAGGCCATACCACAAAACGTAAACCATTCATCAGCAGTAAAACTCAGAACGCCGGATTGGAACTTGCAAAGAAATACAGAGATGAGCCACAAAAGTTCTGGAACCAAGATTAACCTCTACCAAAGTGATGGAAAGGCCAA
>JANDJT010000021.1:16606642-16616866 GCA_024331685.1 Stegophilus panzeri | reverse complement strand
TAGGTATCTAGTTACTTACTGTCTGAAAAAAAGCTCGTATGTTCTGCTGCACTTTTCTACGCTTGGCTGCTGTCTCCTTTTCTTACAGACTGAGCGGCTAAAATATATCAACGAACTTGCATTGAGTATGGGCGCAACCAAGTGTACAATTGGAGGGGGGAACACACCTATTTTCCTTAACAAACGGAAATATATATAAAAAAAGAAATAGACATAAACAAATAGAATAGATGAAGAAAAGACAGATCCGTTGGCAGGGTTCATTAAAGGGGGACATATTTTTTGAAAATATTTTGTACTGTATATTGCGGGTGGGCATATGGGACAGATTGGTATTTCCTCAACATTCCTCAACATTCCCCAACGCCCCCACGCCCCCCACGCACAGGAAAGTTTTTATGATTACAGCAACATCACTACAATTCTACAGTTTCCATGTGAGCTTATCCACTTAAGCAAAAGTAACTATTGGGCACAAACTGTTTTTGGGACGTGAAAAGTTTTTTCAGTATCCATATCGATGTGCAGAAGCTTCAAGCAGAAGTAGAGTATTAGAATGAATCAGGCAGGTCTGGATGGAGGGAGAAGCCACAGCAGTAGAAGTGTGTTAGGATTTAGCATCTGCATTGCATCAGAGGGTACGAGTGCATGAACATTTTGACAGAGAAACAGAGAGAGAGCGAGAGACAGATTATTAGGTATGCTTTTATCGTACAATGGTTTAAAAGGGTGTACATTGTGATCAACCGGGGATCCTGGCAGGTCTTTAGCTATGACGGCATAACTAAAAGAGGAAGCTGTACACAGAGAATTATGTTAGTTTTTACTGTAAAGCCATTTTAATATATGCTGTCAATATAGTACACAATTTAGAATATTGTACAAGAAAGAGTATAAAGTGTGATATTCACATACCCCAACATCCCCCCAAATATAAACGTTTTCCAATATAATTCCTACCCTGTTCTAGACCAGCCTCATTAATATGCATGAGATACAGTATCTTTAATAATGTATGCACTCTTCCTGCAACTTTGCACAGTTGAGATCTTCTCAGACTAGTAACAATTAATATTTTAGATGTTTCAAATGATATATTCACGTTCTATAAAATATTTCTAAAGCATTTATGACTAGTAATAACTGTAGATACATTATATGGCCAAATGTTTGTGGATACCTGATCTTCACACCCCAAAACCATTGTCATTAATATGGACTTGGTCCCCCTTTGCTGTTATAATAACCTTGACTCTTCTGGGAATTTTTCCACTCAATTTTGGAGCGTGGCTGTGGATATTTGTGTTCATTCAGCTACAAGATCATTAGTGAGGTCAACTGATGTTGGGTGAGAAGACCTGGGGTGCAGTCGGTGTTCCAGTTCATCCCAAAGTTGTTCAGTGGGGTTGAGGTCAGGGCTCTGTGGAGAACACTCGAGTTCTTCCACTCCAACCTTGGCAAACCATGTCTTTATGAAGCTTGCTTTGTGCACGGGGGCATTGTCATGCTTGAACAGATTTGGGTTCGACCCCTTAGTTCCAGTGAAGGAAAATTGTAAAGCTACAGTATACAAAGACATTCTAGACAGTTGTGTGCTTCCAACTGGGGCGCGGCTTTTAGACACTTAGCGGTAATAGCGCTGAAAGGGAGTTCCCACACAACCAAAGCAAATTAACCTTTATACACAATGATCATATTAAATTAAAGAAGTAACAAAACGAACACTTTAAATTGAAAGCATTTCTGAGTATACATGATGAAAGTTTTTATAATCCTTTACATTTAAAAAAAAAAAAAAAAAAAAGGCAAATTGATCAAGATTAAATAGACGTTATATAACATTGTGCCAAATAGGGTAAACTGACTAAGCCCATCTTTTAAGAAACTATATTATTATTATGATGATGATGATGATGATGATGATGATTATTATTATTATTATTGTTATTATTGATGTTGTTGTTGTAAATCTAACCATAAATGAATGTTTAAAATGTATATATGGTTCATTACACACTAAAATATTTCACTTCATTTGCTTAATACTGAAGTAAAATAGTTCACACTCATATCAGTTCAGAGTGATCTACTCTATGCTCACAATAAAGATCAATACATTTTACTGTAGAATTTTAAAGTAACTGCTTTTCAAAATCACACGATCTGTCAATATGTTTGAAACAGGAGACTATTTTGGTTCACTGTAAAATGGATATTTCAAATTGGTAGACAATCCAACCCACTCACATTTGTTCACAGTTACATACTCTATGCTCACAATAAGGATCAAATACTTTTATTGTAGAATTGAAAAATAATTGCAATTCAAAGTCACAGGATCTGTGAATATAATTGTGCCAGGAGGCACTTTTTAATTCATTAGGCTATAAAAATGGACATTTCAAATTGGTATCACTGTGAACTGATATGAGGGAGGTTTAGACTTAAAATGTCCCTTTAAGCATTAAGATGAAGTAAAATTTTACAATATTTTGGTATCAGACTTCCTCTGTGAAATGAACCATCTCCACGTTTTACTTTTTTTTTTTTTTTTTTTTTTTTAATTTATGGTTAGATTTAAAACAACAACAACAATTATTATTAGTAGTATAATAATAATCATCATCAGCATAATAATAATAATAATAATAATAATAATAATAATAGGCTATAGTTTCTCAAAAATCTTTCTAGTACATTTCTTTTTATTTGGCTTAATGCTTTATAGCGTCTCTTTTAACTTGTTCGATTTTGCACTTTTTTAATGTAAAGGATTATAAAAATCCTATATATTCATAAATACTATCAATTACTGTGTTCGTTTTGTTACTTATTTATTTTCAAATGATCATTTTGTATAGGCCTAAAAGTTTTTTTTATTGCTTTAGTTGTGTAGGAGCTCGCGGACGCTCATTTTCCGCTATTACCACTAAGTGTCTAAACGTCGCGCCCCAACATTTACGTGCTGTTAGAGTAACCGTGCTTTCAGGAAGAGCGGCTGGTTTAACCTCACTACACAAAGGGTATGGGTATGATGCTCAGGTGTCCAAATACTTTGGTCATATCAAATCCTTATAAAGCTTTTTTGATAGACATTATTATTATTGAGTGACCATAGTGTTAAGTCTTGCAGAATGAGAAACTTTCGAGACTTGTGCATTACCCATAGTACACCGCTTTAACAATGATAAATAACTGCGCAGTGCCCCGGTATACAGCTGTACCGTTCACAAGCTGCATTTTTAACTTGATCAGCAACATATAGCTGTGTAGAGTGTTTATTTATCTTATGCAAAAAAAACATTGATTAGTTATTTAGTCAGATGCCTATTACTGAATATGCTACATACTTTCTGTACTTCTATATAGCTCTGACTAGCATAAACATAATTTTACACATCTAAAACTAGATTTTAGAGATCTATAGTTAAGGACATATTACACATTCATTTTAAGTTGTATTTTTACTAGTCAAAACGTACTGATAAATATCTATAACTGGAATTTGAACTAGTCAAAACGACAACAGCATGTTGCTGTAGTAAAGTTTCACGGTTGGTAATTATTTTTTTTTTTTATTATTTGTGAGGAATGCTAGCTAACCCAAGCAAAAAACAAACAAAAATGCCACTATATTATATAGTATACTACATTGTACCAAATACGTAAATGTACTGTTTGTACACGAGGTTGGGGGGGTTAGGATTTTTTTCTGATTTTTTTTTTATTTTGGGACTGAGCCAGCCAGGGATTTAAGCTCCTCCTGTAATGGACGTTAGTTATCTTGAAGTGCGCGAGGGCGCGCACTCGGTCAGAACGCGCGTGCTCGCTGGCCAGGTCCGGTGCAAAGAGTCATCAAGTTAAAGCCTCGAATCCAGTGAGTGGGTCTACATGAGGAACGCAGAGAGGAACGCAGAAGCGCCGTCAGGCTCTACAGGTCGGTGTTTAGACTCTGGGTATGATTTGTGACTGAGTTTATTCGCGAATTGCTGTGGATTTGTAGATTCGAAGGTTACTGCAGTAACGCGCGAGCGACAGGCTACACGGAAATAAGTGCTGGGATACGATGTAGTCACTATACTGATCAGGCGAATGGATTTCAGCAAGCCGCAGAAATGATGTCTTTTTTTTCACCCTCCCAAAAAATACGTCGAGATACAGAGCAGAATTCTGGGATAATGTCGAAAAGCAAGTTTTCAGATGCACGCGCGTGTGAGAATTCCCATTTATTATCCTGTAACACAGCAAATGAATGACTACAGTGGTGATTTCGGTGTTTCTTTAGGTCCAGGTGTGCGCAGATAATAGTTTTCTTTCTTTCTTTTTTTTTCCTTCCTCCAGTCGACGTGCAGTCACGCAGCTCATATAGCCTAGTTGAGTCGTGATCACTGCACTAAATTGATTCTCCTAAGCGTGAGGAGCAAAGCACGAGCACCTTACTAGATACCTCATGAAGTCTGCTCAGCTTTGCGCCTACACCTGCTGTACAGTGCTTTCTATAGCTGGACCATGCAACATGAATCATACTGCTGCATGCTCCTTGAGATGCCATCTTTCATCCCACTAAATCATGGTGACATTGCAGGACTGATAAAAATGTTGGTGGTAATTACTGTAGGTTCGCCCCAACAATCAACACAGTTCAGTCAACTAAATAATAAATGCAGGAACAAGATTGAACAAGACATGCAGGAAATGTCTCAGATGGTGCATGTTTAGCCCAAGTGTATGTGCAGATGTTTGCATGAATGTTGCAATTGTACATATTGATTGAAAGCAAGGGGAGCAGCAGCAATGAATGAAGTGTATGTGTATTAGTAATGAGTACACATGAATAGCATTGGAATTAGAAGTGCAGGTATAACAGAGTGATGTAAATAACACGTTTTGGCATTTATTGCAAAAGTTTTACTAGCCTTCTTGAAGGCACTTAAGGCAAATAATTCAGGTTGAAGGTGTGGCAAAAAAAAGGTTGGGAACCCATAGTCTATATGAAGAAACTGGATGTGAGTTACACTTGCTTTGGTTTGCATTAAAGAGAGCTTGAGCAGACGTACGGACCAAAGAAGGCAGAACTACATAATTTGGCAAGTACAGTTTTAGACAAAGCAAAACAGATATTTGGGTCTTTTCAAAGGTAAGAGTATTAGGGATGATTCCATGATTGGGGCGCCATTTACCCCTTCTAACTCTTAAAAATGAAACGTAATTATTTTTTTCAATAATTGAATCATTGAAAACATGCATTTATCTTTCGAAAACCCATCTCCGGCTATAATATCTCATTTTCCCAAAGTGACTTTGCTGACAATGGATGTATTTTGTTTTTAAATACGACCGAGTTGGGTTTTTTTTTTAGATTTGACATTTTTAAAAGTAATAATTACATTTCAGACTATAATTTGGTTTACATTTGTTAGTTTAAAGTCACCTTGTCAATCAATAGCCTATTGCTGAAAATATCTTCGAAAAGAAAGGGAAAGGGTCTGAGACTCACAGGACTGCTGGGGCCTCTTAAAGCTTTTGTCCACTTACGTCTATGAAAACATCAAATATCAAACCCCTGTAAACTTTTAAATTTTTTTTTTGATAGACAGTATTATTGCGTGCCCATACTGTTTAGTCTTAAGGAATGAGAGACTTTATTTATTACCCATAGTACACTGCTTTAACACTGATAAATGACTACGCAGTGACCTGGTTTACAGACATAACTTTTAAAAATGATTGTGAAATGAAATAAAGTTTAAGCTTCAACGTTATCAGCAAGCGCCCCTCAGCCGAGTGTGTTTATTTATCTTACGCACCAGTTACTGATTAGCCGTGTAACTAGAAGGCTATTGTCTAGCTACTGAATAGGCCACAATTACACAAAGTAATAACATTCTCTCATTCATATTCTCAAACGACTCTTTTTTCCTGATGTTTCCTATGCACACTGTTCCAGGTTTGTTGACATCTGTTATTAGTAAGAACTCTATTGTTTTGCACACAGACATTAGTTACAAATGTATAGCTGCATTACAGAATAATTATAAGTGAATTTAAAAAAAACAGCCATATTAATGCAATATAAACATTTGAATGGTTCTAATAATATATATCTGATAATTATCATGGAATTTTAAAGGCGCTGTGACACACAGTATCGCCTTACATTGGATTTCATTGACTTTTGTTTATGTTTTTCCCTTCCTGAAATTAACCATAGAGCTCTGCCTCCTTTTCCCTAAAAGGACACACAACACAGAAAAACAGCCTTATTAATGCATAAAAGTTAACCCACTAACTGCCTGTTTTCTGGATTGTATGTGTTAATTCAGGACTTCTCCATTTGCTGTGCATTACTCAAACTTTACCTCTATATCTATGTAGCAACAGTAAACAGGATGACTGTTGTATCTTCATGTCATTGTAGTATGCCATACTGTCTGCTCTATTCAGCTTGGGTCTTATTCATATTTTTACCAACTGGTCTCTGATCACTTGTTTCTGGTGACTTGAGGGAAACCTAATGATAATAGATGATATGTGATGATAATCACATATACATATGCACAGTTACATTCTTTTCTTCGCATACCCCAGCATGTCAGGAAGCTGGGGTTAGAGTGCAGGGTCAGCCATGATACAGCACCCCTGGAGCGGAGAGGGTTAAGGCCCTTGCTCAAGAGCCCATCAGTGGCAGATTGGTTGTGCTGGGGATTGAACCCCCGACCTTCCGATCAGTAACCCAGAGCCTTAACCGCCAAGTCACCACTGCCTTGTTTTGACTAACATTCAGTTTTTCTGCCAAAAACATAATTTGAAATGTTTACATTAAGGAAACACATATATTTGACTAAAACAACATAGAAATGTTTTATTTAGGCTAATTTCTAACCTTTCATTGATGAGTAAGGAGTCGGTTTAACAAAAACAAAGGTAAATGCAGGCATTCTGCCTAAAGATGTCTAATATCTTGTGCTTTTCTTATGACTTGATCAAGTTTTTGGATCGTGCCGTGTCGTAATGAGATGCCCATAAGCATAATCAGTTTTCTTTGTGATTAATACTGACTGATACTGACTTTAAAATCAACGCCTGTGATGCTCCTACACCGTCAAATCGCCATCAAAACACAGAGGAACGTTTACACACTCTGTACAGATTATGCTGTCTTCATAGTTCTGTTGGGGTAGGTGGAAGTTGGCTCAGCTTCAGCATTTCTGTCCCTCAGCAGTGTGGTAGCACTTGTTCCACTGTGGTTTATGGCTCAAGAGAGACTGTTTCTGATTGAATGAACTTTATTGTTGTGTCTTGCGATTGACTTCCTGCTATGACAGCGAAGGAAGCCGATGGGAGGAGGCGTATGGGGGCCACTGTCAGGAAAATACTTATAAACTCCTGATGGAATGCAGCAGTGATAAAGGCAATGTACATACTCTATGTGTCAGTATGTATGAATCTGTCTGTTGATCAGTTTATCTTTCCACCTACTGAGGGATGTATTACACTGTACCTCAGCAGAATTATTGACAAACAAGATGCTTTAGATTTACATTTACATTTATTCATTTAGCAGATGCTTTTATCCAAAGCGACTTACAAATGAGGAAATACAAGCAAAGCAATATGTCAAGCGGAGAACAATACAAGTAGTGCTACTATACAATATTTATAATTGAGTTCTAGAGAAGCAAAGTGCGCAGAGTAGAGGTGTAAGAGCCAGAGTAGGTTTTTTTGTGGGGTTGGCATGTTAGGGGTTAGGTAAGTGCTCACACTTTATCTGAAATAAATGTAGAGGTCTGTCTATCTGTCTGTCTGTCTGTTTCTGTGTCTATCTATCTGTCTGTCTGTTTGTCTGTCTGTCTGTTTCTGTGTCTATCTATCTGTCTGTCTGTCTGTTTCTGTGTCTATCTATCTGTCTGTCTGTCTGGTGAAACAGGATTATCCAACCTGATGTCTCTCTATTTGTCTGTCTGTCTTGATAAACAAGATCATCCCCAGCTGGATGTCAGTCAGTTTGTTGGTCTGTCTTTCTATGTGTCTATCTATTTATCTGTCTTTCTATCTATCTCTGCCTATCCATCTGTCTGTCTGAATGTCTGGAGAATCAGGATCATCCATGCTGATGTCTCTCTATCCATCCATCCATCCATCTGTCTGTCTGAATGTCTGGAGAAACATGATAATCCAACTGGATGCCTATCTGTCTGTCTCTGTCTGTCTGTCCGTCTGCCTGTCCGTCTGTCTTTTCATCTCTGTCTGTCTGACTGAATGTCTGGAGAGACAAGATAATCTAACTGCATGTCTGTCTGTCTCTGTCTTTCTATCTATCTGTCTGTCTGTCTCAAAGTCTGTGGAGAAAAGATCATCCAACTGGATGTCTCTCAGTCTGTCTCTGTCTGTTAGTCTGTCTGTCTGAATGTCTGGGGAGACAAGATCATCCAACTGGAAATCTCTCTGTCTCTGTCTTTCTGTCTTGTCTGTCTGTCTCTGTCTGTTAGTCTGTCTGTCTGAATGTCTGGAGAAACAGTATTTGAGAAACAAGTACAGTATCCAACTGTATTTGTGTCTGTCTTGATAAACAATATAATCTCCAACTGAATGTCAGTCTGTCTGGCTATCTATTTATCTATCTATATATCTATCTTTCTATCTATCTCTGCCTACCATTCTGTCTGTGTGTCTGTCTGTCTTGATAAACAATATCATCTCCAACTGGATGTCAGTGTGTCTATCTATCTCTGCCTACCATTCTGTCTGTCTGTCTGCTCATTTCTGGCTGCCTGTTCTCTGTGTGTAGTTCTGCCATAAATCTTCTTGTCTTCTTAAAGGAACAGTTCAGACAGGAGCTTCCCCTTTATCTTGAATGTAATCCACCAGCTAAGGCAGGTTTGGTGTCCAGTTTGCTACTTTAGTTCTTTTTACTGGTGCTGTGACGCTCATGTTGCTAATAAGAGTAACAGCAGTAACAGTTTAAAATTTTACAAACTGTGTAACTAGGTTATAACACATGGCTAAGTTGTATCAGTAAACTGTAAGCCTGTATATTATCTGAATAAATACCTGAATCTGATGTTAGCTTCTGTGTTTTAAAAGACCTAGCAGAAATTCTACATTATCTAACCTGCTGAGGTTCGAGTTGAGTGTGTATGTATCTTTCTAAACTGGTGGCTATGAGCTCCCGTTATTTGTTAGCTACATTAGACTCATAGCGTCAGGGTAAAACTAATAAGCAAACTTTGGATAGCAAAGACATCTTGGTAAATGGACTGCATCTGTGGTAAAGGGAAAATGTGTAAATTTAAGTTCCTTTATGTTTTCTCCTTCTTTGAGTATAATATTAGAGACAGGAGTGGCTGATATGGAGTACGGATTTTGGGTATATATAAAGTATGAATACTAAAACACCGAAAATTATTTTATTATGTGTGCGTTATCACTTGCATCAACTTAGCTGGTGCTGGTGTCTGTTTGCCTACCACGCTCATCTCTTTTTCTCTCAACCTGTCTTTTACTGTTTAACCTCACAATCACAGCTCCTTCTAACAAACCAAATTTCAATGCCTGGTAGTGACAAAACCACTTCAAATGTTTCTTTTTATTTCCCCCTCGTTGGCATTATTCATTACAGTTGTATTTAGTAAGGCTAATCTAGCAGACTGAGGACCAAACATTTCCACTGGTGCAACCGAAACAGAGCTGCAGACGAACAGTAGCTTTTTTTTTCCCTCTAAAAGCGTAAAGAGTCACCACATGCTGTGTCTATCAGTCTTTTTTTGATTTTGTAAAATTTATACAAAATATACTTTGGCAGTCATCATTATACAGGTACATCTAAAAAAATTAGAATATCATGGAAAAGTACATTTTTTTCCATAATTTAATTAGAAAAGTTTCACATAAGATTCGTTACACATAAAGTGAAATAGTTCAAGCATTTTTATTTTTTTAATCTTGATTATTACGGCTTACAGCTCATGGAAATGAGATACTGGAAAAATCAGTGTCTCAAAAATATTAGAATAAAGAATTTATAATACAGCAATGTCGATCTGAGAAGAGCTCTAATCAGCTAATTAACTCAAAACCTTTTTACTAAAAACACCGTTGCTCAGTGGTCCAAAGTCTTCTTTTCAGATGAAAGTAAATTTTGCATTTTATTAGGAAATCAAGGTCCCAGAGTCTGGAGGAAGAGTGGAGAGGCACAGAATCCAAGTTGCTTGAAGTCCAGTGTGA
>JANDJT010000021.1:16592047-16604009 GCA_024331685.1 Stegophilus panzeri | reverse complement strand
TTTTTACTATGTTTTTACCATGCTTTTACTATGCTTTTACTATGTTTTTACCATGCTTTTACTATGCTTTTACCATGGTTTTACTGTTTTTACCATGCTTTTACCATGTTTTTACTATGATTTTTACCATGCTTTTACCACGCTTTTACCATGTTTTTACTATGATTTTTACCATGCTTTTACCATGCTTTTACCATGCTTTTACTATGCTTTTACCATGTTTTTACTATGTTTTTACCATGCTTTTACTATGCTTTTACCATGTTTTTACCATGCTTTTACTATGTTTTTACCATGTTTTTACTATGATTTTTACTATGCTTTTACCATGCTTTTACCATGTTTTTACTATGTTTTTACCATGCTTTTACCATGCTTTTACTATGCTTTTACCATGCTTTTACCATGTTTTTACCATGCTTTTACCATGTTTTTACTATGTTTTTATCTTGCTTTTACTATGCTTTTACCATGCTTTTACTATGTTTTTACAATGCTTTTACTATGCTTTTACCATGCTTTTACTATGCTTTTACCATGCTTTTACCATGTTTTTACTATGATTTTACCATGCTTTTATCATGCTTTTACTATGTTTTTGCTATGCTTTTACCATGCTTTTACCATGCTTTTACCATGTTTTTACTATGATTTTACCATGCTTTTATCATGCTTTTACTATGTTTTTACTATGCTTTTACCATGCTTTTACTATGCTTTTACTATGTTTTTACCATGCTTTTACCATGCTTTTACTATGTTTTTACCATGCTTTTACTATGCTTTTACTATGCCGATGACTTGCATGACTACTTCTTTGAAAGGATTCAGAATGACTATATCGCAATTCTAATGTGTAAAGCATCTCTACTTAAATGTTAAAATAATTTTTGCATGGTATCGGTAAGGACAGAATGTTAATGGTAAGTGTTAATAATGTAACTTTGACAACAGGCTACTATATAGAACAACAGTAACAGACAAAAACAGAAGGTATTACATGTGTCAATGGTAGTAGAGGTATTGCAGTAAAGACTGGGTCAAACTGATTTTCATGTTTCAAAAATATTATAGCCTAATGTTGATGTGGCACGAACATTAATACTACTACACTAACACAAACCCATAACAGTATCTCACCAGAGCATTACATGTATGTACCAAGCCCAACTGTTTCTCATTTCAGACTGAGGAGTAATCTCATTGCAAGTTTGAGTCTTTTGGTTCATGTACAGGTTCCTGATGAAAATGAGAACAGAGTTCCTTCCACACTGAGTCAGTAAGCAGCATGTGCCTTGATGTCACTGGTTTTGGTTCTGGCACACACCCAACCACACTCTCATGTGTGTACCAGATCACATCATTCTTCATGGGCCAATAAATCAGATTGGCCCCAACTCTGTGCATTGTTTTGACCAAAGCACAAGTCTCGGTATTAACATCTTGGATAAATCATAATAATATGTTTAATTTATATATAGCGCCATTCCAGAGCTCAAGGACGCTTTACAATAGTAATACAATGAAACATAAACAATGAACAATCATGGACAAACACAAAATGTTAAAAACAATGAACAATCAAACACAGAAAATGAAAAAAAAAAACAGTACAGATAGTACAGACACTGAAAAAATGCATAGCAACAGATTAGTACAGATATCATTGCGAAAACAGATACATTTTTAATTGGGATGAACTCGGGGATGGGTGTGATGGCTGCGAAGAGTCGGAGGGAATTAATTCCAGATTTTGGGTGGTATTACACTGAAAGACCTGCCACCCATGGTAGAGAGATCTAGGGACAGAGAGATGTCTGAGTCCATAGGACCTGAGAGAGAGGTTCGGGTTGTAGGGGAGAAGCAGCTCACTAAGATAGAAAGGTGCCAAACCGTGAAGTGATTTAAATGTAAGCAGGATTATTTTATATTTAATGCGAAACGAAACCGGTAGCCAATGCAGCTCAGACAGGATTGGAGTAATGTGAGCTGAGTGCTTAGTATGTATAAGAAGTCTAGCTGCAGAGTTTTGAATATATTGCAACTTAACAATAGAATTAGCAGGTAAACCAATATGGAGAGCATTGCAATAATCAAGACGTGAGGAAATAAAGGCATGAACCAGTGTTTCAGCGTTATGAAGCTGACAGTCTAATGAAGGGACAGAGCTGAGCAATGCAAGTTTATATGAGCTTCAAAGGAAAAAGAGGGATCAAAGATGATGCCTAAACGTGCCTAAATGTTTTACAGTACTAGATTAGGTGTGCTATCAATGTCACGTAAGTGACAAAGTACACCTTGACAAAGTGACAAAGTAAGATCATAAAGGATATTTTTAGTAAGTGTTGGTGTTCCGATAATAATGATCTCAGTTTTGTCCATGTTCAGTTTTAAAAACTGGAGTTAAGCCATCCTTTTATTTCATTGACACATGCTGATAGTGGAGCAGTCTGGAGAGTGGGAGCAGATCTACAAGCTATATAGATTTGAATGTCATCAGCATAACAGTGGTAACTGAAACCGTGGCGGCAGATAAGTTGACCCAAAGGCATTATATATATATAAAAAATGAATAGTAGAGGTCCAAGAATCGATCCCTGAGGGACACCTAATTTCAAAGATACAGTAGGCGACTTATAACCCTGCATAGAAATGTAAAACTGTCTATCCGTGAGATAAGAAGTAAGCCAGGAAAGAGCAGCACCAGTGACATCAATATCCGAGAGGCGGAAGAGAAGTAAGCCATGACAGACAGTATCAAAAGTGGAATTAAGATCAAGTATTAGAAGAATAGAAAGAGAACCAGAGTCGCTAGAGAGTAATAGGTCATTGACAACCCTTACAAGGGCAGTTTCAGTACTATGAAGAGGATGAAAGCCAGATTGAAAGGGGTCAAAAAGATTATTTTGAGTAAGGAAAATTGGAGCTGAGAGGCAACAGTACTTTCCAGTATTTTAGAAATGAACAGTAAGTTAGCGATAGGGCGAAAATGAGAGCGAACAGTAGGGTCCAGGTTAGGTGTTTTAAGAACTGGAGTCACTGCCGCAGTTTTAAGTGGTAGAGGGAGAGAAGCAGAAGCTAAAGATCTGTTTATGAAGTGAGAAATAGGTGCAGAAAGGACAGAATGACAGTGTTTGAGGAGAAATGTAGGAGCAGGATCAACGTGGCACGATTAAGAACTGGATTTCAGTATTATGGATGATGCTTGGATAAGGGCCATACAGGAAGACACCATTTACTAATCAGCACCTTATTGACATCAGAAATTGTCGGTATATTCTTGGTTTCCTGGAATGTTGGAGGATGCTGATGGAGGGCTCCTGTGGAAGGCTCTGATGCACAAGCAAAGGTGACACACTATGGGCTGAAGCAGATTTATATACTCAGCAAAAAAAGAAACGTCCTCTCACATTCAACTGCTTTTATTTCCAGCAAATTTCTTAACGTGTAAATATTTGTATTAATATAAAAATATTCAACATCTGAGACATAAACTGAATAAGTTTCAAAGACATTTGACGAACAGAAACGGAACAATGAGTCCCTGAACAAATAGGGGATCAATATCAAACTTAACAGTCAATATCTGGTGTGGCCACCAGCTGCTTTAAGTACTACAGTGCACCTCATCCTCATGGACTGGACCAGATTTGTCAGCTCTTGCTGTGAGATGTTACTCCACTCTTCCACCAAGGCAATTGCAAGTTCTCGATCACGTCTGGGGGGTTACATGTAATTTTCCACTGCAAGGAGGATCAGCTGTCCTTCCTGTTTCCCTGTAGCACTGTCTTAGGTGTCGTACATTAGAGACATTGCAGTTTATTGCTCTGGACACATCTGCAGTCCTCATGCCTCCCTGCAGCAGGCCTATGGCATGTTCAGGCATCTTTCTTCTGGTGTTTTTCAGAGTCAGTAGAAAGATCTCTTTAGTGTCCTAAGTTATTGTAACTGTGACCTTAATTGCCTACTGCCTGTAAACTGTTAGTGTCGTAAGGACTGTCCCACAGGTGCATGTGCAATAATTGTTTATGGTTCATTGAACAAGTATGAAAAACATTGTTTAAACCCTTTCCAACAAAGATCTGTAAAGCTTATTTGGATTTTATAAAATCATCCTTAACATACAGTCTCCTGAAAAAGGGACGTTTCCTTTTTTGCTGAGTATATTTAGTTTACAATAGACTTAATATTTGCAAGATAATATATAGTATAAACCTTGAATTTTCTCTACCGCGACAGCTAAAGCTGCTGCAGTAAAGATGTTGTGGAAATGACATTTTTGCTAATGTTGCAGATAATTGGGAGCTAGCAAGGTCTGCTACATTAGTTTAGACTCTTAGCATCTAATATACATAAATTCAACAGTAATATAAATGTAGTTTTAAAATGTAGTTCAAAATACACAGTTACTAAGCTGTATGGTAAGGACACACAATAAATATTTATTTTTCTGGATCTTGTGAGAGACCTAGAGTGGATGATCAGCTGTGTGCTCAAGTGCGAACTTCTGTTTACATAGAAACTAGATTTGTTTGGCTTTGAAAAAAACTTTTACTATGACATTTGTTCAGTGTTGCGGTAAGGACTCAAAAGTGTGGGACAGGCACATTTAGATGAAAGAATCATATAAATGATCAGTAAACAAAAAAAAAGAACTTTAAGATGGTGTAAAGTAATATTTATATGAAGCCATTTCATTTTAAATAATAAATAATAGAATAGAATTAGGTCATTTTATGTATCTCAACATTGAGACCACAGTTGTGGGACATGGACAAAAATGGTGTTTGGACCTATAAATGCTTCATAATGTAATAATTCATTAAATCACATTAATCAGTAATTATCTTTCATGTCAAGGTGTGTAATGACACTGTTTTTATAGTTATCAAGTGTCATATGACAAATTTGAACATAAATGTAAAATTTCACTGCTGGAACTTAAAAATGCCCGTAGTTGCAGAAACACCCTAATATGTCTTGACCATGACTTCATTGTTTGGTGAAAAGTGATAATACGTGATATTACAAATCTATTCAAATAGATCATCGTTATTACTCCTGAGGTAATTTACACAGGAAAAAAATATTCCTCTCTTTCAGTCTGAACATTCCAGAGATCATATCAGGAATGATGCTGCAGTCAACATTGTGATCACTGACTCTACAGAAAAAAAGTGGAAGAAGAAGCATCATGGCGGTTTTTAAACTGGAGAATGTTGAGGATTTATATGAAATCAGGGAGGTACTGGGCAGGTAAGGATTTTGTATATTAGCATGCTTTCTATTCAGTGATATAAAGTGTCGATTAAGTTGGATAAGTATCATACATTGAATGTATTCATTTGTAAAACAGGAAAATGTATTCCAAAATCGCATACAATCATGTTGCGTGTCGGGCTATAATCCATTATATTTATAACATATGTGAATATGATGAGAGAAGATAAAGGAGACTGGCCAGACTGGTTTGAGCTGACAGGAAGTTTGTGGTAACGCAAATAACCACTCTGTACACCCACAGTGAGCAGAAAAGCATGTTTTTACAATCTTCAATATATGTATTAAGCCTGACTCAATATACAGTCATGTGAAAAAATAAGTACACCCCATGGACATTGTTGTTTTTGTTTGTCTGTTTGTTTTTTACATATTTGGACGAGCAAACATTTGATCCTCTTTGAAACAGTACACACAATTGACATTTTGTAGTAATTTTCACAAGTTAAGTAAAAAGATCAGTCACATGGAAAAAGTAAGTACACCCCTACATTTATTACACCTTCAAATCCATAAATTTAGAATCAGGTGTTCAAGATTGGGTGCCAGTGATTAGAACCTGCTTAGGGAGTGCAGGTGGAACCTGTCTTATTTATACTCCTTGTCATAGGCCGGCTAGATCCCATCTACTTCCCTGTGTTCCAGTATTTTCTGTTCCCCTTGTTCCTGTGTGTGCGTGTGTGTCTGGGCATAGTACTCCAGGGGGATATTTCAGAAAGCAGGTTATTCGATTTACGGATAGGTAGGTTTACTCAGAGTTTATGGATTACCTAAACTTTCAGTTTCAAAAACGGAGGTAACTTTCAGAAAATCTACGTAGCCATAGCAACTTACTCTCTGTACAAAACCTGCTCCGAGCAGGTTATGTTCCAGGATTAGTTTGCTTCAGAGAGCTGATGGAGTATAGCATGCACTTTTACAGAATATCGTGGCTATAATCATGGATTATATGAAATCTTTTTCATATCCAGATGAATAGTTCTGGGAGTGTTACTGTTTTTTGTGGGAATCATTCATTTATGTAACAAACCTTCTGAAACCTCACATTAGCAACGTGACACATCGTGGATCAGTGCTTAACACCAAGAACATTTTAAGCATTACCCTTCTTTTTTTTTTTTTTTTTTGCCACAGGGAGTTTTCTGTATAACGTGGGTAATAGGTGGAAAAGGCAACGGTGTGTAGAACCGTTCATACAGTATGCCTTGAACTCAAACGGTTCCTACACAATTTTGTGCAGTTCCCTGGCCATAAATCATGATGAACCATTGATTAAGATGGGAAGAGAAACCCCCAGTAAACCAAAGAGATTACAGGGTGTTACAAGATTTGGTCTGCCAAAATCATTTCTAATTAAATGACTAATGCACAAAGTAAACAGTCAAGTGTGGTTCATTGTTTCTTTATATCCTGTAATTGAAAAAGACATTTGTATTTATTGCTTTAACATTCAACAATAAATGACAGAATAATCAATACTAGGCAAATACAATACTTTGCACACCTTTAGCCAGTGCCCCAGCAATTCAATTTCAAGCCTGGCCTTTTTTATGTTCAGCTTTTTTATCTCCATTTGATCGAGTAGGGGCACTACAATTAAGAGTGTACACACCATGTGCATTAAAATAAAATAAGCTTAAGACAAACGAATCGAAGATAGAGTTGTTTGGCCACAGTAACAGCAGACATGTTTGGCACAGACCAAAGACAGCTTTTCATGAGAAGCATGGTGGTGGAAATGTTATGGTTTGGGGTTGCTTCGCTACCTCAGAGACTTGACAGCGTGCATTCATTGATTCAACTATGAATTCTGCATCATATCAAAGAGTGCTTGAAGATGAAGTTGAACTGAAAGTGGACCTTTCAACAGGATAATGATCCCAAGCACACTAGCAAATCCAACAAGGAATGACTCAAAAAGAAGAAATGGAGGGTTGTGGAATGGCCTAGTCAAAGCCTGGATTTGAATCCCATTGAAATGTTGTAGGGGGATTTAAAACGGGCAGTACATGCAAGAAAGCCCTCAAACATCTTGCAACTGAAAGAATATTACATGGAAGAGTGATCAAAAATTCCAATAAGCCTGGTGGACAATTATGCAGAATACCTACAAAAAGTTATTTCTGCTAAAGGGGGCAAGGGTGTACTTATTTTTTTCACAGAAGAATATCATCTATTCATAAGAATATCATCAATTGATATTTCTGTTGAATAAATGATTTAAAAAAAAGTATTTTTCCTTGTGGATTTGTTCAAGTATATCAAGTATAACTTCATTAATAGGCACTGTTTCAAAGATGATCAAATGTTTGCTTCTCCAAATATGTCAAATAAAGCCAATAATTTTCATGGGATGTACTTATTTTATGACATGACTGTATATAGACAGGGGGTCTAGACAGATGAGGGTTTTTTTTGTTTCTGAGATGCTGTGAGTCACCCTGGGAATCTATTTTTAACCTCATGCTACAGTTAAATATGTATAGGCTCTACTCTCTGTAGATATAACATCCGTTAAATGTTTCATGCATGCAGACACGGTAAGAGGTACACATGCACACACTCATTGGGAAGGACGAAGAGATGCGATCATGATGTCACTAATGCACCCAAGAGACATTGACAGATAATTAAGCTGAAAAGAAAAGAGGGGTAAAGAAAGAAAACCGACCACATCAAAACACACAGAGACCAAAATAACCATGTCATGCGCTGTATTATTGATGGAACAAAAGCCCCTGGTTAGGTTTTTGCCCTAGATAGGCCATTGCTTTGTATACAACATGTAGAACAGGTTTCAGCTGAACTCGCTTATGTTATGTTCTTTCTGTCACAGTGGTCATTTCGGGCAGGTGCGTGAGGTGTGTGAGCGGGCTACAGGGATCCTGTGGGCAGGAAAGTTTCTGAAGCTGCGGCGTGGTGCAGGGAGCCGCCTGGGCCTGGAGAAGGAGAGTGTGGAGAAAGAGGTGGAGATCCTGCAGAGCCTCCAACACCCGAACATCATGGCCCTCAAGGATGTGTTCGAAAGCAAGGCAGAAGTGGTCCTCATCGTAGAGCTGTGAGTTTGTGTATGCATGTGTGTGTGTGTAGAATAAACAATATGTACAGTATAGATCAAAGTCAAGTAGATACTGGATGCAGGTCCCTAACCCTAGAGATGTATGGTTCTACTCTATGGTGACAGTAACCCTGAATGCAGTGGTATTAAGTGCTTGGGCGATAAGCAGAATGGGTTTTAGTTCAAACTGTTTGATAATAAATTGACATATTAATCTGAAAATAATGCAACATAAGTACAAATATAAAAATTTGAGTATTTACAGGTGCGTCCTAAACGAATACGAATGCAAAGCTGAACTGTAGACGGAGTATTCAGGGTTTTGTTGTGGTTGTTGTTGTATGTTTGTTTGTTTGCTTGTTTGTTTAGAAAGCTAGACAGCTTCAGACTAAGTACAGTATGTGCAACAAGGTTTTTTAATATAAAAGTACAATTTTTAAGAAACAACTCATGGAAGCTTTGTGGGGAGGGTTGCCAAGTTTCAGCTACATTCCCACCCTAAATACAACTTAAAAACCACTCAGAAAGACTTGAAACTAGCCCACAATGTTTGGACATAGCAAAAGGTAGATGCATTTTCCTTCATTTTTCAGTCTTTTCAGGCAAAGCAAGTTAAGTATATCATGTATGCATATGTTATATGCAGAACCTGACAACGCTATTTGTGGAATAAAGCTCAAATTCATTATTATTGTGTGAATCCGAGTCACGCTATTCATTTGTTTCATCAGTGGTTTGCTACAGTAGACCAACCTAAACACTGCCTTAAGCGGCGGTCATGCTAGACTTTCAGCATGTGACATTTCTTCAGAGTCCACTGTGAATATGGCCGGCAACCGGATATGACATCACACGCCAATATTAAAATATACCATCTGTTCCTATATGCTGTGACACCACAATCCAGACAAGGTCTCTTTTGATTTTGATTTTGTATTCTTTGAAAGCTGTGTTGTATAAAACGGGATGAAATGGGACAGTGTGACACCTCTATAATCGGTGCTTCCTCCATCTTTGATTTTCTGAAGAGGTCAAGCCATGAAGTATCAATATTCTATTGGTCACATGTCTTCATGTGATATGAATTTGCATGGTCAGAGTTCACCAGTGGATATTCCAAAAAAAAGCTGTCATGCACAAAAGGTGACAGCTGATGACAGACTTTTGTCCAAAATGTTCCATTTCGCTGGAAATTTTGTAAACTATAATGAACCCCTAATCATATCTGACCACTTGATCATGCCTGTATGAAAGTAAAGACCTCATTGTTTCTTCTCCTTCAAATTTTGCTAGATTTGAGTTCATTTGCAACATGGCAGGGCTACTGAAAACAGGATGTGAGACAATATATCAGCAACGGCTTGATGTTTTACCTTCAAATTTAGATTTCGGATCTTCCTCCTCCAGAAAGTGATTGGCCCCCTTAATCGCTGCTTGACAGCAATATTTGTATTATTATATAATACTTTATATAATAAATCTGTATTTATATCGTTTTCTATCCATTTAACATATGTTCATTCAAATTAATGTCTTCATATTCAGTTACACCCCTAGCGCGTACCCGAACCCCAGCTATTCGACATGTAGATGAGTGTTACGATACGAGACTTACAGGAAGCAAATGCAGGATCAAAGTATTTATTATCCACTAAAAAAAATATACACAATACAGAAACGAGGGCAAAACATAAACTAGAATTGAGGCATGAAACGTGAAACTAGAACTTGGCTTTGAAACACTACCACGTAGCACAATTATACATCAAACTCATTTAAACATTTACTCATAGAACTAGAACCGAGGCATGAAACATGAAATCAGAGCAAGGCATGGAAACATTACCGCGTGGCACCGTTACACATGTAACTTCTTACATCTACACATTAACTAGATCCGAGGCGTGAAACATGAAACCAAACATGAAACCTGTAATACTGCGCGAAGTGCGCAGCAACGTGAGGGGTTTAAATAACTAATGACATTTACCTTAAATGCCGACAGCTGGTAACAATTGAAAACACACCCTCGCACCTCCGCCAATAACTAAACAGGGATGGGACAGAACAGAAACCAAAACAAGTGCACGTGTCCATTGTAAACAAAGTCCTATCATCCATGCGCACTTAAAGCACGTGCACGCACGCACTCTCCGTGCACGTCACCGCCGCAGCACCATCTGCCAGCGAGATTGTGACAATGAGCAAGTACAGGAAAGCTTCTTTATACTCAGGAAGAAATTTTCAGCTGAAAAAGCAACAGCTAAAACCACCAAGACATTAAAATATAATGATGCTTACATACTTGTGTGATTTGCAAATTGTATGCATCTGCCATGAAGTAATTTAGTGCCTTCATCCATTTTAAATTGATTATGTCGATGCTACATCACGCAATTCATTTGCTTCTAATTACGCATGCATAATAAGAATTAGCCGATATAAAATAGATGATATAACTACCAAGACTCCACTGGTTGTGTACTTTCTAATGAAGTATATAAAATATAGAAAATTCAAAAGTTCTGTTTTGTATTTGCAGGTTGATCTATCTTTACTTTGATGTGTACGGTTTCTCTGAAATTAGACAAAGTAATCTGAACGTCTGCGTATTATTAACTGTATATATAACTGTATTATATATATATATATATAACTGTATATATGAATAACTGTATCTGAAAACTTATTTCACAGCCATTTAAGAATTAATTCGTTAACTCTTGGTTGTTCTTTCAGTATTCGAGGCGGTGAGCTGTTTGACTTCATCGCTGAGAAGGAGAGCCTGACTGAGACGGACGCGATTGAGTTCCTGAAACATGTTCTAGAGGGAGTGCGCTACATGCACAGCAAGCACATTGGCCACTTTGACTTAAAGGTGCTTTGTAATTGACGTAACACTGTAAATGCATTATAGGTTATTGTTGTTGCTGTTCTTGGTGTTTTTTCTCATCCTACATTATTACTACAGAGTTTAGTCAGGTTATTTATTTCTCAAATGATGTGGACTAGACATGCCTCTACTTGAATGTACTACCTTATTTGTTTTTGGTGCTGCGTGTGTCTGATACGTCAGTGCTGTAACATTGCACAACAGCTTTAAGAGTGCATGAATGAACAAAGTGCATGAATGAACGAATATTAAAATCTGCTAACATCCCAGCTTATGATCAGTTATTCAGGTTAAAGCACATTATTTAGTGAAACTACAGCAAAAATAATAGGATATGTATCTACTGTAGCTATGAGAGTAAAGAATGTGAGCCAGGCAGGTTATAGCAGCTTAATGGGTTGAAACTACATGTAGGATTTGAACATGTTTAATAAAGATGTAGAGGCAGAAACCCATGGGATTTATTGTCCAAAAAAGTACAATAATAAAGTGTATTGATTGCAAAGAGTAGCTTAGTCGAAGTGAAATAATATTTGTACATTACATTTCTGAGATATGTTTTGAATTAATTTTGAAGAATATTGCCACTCCTAGCATAGCATTATCTACAAGTTTTATTTCAAATGTATTCACAGAGGCAGGATTGCCTGTCTACAAATGATGACTTTATCCTATTTGTATTTTGTATGTATGCTTTCCAATGCAGTGGTAAACTCTCCTTTGCTGATTTT
>JANDJT010000021.1:16577267-16587345 GCA_024331685.1 Stegophilus panzeri | reverse complement strand
ATGTGACCATGATGCAGTGAGGTGCAGTGGCTGCTGGGAACTGTAGTCCAGAGTTCCTTCTCTGATATACATGACACTCAGTAGTCGCGTCTATCTTGTGTTACTCCAGCCTGTATGGAAATCTTGTCAAATGACAACAATATCTCTAAATATGGATTCAGACATATTGCAGTATAGCATATAACTGATTCATGATGGATGCCTGTTTCCAGATGGATGGAGGAATTTTTTCAGAGGTTAAGGAAATGAGTTTAAGTAACAGTTTAAATAACAGTTTAAAGCATGATATTACAAAAATGAATGAGTTTTTTTTTTTTTTTTTAAAGCAGTATGTGTTTGTGTGTTTCCTTTTCTTTAAAGATGTGTATGCTCGATATGTCTCTCTGAGATTAAAGTAACATTTGACCCTTTCAGGCTGAGCGGTCTTTCTCCGTTCCAAGGCGAGACAAATGAAGAGACGCTGAGGAGCATCGTGGAGTTGAAGTACGAGTTTGAACCGCACTACTTCAGCCAAACCAGCTCTATGGCCAAAGATTTTATCCAGAAGCTACTAGTCAAAGAACAAAGGTAACACATTTTGTACACAGTCTGTAAGAAAATACTGTATATCAGAGGCCTAAAAGAACTCGTATTGTAGATATGTGTCTGGTTGCATGCTGTTATAAGCTTATCGGCTCACGTGGCTGATGACGTGTTCAGAATATTACGTGAGCTGTCTTCCCTTAAGGAACTGTTCACCTAAATCTCCCTCTGTACAATATTGATAAAAATATGTTCCTGATGCTTAAGATACACATAATCATCTCCTTTTTGGATCAGTCATATGTTATTTCAGTAACGCTTTACAGTAAGGTTCTCTTATGAAGAGAGAGGCCAGAAGAGGCCGTACGTTCATTACTGCATCGTTGTTGATTATCTGTCATGTCTTTTCATTTTGCTTTTATGTATGTGTGTGTGTTTGTAATGCAGTGAGAGGATGACTGCTGAGGAATGCCTGATTCACCCCTGGATTAAAGTAAGCCTTGCCGCTCCTCACAAACCACTTTTAAATGTAACTGAGGAAACTGTCATCAGGTACATGAGATGTAGTGTTTGAGTGTGATTTCTTTTGTAGCCTCTCACTAGGACACAGATAGCGAAGAGAAATCGCTCTTCCATCAACATGAAGAACTTTAGGATGTTCAACGCTAAGAGAAAGTGGAAGGTGGGTCATGTTTGCTCTTGGCTCTGAATCACCACACAGTGAATACACCACTTCTACTTACGCAAACATCACCTGCCAAAGGTGTGCACACAGATTTTGTTTAAAGACTTCGGATAGGTAAAGCTCTCTGCTTGCTCTGGTTCGATTTCATTCAGCGGATTTGCACTCTGTCTTCCCGCGCACACACACAAAACTGTATATGCAGGATGACTTGAGCTTTTTCTCATGCCTAATAACAGGGTTGCAATCTGTTCAATATCTATTACTTGTTAACCTCTACATTCTAAGAATTACACATGCACACACACACACACACACACACAAAATCACTGTATAGTGATATGATAAAATATCATATTGTATTTTGTATATTTATTTCTCTATATGCAGTCATATTTTTAGAACAGACCTGTGATGAGGAGATTTGTCTGCATGTATAACCAGCTAAACTGTGATATTTTAATTACTTTTCTTGGCCGAATGATTTGATCTACGAACTATTTGTTACTAAGTAATATAACTAAGTAATATTGAGTGGAATAACTAGATATACACTCACTGAGCACTTTATCAAGAACACCTGTACACCTACTCATTCATTTAATTATCTAATCAACCAATCACATGGCAGCAGTGCAATGCATAAAATCTCACAGATACAGGCCAGCAGCTTTGGGTAATGATTACATCAACCATCAGAATGGGGGAAAAATGTGAATCTCTGTGATTTTGACCATGGCATGATTGTTGGTTTGAGTATTTCTATAACTGCTGATCTCCTGGGATTTTCACACACAACAGTCTCTAGAGTTTACTCAGAATGGTGCAATAAAAAAAACCCAGTAAGCGGCAATTGTGAAAGCGGAAACGTCTTGTTGATGAGAGAGGTCAAGGGAAAATGGCCAGACTGGTTTGAGCTGACAGAAAGGCTACAGTAACACAGATAATCACTCTGTACAATTGTGGTGAGCAGAAAAGAATCTCAGAACGTACAACACGTCGAACGTTGAGGCAGATGGGCTGCAACAGAAGAAGACTGCATCAGGTTCTGTCAGCCAAGAACAGAAACTGGACAGGTGAAGACTGGAAAAACGTAGCCTGGTCTAAAGAATCTGGATTTCCGCCGAGCCACACAGATGGTAGGGTCAGAATCTGGCACCATCAGCATGAATCTATGGACCCAACCTGCCTTGTGTCAACAGTCCAGGCTGGCGGAGGTGGTGTAATGGTGTGGGGAATGTTTTCTTGGCACAGTTTGGGCCTGTTACTTTCAATCAGTCATCACTTGAATTCCACAGCCTATTTGAGTATTGTTGCTGATCATGTGCAGCCCTTCAGGGCTACAATTTACCCATCTTCTAATGGCTGCTTCCAGCATGATAATGCACCATTTCACAAAGCAAAAATCGTCTCCAGTTGGTTTCATAAACATGACATTGAGTTCAGTGTTATTCAGCTTTCCCAGTCACCGGATCTGAATCCAGTTGAACATCTTTGGGATGTGGTAGAAAGTTCACCTGAAAAATCTGCAGGAATTTCCTGATGCAGTCATGTCAACATGGACCAGAATCTCAAAGGAATGTTTCCAATATCTTGTGGATATTGTGGAATCCATCCATGAAGAATTGAGGCTGTTTTTTTTACCCAGTATTAGTACAGTGTTCATAATAACGTGCTCAGTGAATCTAGTGCCACAGTATATTTATCCATTTATCATTTATATATATTTTTGTTCATTTATGACATTTTAATTTACAGGATTTTACTTTACTGTTGATAAATGGCAGATCATATTAGATTATAAGTGTGGAATTAAATAAGCAGGAAAAACAGTGAGCAGTAAACAGTTTTTAAAAAAAGACTTTTTTTTGCCACGTTTTCATAATCGTGGCATTATATCTGTTTAGTATAACATTAGTGGTATAATAATTTCAGATTTCCTTATCAAAATATACCAAACTGGTATATTCATATATTTATACTCAGTCACACTGATATGCCATCATATTTCTAGTATGTACCATACTTTTCGGTCCAAGTCTAACTACACTTGCCCTGGGCTCCTCAGTGAGTGATGACTCACATGCTGTATGAGCTCATCTGTGGCCTACAGAGACATCTACTGCTTATATGTAAGAGTGCAACATCAGTCCAGATGTAAACATTGCTCAGTAAGAGCTATGAACTATAAAACAGTCCATGAGGCATAGCCAGGATGTCCGTGATTATTTATTTTGTTTTAAGTCAGTGGAAATCACAACCCACAAGTATGAAAGTTATTATATTTAGGGGTCCAAGCACCAAAGTCAACTCAGGTCTAATGTATTCTATGTATGGAAGGTTATATGGCTCCAAAAAAATATTATTTGACAAATGTAAATAATATGTACTGATAGGGTTAGTGGAATTTATTTTGCTGCCTTTCTCTCTGAGCTAATAAACCACCCTGAATAAACAAAACAATAAAAACATACAGTTTGCTCAAACAAGATGATAGCTATGTACAGTGCCTAAGTATTCACCCTTCTTGAACTTTTTCGTACGTTACAACCTGAAATTGAAATATAATTAATTGGGGTTTGCTGAATCTACAAACAGGATTTCATACGTTTTTGTGGCATTCATACGTTTTTTTTTCAATAGTGGCTTTTTCTAGCTATGGTTGTCTCATGAACAACATCCCTTTCCCTCCTTCCCCAGTTACCTTTGACCTCTTGGTTGCTTCTTTAACTAACGCTGTCCTTACTCTGGCTTTGACCTTTGATGGCTCTAGGTCACGGTTGTGCTAGATTAAATGCTTAAGAGTAAAACAAGGCACTGGAGCTGATTTGTGATATCATTGAAGTGTATGTTGGGATAGGAATGCAGTATGAAGGTGTGGTTTTGTTCAGAATTCTGTAAGAAGTGAGGTGTGGATGTATTAGGCTACTGAAATGTGTGCTGGAATGAAATGAAATTTATGAAGTTTATGTTTACATGTATGTAATTGTGAATATTTTATTTGTAGATGTCCTATAACATGGTGTCAGCCTGCAATCGCCTGTGCAAGCTCAAGCTGGATTGTAAGACCAATGCCTTGGAAAAACAAGACCTGGTAAGATGTTAATACAAGTGATGTTAGCCATCTATAATAGCCAGAGGTGGGAAATAATAAAGTACATAGACTTTGCAGCTGTTTGTGTGTGTACAGTACATGCAAGCACAGTGTATTGCATCAAAAACAGATAATGAGCTTTGTCATTCAAGATTGAACTTTAAATATAAAAACAAGGCATGAATATAAAACATACCTTATATAAAACACATCTTATTTAATTAGTTGATGTTTTCCGGCTTACCACGAGTAATCAAAATCAGTGTTCGATTTGAGGCACGGACGTCTTTCTTACTTGTGATTCTTCTTCTGTAGTTGTGTACATTTACTTGAGTAAATTATTTAATGTTGCAGAGTTTTTAAGTAAGGAGTACCGCCTCTAAAAATAGCAGTAATTACTGATTTAACGCCTCGAAAGTAACTCATCATGTTTCTATTGGTGTCTTATGTCTCTGTTTTTTCTTATTGTTTAGAGATCTTGTGAGAGCGACCAGGAAGACACTGAGACAAAAACCGCCTCTCTCTTACGTCGCCGACTCAGCAACAGTTCCTAGAGGAGGGACGCGGCAGTGAAATCAACTGCAGAGCATTAAGGAAAGCAGGTGGACGGTTTCTTGGTAAAGACCAATACCGAGAAACATAAAGCTTTGCGGCCCAAAGAAATTTTGCTACTCATCTTGTACCCGCAATGTTTCCTACTGCAGCAGGAAACGATAGTGGGCCAAACCCACAGCATTCTGTAAACTAATATGCAAGTTTATTCCCAGACGCATACCTCTATGATCGCATCATCTAAATGATGATGATTCAGCTTGATGTCCTGACAGAGGTTACAGCCCAAAAAAACCTGAGCTGTGCTCCAGAATTTTTGATACGCCCTTTCGAACCTTCCATTGCCTGCTTCCCTTGGGAAACAGCATCTTAAGTGCCATTACATGAAGTTTGTTTGATGACCCCTTGGCGAGAAGAAGTCAATATCATTGTAGACTTTAAGAGTACGTTTTTGTGAACTGATGCAATTTTCCGTTTCAAACACAGCAAATGAAGGTGTTTTTAAACTTCAAACAGCAGCACAAAATATTTAATACACCAAAACATTAAGCATTTGCTCTTATGGTTTACACAGACTCCATGTAAATATGCCCAATTAACAATAGCACAATAGTTATCTAGCCTTTTGTACATAGCTTAAAGGAAATATATACGTCGACTATAACAAAATCACTTCAAATGCATTGTGGCTGCCAAAACTGGTTGCATTCATATTGAACATTTCGCTCTCACTCCTCTCTTCGGGCTGGAAGTGTCCACTTGTGTGACGTTTCCAAGTCCTGAGTAAAGTCAACAACGGTATTTTGAGAGCTGAGTCAGATTTAATATGAACATCCTGGAATTGTCTAGGTACTAGTATTTGTGCTAATGAAACATCAAGCTGGGATATATCTAAGGGATTTGGGAACATTTACTTGATGATAAAATGCCTTCAGGAATGGGCAGACACTTAAGTTGTGTGCCTTAACTGACATAAAATATAACCACTGATTTCTGACTTGTGAATCTTTTACTGATATCACACCTAAAATCGTAGATTTGTTCACACACATTTAATGGGATGCCTGTTTGGTTCAAAGCCAAGTTCCAGCTGAGGAGTATCACACTGTGTGTTTATGCATTCTTATCGTGACTGTTAAATGGATCAGTTGTGGAATGCTGTAACTGATCATTTTTTTGGTGCCAAGACTGCTAGGAGTTGGAAAAAGAGTCCAATGAGAAAGCGATGTAACTGAGGTTCATGTTGTACATTTAAGTATTGTACGTTAAATATTTTTCCTCTCTATCGCCATCTCTGTTTGAAACATAAAATTGCAAGTTACTTACAGAGGTATTTTGTACGTGGGTTGTACTTCGGCATTGCTCCTCTGAGCAGATGAATCTGATGGTTTGAGGTATTCATATGTGTTGTATATTAGCTCCAGTACTTTACAACGGAGGTGGCGGTGGATACGGTTTTCTTGGAGTAGAAGTGAGTTCCCCTCTCTCTCTCTTTGCTAGCAGAAAACAAGTGCAATTTACCACATTGACCATAGCAAAACAAACAAACAAACAAAAAAACCATAGGAAACATGATACCTAGCCGAATCAAGGACTGAGCCACTGAAATGTCTTACCTCTTCAACAGAAAAGTCTTCAGTCTTCAGTCCCTTCAGAGTTGTCACCACCTCTCAAAAGCCATGCTGATATTTATTCTCGTTTTAGCATGGGCTTTGTCACTTTCCCTTTTTGACTACAGGTTCTCCGCAGTTCAGAGGTTTCTTGATTTTGACAGCAGCTGATTCTCCCAGATGCAGATGGTGATTGCCGTTTAGAACGATCCAGATTAAAAGCAGCCGTGTAGATAACAAGTTTAAATTCTAAGCAGCTGTTGTAAGAATAAGATACAAACACTCCACCATCCTCAGCCCCCACACATGCGATATAGTAGTCGGCTTTTCTTCTTTCTGTTTATGGACGTGACGTAAACACGCAAAGACGAATGACGTTAAACCGACGTTTCCTGAGAAATCCGACCCGACCGCTCAAATCATTATTTTAAGCTTACCGTTGCAAATCAGGGTAAAGTAAGGAGACAATTTTGAACTTTATTTTTTAATGTACTGGCTCAATTGTAGATTTTTGCTCATTTTCAACCAAAAAAAGTTAGATACTGCAGCTTTAAGGCAAGAATCGAACCTAAAGGAAATAGCGTGACATAAAGGGTGCCTTTTCAGAGTATGACAAACCAATATCACTGTTTTCAGTATATCACCAACAACAATGTTACTATTACACAGAATAGATCTGTTTTTTGGGGGGGTTTTTTTGTATAATCAATACATTGTATGATACAGTACATACACACCAGGCTCGTTGTTCTACTTGCATAGATTCCAGACTACCAGGGAAGTAGTGGATATTCCTACGTGCTTGTTTCCTTGTTAAGTACAAAGAGCAAAGTCACTTTGTGACTTTCCCATTCTCAGTTTGCTGAGAAGTGGATTCAGAGACGTTCTGTATAATCCTTTAAGCCTTTTGATTCTTGCTAACTTCATTATTGGTAAATCTGCACTATCAAAGGAATGTGCATTGAAACATATCTTGGATGATTATAATCCTACTGTTTGATTTAGTAATCTTAGAACAGACATGTGGACTATTCATAAAGCATGTATGTATTGTGTATTGTTGAGCTTTTCTAACTTCAGACTAGTATGGCAAACAACTTGTTTTGCTAGACTCTGATGGTTAATCAAATGTATCACTGTCCAAATTAGTTGGAACTGGATCATCTCTGATAAGCACTTACAGAACCTTGCCCAAACAGCAGCATAGTAACGGCAATAGTAATGCATTAAGCGTCCCGGCAATGTGGATATTGATGCCTATTCATTATCATTCCTCTGAAGCTGTATGTTCACAGCAGGGAGTGAAGCAAACAACAAACACTGCTGCTGAGCCATCTAGGAACATAAAGGTAAGCTCCTTTGCTGCATGTTTGCAGCAGAAACCAACAAAGGTTCAGCTATTCATCAGTGCGCAGGAGCCAAATGCAAGCGCTATTACCAGCAAGATGACAGTGTAATGAACTTGGTACAGCTGCCTTCCATATAGAGACAGACCCTGATTTTCTATCAGTGGCAGTAGGTTCACCATTGTTTTGATCATAATGGTGAAAAGCTCAGTGTAACAGGTTGGTCCAAAATATGTAATTACGTTGAGATCTGGCCCTTTAACGGGACAAATCATGTCAGCACAACAATGTCAACGGACCTGCCATCCATCTGTATATGCTCTTCCAGACAAGGCCTGTGTCCATGAGTTCTCGAATGCTGTGTAGTCCAGCCAATTGTGTGCTTTGTGGAGCGCCATCATAGGTCTCTGCTGTCTAAAGACAGGTTAGTAATTGAGTGCTCTATCAAGACCTGTTATTAACCCTCTTTGTGACCTTGATACATTAGTTCTTGTGGGAAGAAGTAGAATTTGTCATTTTGTCAATGTATATTTAGTCAATGTAAAAATGGTTCAGTGACTAAGTAGAGGATGTAGCAGTGTCCGTAGCACAGGGTCATGATCATGAGCTTTGCGATTTGTACTCAACAAGGAAATGAGCACACAGGAATATCCACTAGTTCTCAAGGAAACTGCTCTGGTGGTCGTCCACACAGTTGTAGAACCACAGTACATAATCTTACACTGCGAAGAAGAAGTCATTTTTCAAAAACTCAACGCAACATACAATTATAGTTTGCCTGACGTTAGGCTACCATGTTTTAATAATCCTGTGCTGTACTGTATTTTGCAATATTTCATTTACACAACATTAAATGTAGAATTAGACTTCTTTCTATAGGTGTACCACACCCGTACTTGATATGAAAGTTCACCTTAATCATTAGTGAAGTATGACACACTAACATTTTTCATCACAAAATTAATACTGATGGTCACCATCAGTATTAATATATAACAATGTTGTATAAGACATCTTTTCCCAGCTGTGAAACAACCATGTCATACTGAAATGTTACGAAGAAATTTCAGATCAGGCACAGTGGGTAAGTCCCAGAGCTATAAAATGTAGTTTTTTATGGATGGCCATGGATGGATTTACGCACTTATTAAATTTAAACTTAAATGTTTACTGTTTAACAATCACAAATGCTATTACACCATTGAATAGATTTGCTAAATAGGTGTCTGTATTACAGGATGTAATTTAATAGAAAAAAAATGTCTTCCATTATATTCAGGACTGCTTCTGCTTAAAAATATATGGTTGTTTTTGCACGGTTGTTAAGCATATTATTTTCCTAATATATATGTTCTGGCTGTATATGTTATTGTATCTCACTGGTGTAGGGTTGAATTCATGCTAAATTATCATTATAAAGTACTATTAATATATTGTGAACGTTTATTTTTTAATAATGCATGAGTGACACTGGAGCTGTAATTTAAAGCAGTTATACTTACCATTATTTTCTATAACAGTATTGAATTGTGCAATTTGAGTGTATTGTGTACTTTTGTTTTTATATGCTTATTTTTATTTTTATTCCTAACTTTGTATCCTTTTGAGGATGCAATTAAGTGCATGCGTATTTTTTTACTGTAAAATGTTGTACTTAATGTCAGACTTGTATCGTTTGACACTGTGTAATATTAATAAAATACTGCCTGTGATATCAACTTTCCCAAATCTCCATCGCTTCACTTGCCGCAAAATATACACATAGATACATACGAATAAAATGATACAAGTCCGTACATGACTATGTTTTAGTACATTTAGTAACATAGCAATCATAATTCTATTCACGCATGCATATCGTACATTATACAGATAATTCAATCTCATTTATTATGCACATAGTTTATTAGCTTGTTTTAAAGAGACCAAAATGAATGAATGTGAGATCTACCTAGTAATTAAAAAAAAAATCTGTTTGTAGCAGGGGTGTAGTTTCCAGGGGGACAGGGGGAGCAGTAACACTTGTACTGTACTTGTACTTGTACAGTGTGCATTTACTTGGACTGTTATTATGCCCTGAGTAATTTGTTTTAATGAAACAATCATCTAATCCAAAAAATTTTTTAAAAATACTTGTGGACGATAGATAGATAGATAGATAGAGAGAGAGAGAGAGAGAGAGAGAGATAGAACGATAGATAGAATTTTTTTATTTAATAAAAAATATCAGAAAGCATCCCCATTCACACTTCAACACCACCTACCCCCCTTC
>JANDJT010000021.1:16554612-16569125 GCA_024331685.1 Stegophilus panzeri | reverse complement strand
TGTGATTAAATGTTTGAAATCGGTGTTGTAGACAAAAATATAATTGTGCCAACATATTCATTTCTTTCATTAGAAAAATAACATTTTATTTACAAAAACATATTTTTTAAAAGGATGACTTGGAGCGAAATATTCCGAAAAGCAGCCAGTGAGTGTCCAGTGTGGGTGGGAACTCCTTTAATACTGTTTAAAAACATCTCAGGGAAATTCCTCAAGAAATCAGTTGAGAAAATGCCAAGAATACATTTCTGGAAATTCTACTTAAATAGGGTGTCTACTTTGAAGATGATAAAATACTAAATTATTTTATGATTTATTTTTTTTTTTATCACAACACAATTCCCATAGTTCCCATTTGTTTTGTTCCAGAGTTTTGATTACTTTATTATTGTTCTAAAATGTGGGGGGGGAAATAATAAAGAATGAGTGTGTCTAAACTTTTGACTGGTAGGGTATATATATATAGTGACCCTCAAATGTGCTACAAGACTATAAACTCTTATGTAGTTTAAACATGAGAGAAAACTGCATTTTTGCATTACAATGATAGTCTACTAAAGGTTCAAATTTGAGCAGCTTCCCACCAAAGATTTTATTTCTCCAAAGATGCTGCAGAGTTATATGTCAGTTATATATTGACATATACACTCGGCGGGGACTTTAAGCAGTCCATACAGGATTTCACAGATTTTTTTTGTGTGATTTTGCTGCAGCTTTTTACCAAATTTTTTGTGGAAAACGAGTTGAATTGGCGAAATTGCAATTCCACTGAATTGTTTTGTCTTTTGCAGTGATGTTTGTTGGTAAATGAGTCTTTTTACTGTACTCATGTTCGACGCATGTGAATCAATGAGGGCTTTGCCTGAATGAGCGTTGTGCTGACGTCACATCACACGTCTTGTGCTCTTCTAAATATTGCAGCGTTTCCTTGGTTTTGCGTTAATTCCTGCGATCGCAAAATCCCAGAGGGACTGTTTAATAGCTTGCTAAATGCTTGTTTATTACCCACAGATCTTTCAACCATGCACGTCAAGAGCTTCAGTTAATGTTCATATCAAACATTAGAATGGAGTGATCTCAGTGACGTTTGGCTGTGGCATGCTTTTTGGGCTGGTTTGAGTTTTTCCAGAAACTGCTGATCTCCTGGGATTTTCACACACAACAGTATATAGAGTTTATACAGAACGGTGCTGGGGGAAAAAACCATCCAGTGAGTGTCAGTTCTGTTCTATGTTGATGAGAGAGGGACAGAGGAGAATGACCAGACTGGTTTGGAAGGCTACAGTAATTCAAATAAGCAATCTTTACAACCGCGGTGAGCAGAAAAGAAAGCATCTCCAAACACAAACACACAACACATCAAACCTTGAAAACAGCTGAAGATCACATCGGGTTCAGGAATCTGAAGCTACAGCAGGTGCAGGATAGTTGAAAATTTGAAACAGTCTAGGTGATGTTTTTCTAATTTTCAACTCTTGGCTTTTTACGCTAATGCAGCAGTCAGACCCAGTGCGAATATAATTCACCCAGAGGAAAAGGCAATACAGTGAAGGGGAAAGGATATGGGACGTGAAAGATGGTTAGCTTTGCGTCATGCCAACTTTATGTAAACATTTCGACTTGTGTATTCACTGGCCTCAGATCTGTGAGCCAATAGAAAGCAAGTGGGTGGGGCTGTGGTCTTGTTGGTAAAGAAAATTGAGGAGCTGTTAATTAAGTGAATTAGGTAGCGGTTACAACTTTTACTTGTGTGGGGTTTTTTTTTTTTTTTTTTTTTTACTGTTGCTTGGCTGAAAAAAACATACACTAAGGTCTTTGTGGTAAAATTCAGATTTTTCTCTCTGCCTGCTCAAATTTACTTGCTGGTAAAAAAAAAAAAAAAAGAGTGTGAAATGAGTCCCGGGTTTGTGAGCTGCAGTTAAACATGAAGCCTTCATTAAGAACATATTCATCCGACTCTGGGTTTTTCTTCTTTTTTTTTCATGCTAATCTGGTTTCTAAGGAGACGAGCGTAGCTTGAGTCATGAATCGAGCTTTAATGTCCTCATGATGCACCTGCAGGCTTCACTGACCCGGAACACACACGCGCGCACGTCTTACAGTTTGCTGTGACACATCATCGCCTCCATTGAGTGTTTGCATTTTGGGAGAGGGACAGTGGTGTACGTGTTACGTCAGAATTATGATGGATGGATTGTGAATGAAGGGAGGGAAAGCATTAAGAAAGGAGGAGTAAAAAAACAGAATAAGTAGTTAAAGAAAGGGAAGCAGCTTGGTAAGTTGTTTTCTTTTGCCCTATCATGATAAATTAATGTAGAACAGCAGTTTTAGAGTAAGGCCGAGGCCGTGTTTAACATACAGACGCAGGACCTGTTCTGTTTCCGTTGCCGTAGGACAGATACTGGGTGGAAATCTGAGCCTTTTTGTTTTTAACTCATCTGAGATTTTAGGAATTTTCAGAGGGAGGGAGATACAGAGAGAGAGACGCAGGAAGCACAGGAAAGGAAGACAGAGCAAATGTTTCAGGAAGGAATGAGGAGAGGGTTTTTTGGATTTTGGGAGGGAGTAAAAGAGAAAGCAGGAGGGGGAAAGAGGTGAAGAGAGAGAGAGAGAGAGAGAGAGAGGCAGGGAGAGTTAGGGTTAAGGATAGTGAGTGTGTGAGGAAGAGTTTGGGCGTGTTGAGAGGAGAAGCATGCTGGCTGCCTTCACAGTGAGGTAACATGATTACATTATCATGACATACTGTAGTATTTAGACAGGATTTAGATGTAACAACACAGTTATGCAGATACAAGTTTGATTTCACTTCAAATGTTTGAGGCCCAAACCCGTGTTTTATGCCATTTCAGATGATCAATGTCCATTTTTTATTTGATTACGCAGCTCATGTAAAAGAGAACGTTTGACTTTATATTGTTCCACTTAACTGATTAGCTGAATGATTGATTTAAGCATTTAAGTATTAAACCTAACAAATCTTGATTAAAGCAAATTGATTTATATTTCAAAGTAAACGTCACTTAAAGATTTCAGTTGTTAATGAGGACTAAAAATCAATTTTGGGCTCAGATTGTAGTTTTGGTTTGTTGGGAAGCTTTTGTAATCTATAGCACTCCTTTTGTGCCTTTATCTCTACTTTTTCCTCTATCTGTATTCTCTCTCTAGGCGTGTATGTGTGTGTGTGTGGGTGGGTGGGTGGGGGGGGGGGGTGTGTGTGTGTAATAACAGGCTTATCACCGGTGTGTTTGCTGACTGATTAAGTGGTGTGCTTTTTGCAAGTTTGCATGCACACGTGTCCATACTCACATGCTTATTACTGCACTACTCTTCAAATAATAGCTTTGATGCAGCTATATATATACGTGTGTGTGTGGTGGGGAGGGGAAGCGTTGTGCTGAATGGATGTATACAGGAGGTATGTTGATGACATGTGGCACATGGAAAGAACAAATGAGTTTATTTTGACTTTTATATGATAGCAGTGGACATGAAGAGAACGAGCTTATGTACGTTTGTAGTTTGTTTATCTTTGTTTGTAGGTTTCGGTGTTTACATTAAAAAGTACCTATAAAGTCTAAAATGTAATCAGTCTGATTCTATAAAATTCATATTTAGTTGTGAGCTCGAAGCATAATATCACACTGGATTGTGTCTTGAGGCTGCCAAGCATTTTTTTGGAGGGATTTCATAATGGCTTTTAAATCAAGTTTACCACTATAATACTCTAACCAATCCACTTATTAATCACGTATTCATATCTTCAAGCATATTATTATTATTATTATTATTATTATTATTCAGGAACCACTATGCAGTCCGTACAGGATTTCGCTGAGATTTTTTTTTTTTGCGATTGTTGCGGCAAAAAATGAGTCCCTCCAGGATTTCGTGATGTTGCGATCGCAGAAATGAACGCACAATCAAGCAAACTCTACAATATTCGGAGGAGCTTGCAATTGTTCAAAATTACAGCTGATTTTCCAGAGATTTGGGCCAAGACGCGTCATGTGACGTCATCACGACGTGCATTCAGCCAAAGTCCTCTTCGATTCATGTGCGTTGAACACGAGTACAGCTAAAAGGTCTCGTGTACTAAACATCATTGTGAAAGAGCATGCAAAACTATTTCATGCAATTGAATTTTCGCCAATTCAAAAAAATTTGGCCACAACAATCACAAAAAGAGCACAGCGAAATCCTGTATGGGCTGAAAAATGCCTGATTTTACTGTGGCTTTTTTCAAAATTTGTGACGCAACTTGCAGAGTTTTTTGTGCTTATATTTTTTGCGGAAATCTATTTGAATTAGCGAACTTGCAATTGTTGGTAAACGAGACCCTTTAGCTGTACTCATGGTCGATGCTCATGAATCGAAGAGGACTTTGGCTGAATTCGCATTGCGATGACGTCACATGACGCGTCTTGGCCCAAATCTGCGGAAAGTCCGCGGTAACGTTGCCCAAAAAAAAAAAAATTGCAAGCTCCTCAGAATATTGCAGAGTTTGCTTGATTTTTTCATAAATTTCTGCGATCGCAAAATTCTGGAGGGACTGACTATGAAACAAGGACTATGAGAAATAAGGACCTGCTATTAGGATAAATCATTTTATCATTTCATTCACAGCGCTGTTGAATTCTCCAATCCGACTGGTCAAAAAGCAGCTCTGACATTTCCAGCTGTATATTAAAATCGCAGGTTTTAAAACGTGTCATTGTTGATATGCTGAAGCTTTCTTGATGAGTAAGCAGATGTTTATTTAGCATTTCTTCAGTGTCTTCAGTGTCCTGACATGGGAGAGTCTTCAGGACAGAAGACTTTGCACCTTGCCACTTCTTGTTAACATGATAAACTGGGTTTTTTTTTTGTTGTTGTTGTTTTAATAACGTCAACAGAGAGAGAGAGATAGTGAGTGAGGCTGGTGAGTGACTGTTTATAGCTATGACACAAATGATAACAGGAATTAAATTGTTTTACAGTAGTAAGTGTAACAATAAATGGGTAATACATATGACCTGCAGTTCTTTAACAATTAAAAAGTAACAATCATTGGAGAACTGCCGTGTTAAAAGAGGAATAAAACGTTGGGATGTGCTGTCATCGGAAAAGAGTCAGCTTCAGGGTGGTGAGGCATGGCACTATCTTGCCATTGATTCATTTGCTCTAATGGCATGATCCATCGTGTTCAACTGTGACAGCATGCTAGCGTATGACAGCTCTATGTATTTAATGATTCTCAGACACTTCTGTATTGACACAACAAAGAGTGCAAACAGTTGACCTGATCTTATGATTACTGTAGAATCTTCGAAAAGAAAGATGATTGGTTGATTACTGATAGAAACGCTCAAGTGCGCTTATTTGTCACTCAGGCTATGTGAAGAAGAGGTTTATGGCTGCCTTTTGATAAGGAAACCTTTAAAATAGCACTGAGTTGAAATTAGGTTTCAGGTTATCACTGGCTTAAAAAAAATCAGCTGTGTATTTTATTTAAGACTCGAGGAAGCCATTGCAGGAAGAACTGACTGAACTGGGATTTCAGATCAATATTTTATTAACCTGCAGGGTGCAAGAGCTAGTGGAATGGTCACATCAGTGTGGGAGCTGTAGGAGGAGCTCAGAAGATGCTGTCTGATGGGTCCTGAAGAGCAGCCCCACCTGAAAGACACGGTATGAAGTGTGTGTGTGTGTGTGTGTGTGTGTGTGTGTGTGTGTGTGTGTGTGAGAATGTGTGTGAGTCCCAGTCCTGTTGCATGACCTCATTGTAGCTCTTAAGTTTTATTGCTCATGAATAGTGTTCATGTTCTGTTCACTACTTTATTACTTTATGGTAATAACAGTTTGAATTATTTATTTTGATTTTATAATAATACAATTGTATACTATCCAATATACAGTTTGTGGACACCTGACCATCACACCCATATGTGCTTGTTGAACATCCCATTCCAGATTTATTCCCCTTTTGCTGTTATAATAAGCTCCACTCTTTCTTCAGGGAAGGCTTTCCACTAGATGTTGGAGCGTGGCTGTGGGGATTTGTGTTCATTCAACTACAAGAGCATTAGTGAGGTCAGGCACTGATTTCGGGTGAGAAGGTGTTCAGTGGGATTGAGGTCAGGGCTCTGTGCAGGACACTCGAGTTCTTCCACTTCAATCTTCTCAAACCATGTTTTCATGGAGCTCGCTTTGTGTACATGAGCACTGTCATGCTGGAACAGGTTTGGGCCTCTTAGTTCCAGTGAAGGGAAATTGTAATTCTACAGCATACAGAGACTTTCTATACAACTCTGTGCTTACAACGTTCAAACCTTTGGCTGTATAGAATAGATGCACATCAGTCATTAACAGGATAATAAATATTTTACTACAGCATTCATTTGCATTCTTGCACTGGCTTTGTAAAGTGCAATTATCTGTATTGACCATCAGATCATTAGAAACATGTACCACTGTATATGTTCATGTAAGGTTTGTTACTCCAGTGATAGTTTCACCTTCTTTTTGAGATTTGCAGCTCTGTTTGAATTTTGGCAGGCTCCGTACGCGACCCTGAGGAAGTGAAATAGCAAACTGGGCAATTGCTATTGCCATTTCGATATGACAGGGTCATAACTCGTAAAGAATGGGAAATGCAATTGCAAATGGACTTTGAGTTTCCCTGTGAAATCCATTTGGCAGACACTGTAAGTTCTTATCATCAAAAAAGCAAACGGTAATACACGATTTGCATTTGCATTATGTCATCGCATGTATGCGTCCACAATTTGCAGTTTGCAGTTACTTTTGAAAATTGTCCGTAAAATACTTCCACGGTACACGGTTGTACAAACCATTTAAGCGTAAATCTGTGTGTATCCATCTTGATAAATATGTTTGTATTTGCCCCATGTTTGTATTTTAACCAATGCCAGAGCACTGGACATATTTTGTAGTGTGGTGTTTGTGATGGTGTTAACTAGGAACCATGCCTATGCTCAGGTCGGTGGCATGAGAGTTGAACACTCTGTCTGTGAGCTACAGGCAAGGCCAAGCAGGCCTGGGCATAGCAGAGTGCAGGCAGGCACGCAGGAAGTGTGAGACGTGTCACTGGGGCACAGGGGAAAAGCAAGGTTACCCAAGGAATAGACACCAGGAAACAAAGAGCTGAGCATTACCATAAAAGAAGCCTTATCATTGCTACCGCAGTGGTAGCCGAACAATCTCCACCTAGTGACTGGAGAACTAGGGGTTTTTCTGTGCTGCAGATTGATGAACAGATGACGAGCAGGTGCATTCAATGATTCAATCAGGGAGAGGCACGAAGTGGAGCACCACGCCCAGGCACACACACAACTGAAAGAGAAGGAGAGACAAACACTGGAGACATGAGGAACAGGGGAAAATAGAAAAACATCGGTAATCAAACAGGAGCCTTGGCCTGGACCATGACACATATCAACCATACTCTGCATGGTACAGGTGCCCCATGTAAAAAGACCGCAGGAGAATGTTGGAGCAGTGCCAAAATAAAAATCTTCTCCACCCTGCCTGCATCTCCTACCATGTTTTAAGGGAATAAACACACAGAAAACCAGACGCATATTTAGGAACCTGATGGCATGTGCGTGTGCAAGGCTCACACGAAGGTCTTTACCATTTAATGGTTGAATACAAATAAAATGTACTACAAATACAGCAGAGCAGCCAGCTGGTTTCTGTAATGAGTAAATGTGGGAAGCAAGACGCACATGCGAAATCTCAAAATGTTTATTATGGCTCATCCAGCATTTGTTATCACTGGTAGTCAATACCTTAAACATTAGCACAGGCTAGGGTTGTTACATGAAGCATAGAACACTGAAACTCAAACTAGGAAACAAGAAAGCTTAAAGGGGGCAGAGACAGGACCAAAAGAGAAAACCTAGACATAGTCACTTAGTGTTTGTTGCCTTGGGAACTACAATGTGCAAGGGGGAAACCAGGACAGCACAACTCATGATAGTGATAGTGTCCTAGACCCCTGGATGTAATGTCTTTAGAAGAATGGCTGAAGACATATGGTTGTCCCTGGTGAAGCAATACTGGTGATAAATTTGACTATTAAAATCCATATAGTCATTAGAAACAGGACCAGAAGCATACAAACCAAGAAAAAACAATTGACAAGTTCTAGTTTCTGATGGAACGGACTGTGGAAAATTATACTGTAGTTATGTTGGTCAGGGCTCAGAGGTTTTCAGAGGTTCAGACACCCAGCAAGTCAGACTGACCAGCACAAGTGTATGCAGAGTCAGGAGACCAGCTTGCCAGCTGGTTAATGTAGTTTGTAGTTGTTTGGGAGTTCGATAACAACCTCTTCACTTGCTTCTGAGAAAAGCCAGAGCTTTTCCTCGTAGGCTGTTGGTATGACATCCTCGGTGACAGCAGGAAGTGGTGTGATGGCTTTGGCCTCAGCAGTAGCGGCCTAGACGGTGAAGGTAGTGGTGTGATGACATCCTTCACACCAGGAAGAGCGACATCTTTAGTACCATCCTCAACAATGTCATTGAAGGCAGCGCGACAACGTCCTTAACGTAGTCTTCGGTGCAGACCTTAAGTTGAATTGGAGGGGTCTCAAATGGGAGAGCAGTGGTTTATGTTTGCTCTCTTCAGCCTGTCTTCTTTTTACTATAGAAGCCTGGGCTCTACTGACCATCCATAATGGTTTTGGATACTATATATTCAGCCACCACCTGCACCCAAAATTTCTTGTGGAGGGGTCTTGCTAAGTAAAGGGAGCACTTGTTTCAGGAGGTTGGAGATCTCTGTTGTGGTAGCCAGGCTTGGGTTTCCATGGATGAACAAGCTCCTATGTCATAGCATGAATTTGTCTCCTTCAAACTTGTCTGGCTTGAGTTTGGAAAGAGAACTGAAGTATAACTGGCATTGTATGAGTTCATCAGGGGAATATTCAGTGCTGTCATATGTGATTCAGAGATTCAGAGGACATGACTGTTATTTCGAAGACACGATTGTGGAAAGACTATGGAATTGAATGATGGAGCGAGAGAGAGAGAGAGAGAGAGAGGATGACTTACTGGAAACCCATTTGGGGATGCAAACACTTCTTGCAGTTTCCTTCTGTGGCACAACAACTTTTTGCATGCTGGAAGCCTCTTGATCTTTATTATTACTCATCATTACTCACCATGGGGTTTACATCTTGTTGAGCTAGTGTAAACCTTCCTTTCTTCTGTAACATGCATTTGTGGGAGTCAGGATGCGAATGCAAAATCTCAACATTTTTTATTATGGTTGATCCAGTATTGGTTATCATTGTACATTGCGAGGGTCATTACCTAGGTAATTAGAGTTATCAAAGATATACAGTATGTAAACCCTTCAATATTACAGTGCTGTGAAAAAGTATTTGCCTCCATCCTTATTCCTTCTGTTTTTGTGTATATCTCATACTAAATTGTTTCATAAATTAAAGCAAAGTCAAAGATAAAACAAAGGCAACCTGAGTAAACACAAAATACAGTTTTTAAATGATAATGTTATTTAATGAAGAAAAAAAATACCAAGTGGGCCTGTGTGAAAATGTATTTGCCCTCGTAGTTACTAATTCCCCAAATCTATTAAACTACATTCATAATGGGGTTCAGCTGGACTAGACTCAGCCAGGCCTGATTACTGCAAAACCTGTTTAATCAAATCAACACTTAAATAGAACTTTTTCAACAGCATGAAGTTGGTTAAAAGTTCTTGCCCAGTAACACACTATGCCAAAATTGAGAAATTACAGAAATGATCAGGAAGAGGGTGATTGAAATACATCAGTCTGGGAAGGGTTACAAAACAATTTCAAAGGCTCTGGGTCTTCAAAGGACCACAGTGAGAGCCATTATCTCCAAATGGAAAAACTCAGTACAGTAGTGATCCTTCCCAGAAGTGGCCGACCTTCCAAAACTCCTCCAAGAGCACAGCAATGACTCATCCAGGAAGTCACAAAAGAGCCAAAGACAACATCAAAGGACCTACAGGCCTCTCTTGCATAAATAAAGGTCACTGTTCATGACTTCACTCTCAGAAAGACTCTGGGCAAAAATGGCATCCATGGAAGAGTGGCGAGGTGAAAACCACGAATAACTCAGAAGAACATTAAGGCTCATCTGAATTTTGCCAAAACACACCTTGATGATCCTCAAACCTTTTGGGAGAATGTTCTGTGGATTGATGAGTTGAAAGTGGAACTGTTTGGAAGACAGGGATCTCGTTACAGCTGACATAAACCAAACACAGAATTTCAAAAAAAAGAATACCATACCTACGGTCAAGCATGGTGGTGGCAGTGTGATGGTGTGGGGATGCTTTGCTTTGGAAACATGAATTCTGCTCTCTACCAGAAAATCTTAAAGGATTTTTGAATAGTTAAAAAAAGCCATATTAATGTTTTGGAGTGACCTAATCAATGTCCTGACTTTAACCAATTGAGATGCTGTGGCAGAACCTTAAACAGGCAGTTCTTGCTCGAAAACCCTCCAATCTGGTGAACTAAAGCATCTCTGCTGAGAAGAGTGGGCCAAAATTCCACCACAGCGCTGTGAAAGACTGATCTCCAGTTATCGGAAGTGTTTGGTTGCAGTTATTGCTGCTAAAGGTGACAGAATCGGATTTTAAGTTTAAGGGGGCAGTTAGTTTTTCACATGGGTGATATGTGTTGGATAACTTTTTTGCATCAATAAAATAATAATAATAATAATAATAATAAAAATAATAATAAAAATAATACTAATAACTGTATTGTGTGCTTACTCTTCGTTTGAAGATCTAAAACAATTTAGTATGAGATATACACAAAAACAGAAGAAATCAGATCAGCAAATCAGCAAATTCTTTTTCACAGTACTGTATATTAACACAACATGTTATTGTCATAACAAGAAGTATAAAACACTCAGACCTGGAGACAAGAAGAAGGACACACACACACAAAGATGAGATCAAGGATGGAGACAAGACGTTCCTGTCTCAATAACTGTTTTTAAAAAAAATATATATGTTTAACAGAAAATCCTATGCACTGTAGCTTTAACTCTTTTTTTTTTATTTTATTTTTTTTTATCAGAGGCCAAAAAATGTAGTTTCCACCTGTATTGGGGGTGCCCATGTTCAGTATTGAATTTCTTTGTGATGTCAGAGTCCACTGTAGTGGTTAATTGCTGATATGAAAGTAGACACTCAGGGTATTTCTTTTTCTCCCCTAGCCTACTTGGTTTAAATATTATAATTTTATTGTGGCAGTTGTATACAGTGTTTTACTAACAAAAAAGCTTTAGTTTTATCTCTGCACCAGTGCTGCTGTGGAGACGTGTGACTTATTTGCCCAGCAGGGGGCTCACACCCCTCAACTGTCCCATAGCCCTGCTCCCCAGCAGCTAAACACAGACTCACGATACTCTACACACAGAAACCCAACAGTGTCCTGACTAATCTTATACCAGAATTGCAGTGATAAAATAATTTATTTGTTCATACTAATTGAAAATGTTTGATAAGTACATTTACATTCCACTGACACCAGTGCACTGAGAAGGGGTTAATTACCAAGAATTGGAGTTATTATTGTCTTTATTCATTTACATTGAACTTCATCATTTCAAGTATATTCAATTTTTTTGTTACTTGTAGTATTTTCACTTGAAACTGTGTTGCTCTTAAAGAAGTTATTTGAATGTTTATTTTTATGTGTACTTGAGCGAATATTTTATTACAGAAACTATACTTTTTACTTGAGTAGTGTTTGAATGCTCTACCCACCTCTATTCACGAGTTGCTACATTACTAATAAAAATTATTTATAGTATTGCTCCACTTTTAGAAAAGGTGTAAAATGGGCTATGTCAAACCTTATAGAATGTAATTGTTATTTTATAGTTTTCTGTTCCTCTGTCTCTGTCTAGATGTCAAACACTTCTCTTTCCTCGCCTCATCCCCACGGCTGCTCTCCTGCTCCTTCTGCTCCTCTCCCCTCTCCACCCATCTCTCCTGCGAAGACAGGGGTCGTGACCTTTCGCTCTCCTGCCACACGCCACCTTGCCCACCTCGATGCCTGGAGGAGGCACAGCTGGGAGCCGGGGGCAGCCTTGCAGGGAAACCCAGCCAGCGACACACGCAGGTACACACACACTCACATACATTATGTGTAAGTGTGTACTTTTAGTATTCAGCTGTGTTGGTGTCTGTGTTGATTGGATTGGTGTTGACAGGATTGCCCTCTTTACTTGCTGTATTCAAGAGCTTATATCTATTCTATCATCCATATTCTCTCTCTCTCTCTCTGTTCTCTTGTACTGCCAGTGTCAGTTTGGAAGATCTGGACATGGAGGAGATGGCGTTGGTACTGGGTGGTGCTCTGGGCTGCCACATTGCTCGAGACACGCACAGGTCCGTCACTTGTGAGGGCTCTTTGTCCTCTCTTACTGAGGAGGAAGCTGGGATTGAGACACAATCACAGCTGTGCTCAACACTGGAGGTGTGTATGTGAATGCTGTACGCTGTTTACACTCTAGTCTTTTGATCAGAGAGACAAAGGCCAAAGTCACTGTACACAACAGAATAGTAGTTCAAGCAGGGATTCCCAAAACTAAGGTCAGCTGCATGTGACAGCGGAAAGAGATGCACCCTTTCAAACACGCCTCTTAACTTAAAAAAAAACTGTGTCAAGCACTGCATGCTCATGCTCACCTTTTCAACTAGACTGGTAAGTCAGTGCAAGGAATATTCCTTTGGTTTCTAATGGCTTACTTTACACATTCAGTATGTATGTTACTCACAAAATAAAATGATGAAATGTTATAGTAATCCTGTATTATAAATCTGGAATGTCGTTAAGGCTTGAGGGTGTCAGAAAATTCATAATGTCCATTTGGGGCTGTTTGCCCAAAACGTCTGTGAATCCCTGGTTTAAGGATTTAATTAGCTGTTATTTTAGCCATTATTCTATTATTAGCTACATTTAATAGTCACAGAATGATGCATTTGAGAAGAATAAATTGAATTAATCATTATTAAATCATCCTGAAATTATCCCTTTTCCTCTTATACCACAGCAATTTACCAAGGAGTACATTTTTTTTAAATGATAAGAATAACACTTTTTATCCATTTTATAGTTTTGCCATAACAACACATAATTTTCAATCCATTTATTATTAGGCGTACTAGTCCCTGTGAATTAGCTGTCAATATAGAAATGAAAATTGATTACAAGGAGCGGATTAATATAAACCTGTACCTTGTCTTGTGCTTTTATAGAAAATTAATCACCAATCAGATTTCAGAATTCACTACTGCTGTGGTATAATGTTAATAACATGCACTGTAACTTTAGGAGCAGGCAAGTCAGATGTATAGCTGCAGTGTCTCAGCTCCAAGCCTCTGTGTGGTGAGACGCTCTGCCAAATCTTCTGCTCCTCGGCCTCGCTCATACTGCTATGGTAAGGAAACAGTGTGTGTGTGTGTGTGTGTGTGTGTGTGTGTGTGTGTGTGTTTAAGCTCTATAACAGTTTCTCTTTTTCTCTTCTCCCTGAACTGCATTTTGACCTTTCGAACATTTCCCACAATCATTTCATCACTCCCAAAAGATTCTTTCAACTATCTGTGGATAGATAGAACTGAGAGCCGACAAATGTGTCTAGCTTTTGTTTTTCAAATGATGCTTGTAAAAGTGAGACTGGTAAAAAGGGAAGACGCAAAATTCACAGTAATTTTTACTGTCTGATTCTATTTGCTATAATACACAATACATTTATTTTGTTCCCAGATAATAATGCAGAAAATGCCCTGTACTACCAAGGTGGAGGTTCCACTCAAAGGTTTGTAACCTGAGTTTTGAAAAGCTTTATTTATATTACCATTCATGTTCAGGTTAGTTATCTTCCCAAGTTAAAGATTAGTATTAGTATTAGTTAAATTTTAGTATTAAAAATGTTACTGTTTTTATTTTCAAAAAGTAGAGATATTAGTAGTATTAGTAGGAAAAGTAGAGGTAGTAGTATTAGAAGAAACATTAAAGGTAGTAGTAGTAGTACAGTGGTGCTTGAAAGTTTGTGAAAATTTGAGAATGTTCTATATTTCTGCATAAATATGAACTAAAACATGACCAAATTTTCTAAAAGTAGAGAGCAAGAACCCAATTAAGCAAATGAGACAAAAATATTATTTTTATGGATTAGAGGTAGCAGTATTAGTATTAGAAGTCGAGGTAGTATTAGTATTAGGAATAGAGGTAGTATTGGTAGCTGGATTAGAGGTAGTAATATTAGTATTATGATTAGTAGAGGTAGTAGTATTAGTAGTTGGTTTAGAGATAATAGTAGTAGTATTAGTAGGAGGAGTAGAGGTAGTAGTATTAGCAGGAGGAGTAGAGGTAGTAGTATTAGCAGGAAGAGTAGAGGTAGTAGTATTAGTAGGAGGAGTAGAGGTAGTAGTATTACTAGGAGGAGTAGAGGTAGTAGTATTAGTAGTTGGATTAGAGGTAGTAGTATTAG
>JANDJT010000021.1:16534825-16550727 GCA_024331685.1 Stegophilus panzeri | reverse complement strand
CGCAATGGACTTTAACAGGAAACATGGCAAGCACATCACACACAACATTGCTGCCAAACTTATTAACAAATTCAAAAAGTCTGGAAGTGTTCCGGACCAACCGAGACATAGTGGACATCCACGAATATCCACTGACGAAGGCGCAACCAATGTGTTGCTGGCAAACATAGTCCCCTGTGTATGGAGACTTTTGGGACACGCTGTAGAACAAGTGCATTAATATAAACCTATCGTTCATGTTAGAGCCGGAATGACTGTCCGAGCTGTGCAGTTATACACAAATAATGCGCACCATTTGACCAGTCAGATCCGAGTATTCAACCATGCTGTGCTGTTTTTGTCCTACACATGGACTTGTATGGTAAACACTCCACATACACAAATGTAATCGTTAATACTGAAAAGGAAATGTTTATTCGGCATTTTCCGAAGGAGTCTCCAGCGTCAGCGTGTTATAGCAGGCAGAGGTAAAGCTGTAAGTTTAAGTTGCCCAAGACGGGAAAGTATTCAGGACAGAGGATGTTGTGGTTTCTCGACAAGCTGTATATTTTGACTTATTAATGTCAAGAGGGGAAAAAAGAGAGGCTGGTGAAGTTATGATGTAAGTAATAACAGGAACGAACTTGTTTTTACAGACATTACATAAACGTTATGATATGCTGTTCTTTAATAACTAAGTAAATATCGACAGTATTGTCAAACTGCTGTGATGGAAACACTTTGGGACGTCATGTTACTGAAAAATAATCCACTTCACCGTTGATCACTTTCCTATAACAGCACACCCTGTTGTATTTTACTCCTTACATAACACACCCACATACACCATGCACACACACACACACACACACACACACACACACACACAGAGGCACAGGGGACTACATACTCATTGCCAGAACTACTGGCACAACACAGCAAGACTAGTGTAGGGTATAAGATTTATTATTATTATTATTTTTTACAGTAGCCGCTTCTCCTCGCTGTGAAAATTACAGCATGATTTTTGTTAACATTTCTTCAATCACGTTTAATTGCCTCAGGTCTGCTTGGGAGAGTGCATAGTGCATCATGTGACTGGACTTCCGAGGCAGTTCTTTTTCTCTTTTTCTCTCTTCACACACACACACACACACACACACACACACACACACACACACCAACTGATAAACACTTGATTTGACCTCAAAAACACACATATGCCTCAACACAATGGTTTATGTTAGGAAAAGGAAAATGTCTGAGCAGTTCCAGCCATGTGTAATGTCTGCCTTTTTGCAGTTTAGTTGACTCTCAGTTCCTGTTTGCAAAATCAGTTTATTCAGAAGAAGGCCTCTGTGCACTAAATAGTCATCAAACGTATGTGTTAGTAATTTGTAGGAATGCTAATTATGTAAAACACGTGAACGTTTCTGAAGCCCCTCACACGTGAAACAGACAAGCTTCCATTCGAACCATTTTAACATTACAGTTCACACCAACTCTTTTACTTGAGTAAAGGCACACACACACACACGCTGTGTTTTTTATGCGCCATGCCTATTTTATTTTTCACTTGTGTGCGAGGGAAGCATAAACTCTGTAGTCCATTCAGATCACACACTATTACTTTCTAATAACATATTACACTACATCACTGCTGAATTCTTCTCGAATCTTCTTGAATCTCGAATTCTCTACAGGACCACACATCTGACACTAGTTCCCGCTGTAATGTATGTTATATTAACAAAGATAGACGTACCATTATTGATATTGTGGAGACAAAATGTTTCTGTAGACTTCTGAATTCATTCTGCTGCTACTGTCATGATTTACATCATCAATAAAGATTAGTGAGACTGTTCCAGAAGCAGCCATGCAAGCCCAAGCCATGACACTACCTCCACCATGTTTCACAGATGAGCGTGTATGTTTTGGATCATGAGCAGATCCTTTCTTTCTCTATACTTTGGCCTTTCCAGAGTTATTTATTGTATAAACAATCGATTTAACAGGACACACCTGGGTAACAAGAAACCCCTGTCAGTCACATGTTCCAGGATTTTCGCTTGCCTACAAATTGGGTGGTCTGATACAAAATTTACGATGATCTATGTCATTTAACACATCCACATATAAATACCAGGAAATTAAAGCTGAAATTCTAAACTCTCTTCTCAACAGCTTTAGAGGAGACTGTATAAGGAAGAAATACAAAAGGGTGTAATGTTATTGGAAATAATCCACTTTATGGTGGTAACAGTAACTCTGCTTTGCGTCAGGCCGCCACCGTTGATTATTTTCCTAACACGGTAGAAATTTGGCAAAGAGCACGCCCTGTCTTGTTTTATTCCTTTCATATACCACCACATTATGGATGTGCAGAAAGCGTTTCTATGGTAATGATACTCATTATATCAGCACAGAGAAAGAAAATAAACACAAATATGTTGTTTGTTTACCGTCCCACTGTTTGCAAAATGATTTAGGGCAGTCTCCTACAGCTCGGTCGTGCTGATATTTATCAGTCAGGATTAAGCCTCTCACAGCAGAACCTTCCATTCAGAACAATCTGAATCAATCCGAGCACGTATTATAGAAAGGAAACTCAACCTTTAGCACACCGTGTTCGCTAAAGTCTTAGGCGTAACATATCCTGTGGTGCTGGTGACATTACCGTAAAACGTTTTTGAAAGTTAAGCTGTTAAAAACGTTTTTACATATATAAGCTTACGGCGAGAATGAATCCAATCTGTAATGTACACAGTTAATTAATTCTTTTTAAAAACGTACTTACTTAGGCGAATATACAGTACAATGAAGCTTTATACTGGCTGTAGCTGCCGTTATATGGTATGTACAGTAGGTGATGTAAGCTGTATCATTATGGTGTGAACCATATCCCCATGAGTTTTAAAAGACTTCCAAAGCATCCTCTATTCTGTGTTTGGAGGAAACACAGAATCTAATAGGCTATTGTGGATAAAAGCACTCTAAGCATATATTTTCAGTGAGAAGTGCTTTATAAGAAATACAGCACTTCAGAAACTCTTATTGGAGTTTTGGGTTGGTTTATTTTTTTAGCCTGACATTATTCCAAGTGGTTCATGCCAAAAATGACTGACAGACCGCCTACCCATATTTTCACCCCCCACACACCCCCCCACTAGCTTCAGCGTGCCCCTACCAGCATTCTTGTACCCAGTACTTAAAAAAATATTACATTGAATGCAATGTGTGTGTTGGTGTTCCCCATTCTGAGTGAACTATATTATTGCTGCCTTGAGTGGAAAATGGGAAGGAGGTACATGTGGGTGTTTCAACCTTTGCTTCCATTCTTTTACTGCTAAAGACACACACACACACACACACACACACACACACACACACACACAAACCCCTTAATGCCTGTATTAATTCTTCCTGCCAGGTTTTGTGTGTTTTATGCTGAATGACAAGACATCATACGATACAGATGCTGACACCTTGTGTTTACCACACACACACACACACACTCACACACACACAGACACACAGACAAACAAGCGCACAGACTCCCAGCAGCACACCACTCCCACGCACTAACCCGTACTGTTAACCTACAACACACACACACATTCACACACAGAGCAAAAAAAATTGTTGTTAGTTTGTTTTCAACGGTTGTTTAGTTGATTTTTTGGCTGCATCTTATTACTCTTAAAATAAACATTGCAAGTAACTGCATTCTGTTCTGCTCTAATCACTGTTGATCAAATCATGGCAAAGTACTGTAAATTTGCAGTAATTTGTTTGGAATAAACACTGCTAAATACTGCTCTTGGTTGAACAGCAAGGAGCTGGCAAGATTTTCCCAGTTACATACTATGTTTGGACGTACAGTGCTGTGAAAAAGTATTTGCCTGATTTCCTGATTGCTTCTGTTTTTGTGTGTCTCATACTAAATAATTTTAGATCTTCAAACAAAATACAGCATAAAACAGAGGAAACCTGAGTAAACACACAATACACTTTTTAAAAAAAATATTTATTTCTTTATTTTAATTGAATAAAAAAAAAGTGATCCAGCACGTATCACCCATGTGAAACTTTAATGTTTCTTTTTTGAGTCATTCAGAGATGAAACTTGAGTTTCAATTTATGGACTAAAGACCAGACATTCTCTTTTAGGATATTCTGGTAGAGAGCAGAATTCATGTTTCCCTCAGTTATTGCAAGTTGCCCAGGCCCAGAAGCAGCAAAGCATCCCCACACCATCACACTGCCACCACCATGCTGTAGGTATGATGATCTTTTTGTGGAATTCTGTGTTTGGTTTACGTCAGATGTAATGGGACCCCTGTCTTCCAAACAGTTCCACTTTCAACTCATCAATCCACAGAATATCACAGAACAGGTTTGAATATCATCAAGGTGTGTTTTGGCAAAATTCAGACGAGTCTTAATGTTCTTCTGAGTTATTAATGGTTTTCACCTCGCCACTCTTCCATGGATGCCATTTTTGCCCAGTGTCTTTCTAATAGTGGAGTCATGAACAGTGACCTTTATTGATGCAAGAGAGGCCTGTAGGTTCTTTGATGTTGTCTTTGGCTCTTTTGGGACTTCCTGGATGAGTAGTTGCTGTGCTCTTGGAGGAATTTTGGAAGGTCAGCCACTTCTCAGGAAGGTTCACTACTGTGCCGAGTTTTTCCATTTGGAGATAATGACTCTCATTGTGGTCCTTTGGAGTCCCAGAGCCTTTGAAAAAGTTTTGTAATCCTACCCGGACTGATGTATTTCAATCACCTTCTTCCTCATAATTTCTGGAATTTCTTTCAACTTTCGCATGCTGTATTACTGGGTAAGACTTTTAAACCAACTTCATGCTGTTGAAAAAGTTCTATTTAAGTGTTGATTGGATTGAACAGGGTTTGCAGTAATCAGGCCTGGTTGTGTCTAGTCCAGCTGAACCCCATTATGGATGCAGTTCATAGATTTGGGGAATTAGTAACTACGGGGACAAATACATTTTCACACAGACCCAGTTGTTATTGGATAACGTTTTTGCTTCAATAAATAAATTATCATTTAAAAACTGTATTTTGTGCTTACTCCTGTTGCCTTTGTTTTATCTTAGCTTTTGCTTTAATTTATGAAACAATTTAGTATGCGACATACACAAAAACAGAAGAAATCACAATGGGGCAAATACTTTTTCACAGCACTGTAGTCAAGTCAAGTTGGCTTTTATTGTCATTCCTCTATATACAGTAACTTGTATACATTGGAATGAAATGTTATTTCTCAAGGGCCCTGGTGCAAACCAAAATGTGCAGCTACACGACAGTGTGAGACGAGTACAAAATATACAATAAGCACACAGGATAATAAATACACAGGATAGTGCACAGTGATTATTGCATTCATTATAATGTGTAGATGCCACTGGGCTTTCTTGGCTATGCAAGAGGTGTTGAGAAAAGGTCCGCTCACACCACATCAAAGAACTTGAAGCTTTTGACTCTCTCCACAGTTGCTCTGTTGATGTGCAGTAGAGACTGATCATCACGGGTTCTCCTAAAGTAAACAATCATCTCTTTTGTTTTATCGACATTGAGGGAAAGATTGTTGTCCCTGCACCAGTCTGTGAGCTGCTCCACCACCTCCCTGTATGCTGATGAGGCCCACAAGTGTAGTATGATGATGTGATTTGAGCTGTACTTTGCAGCACATTCGTGAGTCAGTGGCGAAAACATCAGTGGGCTGAGTGCACATCCCTGGGGAGTGAGGTGTTCAGTGTGTTGGTGCTGGAGGTGGTGTTGCCGATCCTGATGCACTGGCATCTCCTAGTCAAAAAGTCCAGGATCCAGTTGCAGAGAGAGGTGTTCAAGTCCAGCAGGCTCAGCTTTCTTATGAGTTCCTGTGGGATGATTGTTTTGAATGCTGAAGTGAAGTCTATAAACAGGATAATTGTCATTTTTGTCCATGTGGGGCAGAGACAGGTGGATGGCAGCAGATATTGCATCCTCTGTTGAGCAGTTAAGGCAGAAGGCATATTGAAATGGGTCTAGTGTGGTGGGAAGACTGCTGTTTATATGTTTCATGAGTAGCCCCTCAAAGCACTTCATGATGCTAAGTGCTGGTAGTCATTGAGGCAGGACCCAGATGGATTCTTTGGGATGATAGTTGTTGCCTTAAAGCACACAAGGACAACTGTTTGGCTCAGGGAGATTTGGAAGATGTTTGTTAGGACTTCTGCAAGCTGCTAAGCACATTACCTGAGCATCCAGTCAGGTATTTTGACAGGAGCAGCAGCTTTCCATGGGTTAACTCTGGACTGATGTCCACTGCAGTCAAACAAAGTACTTGGTTGGTGGAAGTAGGTGTGGTGGTCTTCCTTGCCAGCATGGCGAGGCATTGGTATCACATGTCGGTCCTGAATGTCTTGCCACATATGCCTTTTGTCCTTGGCGTTTGATAAGTGTCTGTGAATATTCGGCCTCTCTGTTACCCTGGGACAGATATTGGTCTTAGAGAGCTGCCATGCCATCTGAAAGCAGCATCTCAGGTTTTCAGCATCTCAGGTTTTCAGTAGTGTGTGCACTTGCTAATGTAGCCAGTGACTGATGCTGTATATTCCTCCAAATCTGTGGCATGGTCATATGGTCATAGATTTATACACTATATGGCCAAATGTTTGTGGACACCTGACCATTACACCCATATGTGGGTCTTCTCCAAATTGTTGCCACAAGGTTGGAAGCGCACAATTGTATAGAATGTCTTTGTATGATGTAGCTTTAAGATTTCCCTTGACTGGAACTATGAGGCCCAAACCTGTTGCAGCATGACAATGCCCCTGTGCACATTGTGAGGTCTTTAAAGACATGGTTTACCTAGGTTGTAGTGGAAGAATTCAAGAAGTCTGCATAGAACCCTGAACTCAACCACATCGAACACCTTTGGGATGAATTGGAACGCCGATTGCGTGTCAGGCCTCCTTGTCCAACATCAGTGCCTCACCTCACTAATGCTCTTCTAGCTGAATAAGCACAAATCCCCACAGCCACACTCCAAAATACAGCCGCTAATTGCTAATATGACTGTAGGGTTAGGCCTGTGTTGTAGACAGTAAAAACCTAAATCCACAAGTATAAAAGACTGAATGAAGGTGGTGTGCCAGTACAAGCTTTTCATTTTCATTACTTCCTGTATTTCTGCATTATAGTGTTGAACTTCATGTGCTTTGTTAATAATTTGTGTGAAAACAGGCTCCCAGCACACGATAGGCCTGGAAAAGTTCAGGCCTTTCAACTAGAATGCTGCACAGGTTTTTGAAACTGTGTTAATATGTTTATTTACTTATCTATAAGTTATGTATGAGCTGTTCACACCAAATCAAGATAATCTTCAATGAGAATTTTAAGTTGATCTAACTTTGATCGCCACACTTAATCTTGTGTGAGATGAGAAATATGGCTCCTTATAAGCAAGGACAGAAGTTGCGCTACATACCTGTCTAGTTTATTTGCATTTGCTTTTATTTCACAAGATTTATTTTTGCATTTGAATGAAGAAATCAACTATTTACATGAGTGTTTCCCCTAAAAAAAGCACATTTTGGATGCACTGCGCAAGGTCATAAGAAATAATACCAACAACCAAATCATGCCCCAGACATGGTGGACGACCAAGTCTGAATGTATTTTATTTGGGCAAAGAATTGAATTGGTTAATTAATGCCTTCTTTCATTCTTGACTCAAGTCACTGCTGCTCAATAACAGTTTTATACCTGTTTATTATTCCTTGAGGACAAAAACTTTGTTTTGTGTGCTTGTTCTAAAGTTTTCATGATATACTAGATTGTCTACCACATTTGCAATTACTGTTCCTCATAGTGTTTGACCATTTCCAGTGCAAGCCCTTGACATTCAATACTCTTGAGGTCATTAACAACGTAATATTTCTCCTCCCTACTGAGGGGGACTAACTGTTTGGGTTCAGTTCTCGTAATGAGGTCAAATCTAAGAACTGGTCATGCACACTGCAAGCATTTTATGCTCTTTTCTACCAGAGACTAAAGAATTAACCACCTCGAATGAATTCAGATAGAGGATTTTGGATAAGAGGGATTTTGTTGGAAAAGCTCATTTCTTGAATCTTCCATATCCTTAAGAGCATCTGTTTTCTTCTGTGATTGAGCAACAATGCTGTAAGTATTGTAAGAGTTTCTGTGACAGTGATGTAATAGCAAAAGCAGGTCTTACCCACTGCATTAGTCTCCTTTTTCTTTTTCTGGTTGTTCAACCATCTTGTCCTCCTGAAAACTGAATAAAACACAAAGTTGTTTAGAAACATGTCTTTGTCAACAGTGTTAATAGAAACATCAGGTTCTTTCACAATATGCCCATGAAAATCATCAGAAACCTCTAGATTTTTCTAGTGTTTGATGGCCCAGGTCTACAGCCACCAGGAAGGGTTATTAAATTTGTATACTAGACAAATGAGATGAAATTGTGAATTTCACATTTTTAACAAAAATTCTACCTCTAAAGGTATTTTTGCCAATCTTTGATGTGTGATTTTTGATGTGCGAACCCATTAATTTGTAGCTCTTTTCACTGTGAGTTCTGTACATGTGCCATTTAAAGGATGAGAATGTAAAAAAAAAGGCATCCATTTCCCCCAAATTTAAATATGACATTCAGACTTTTTTTCTGTACATTGTGGCATGAGTTACTAAAACTGTAATGGATTTGGCTCTCAGTGGTTTTTCACATTCTTCAGTTTTTTTCATCTCAGTCAGCGATACAATCTCTACATGCAGATTTGTGCATTTCCATTGACAACTTTATATACATGATCATGTCTACTAGAAACAGCAGCAGTTAATTAGTAAATAAGTGGCAGCATCCAACAAAGGGCATGTCTTTCTAAACATTATAGATGTGTCCTTCACTTTCCTTCACTTAAAGAGTTATATGTTAAAAATGCTAATAGTTTCCATTCCTATCCTCATGCATGCAAACAACTGATGTATTGCTTCCTCACTGTGTTTGTTCAAGCAGCCTAACATCTACATCCTTGCATCTACATAGTCGCAGATACAGAGCTGCATAAATGTAATTCGGGTTACTGATACTTTCAAAAGCACTTGTTTCAAATGTAGGTTATGGCCATGCGTTAGATAAAGCAGGACTATATTAGCCAGAACTATATTTATTTAACAACAATATGACTTATAGTGTAGTGCTAGAATAATGCAACATACCGTAAATGGTCTGTCTTTTGTGCAATGTCCTCCGCTTATGCTGCATGGTAGGACAGCATTCCCATAAATTGAACTTGAGCCGATATCAGGTGAACGCAACTGATTATGAGTTAACAAGTTTCAGTAGACTAATTAGATCATTACCTCATGACAACTATGCAGTTTTGCTAAGCTCGTGCCCACTGTAGTCTCAGATTTCTGTTCTCAGAGTGTTTTGCATTCTGAGATGCTTTTCTGCACACCACAGTTGTAAAGAATGGTTATTTGAGTTACTGTAGCCTTCCTGTCAGATTGCAGCAGTCTGTCCATTCTACTCTGACACTAACAACCATGTCACAGTCAAAATCACTAATTTCTTTGTTGTTGTGGATATTCATAATACCAGCTTATATGTACATAAAAAGCTGCTATAAGAAAATGGACCATTGCAATACCTGCCATAGTACTCCAGGAGATAAACTGTGCAAAACTGGTGATAAACTAGTATGCTATGATGTATAGACTTTTAACAGTGTTGAACTGTTCATCAGTCATCCGATTCCAGCCACCAAAAGTACATTGATATGTAAATGAATATAATGAATTGTACAGTTTTGCACTCTTAAGACCACAGATTATTACTGAGAAAACAACAGCAATTTTTTTTACACACACACACATTTTCTCTCATCTGCCATGGAATAGCTCTGAAGAGCAGCTCCTTGATGGAGTGGTAACCCACGGCAACGCTCTACTCTTGCTCTCTCTCTCTCTCTCTTTCTCTCTTTTTATCTAAATCGCTCTCACACATAAAAACAGAATAAGAGTTAATATAATATAATGTCCATTTTCCCACCCAAAGTAAACTAAAGAACAGTCCTCAGTAATCTTGACTGGCCAAAGCATGACGCATTGCAGTCACACATGCTTCTTTAAGGTTTAGAGGCCATAGCCTATATATACAAATGAATATTATATAATAAACTATCATTTGAACCCATTAACAATATTAACTTTGAATATTAATAACTCAATACACCCTATATAATTGTCATCAGTACTATGTAGCTTATTAATTTGAGAGATGTATTTATGTTTTATGTCCATTATGTCTATCAACTAAGTCTTGTTTTAGCCAGAAATGCTATTCCTGTATAATCCCACCAGTATATAGACTGCAGTATGAGTCAGACGGCTACAGTATCAGCACATTCCCACCTCTCGGCCAAAGTCAGTCTTTTAATTCCTCTTCACACTTCTTGTATTGATTAGGGCATTTAAATAGGTAATAAATAATATTTCCTGTATGATGTAACTAAAGAATGATTCATTTGTTCAATAGCTATTAAGTAATACCTTATTTTGTGTGTGTGTGTGTGTGTGTGTGTGTGTGTGTGTGTGTATGTGTGTAAATGCAAGAAACAGCAAGAGCAGAGCAAGAGAGAAAATGCTGAAACACTGTGAAAAACCACCCACAGAGCAATCTGTCCTGTTCTGAGAGAGAGAGAGAAAATGGTAACTCAAGTTGAATAGCTGGTGGTGTTCACAGGGTGAGCGATCCTCACTGCAGATCTCACAAGAATAGTGTGTACAAAATGTACTGTGACCATCGGCTCTAATAGCAAAAAAATGAATACTCTCTCCTGCTCCTTAGTTTAAGCAAATTGACATCATCTGCTTTTAAAGGTAATTTCTAGGTGCAAAAGCATTACAAGGTTTTATCAAAGGTTAGAACAATACATATACAGTATATGGCTAAAGTATGTGGACACCTGACCATCATACCCATATGTGCTAACATTCCATTCCAGATTTCGTCCCCATTTGCTGTTATAATAACCTCCACTCTTCTGGGAAGGAGTTCTACTAGATTTTGGAGCATGGCTGTGGGGATTTGTGATCATTCAACCCTAAGAACATTAGTGAGGTCAGGCACTGATGTTAAGTGAGGAGGCCTGGGGTGCAGTCGGTGTTCCAGTTCATCCCAAAGGTGTTCAGTGGGGTTGAGATCAGGGCTCTATGCAGGACACGCTATGCAAGTTCTTCCAGTTCAACCTTGGGTAATCATATCTTCATGGAGCTCACTTTGTGCCCTGGGGCATTGTCATGTTGGAATATGTTTGGGAAACTGTAATGCTACAGCATCTAAGGACATCCTATACAATTTTGTGCTACCAAATTTGTGGCAGCAGTTTGGGGAAGAACCACATATTGGCGTAATGGTCAGGTGTCCACATACTTTTGGTCATATAGTGTGTCTCTGGCCAAGCAATATTCAGTGTGTTTCTTTTGTTTTTAAAATCTTTTTCCTCATGGCATTTAGTCAAATACAAAAACAGAATACGCAAACTGATCAGAATGCGGTTGTAAAAAAAAAAACAAAAAAAAAACCTTCATACCATTCACTCCTAAAGAGTAGATTAAGTAAGGAATATAGCATGACAGGCCATGCTGTTATAAGAAAATAATCAACAACCAGGTGGTGTGACGCACCAAAATATTTAGGTAAGGGTTGCGGGGACCTAAAGTCCCACATGACTGGTCTGCTTGGCCATTCTGTTTTCTTGATTTTGAAACTTGCACTCTCTTCTCTATAGCCTTTTTAGTGGCAGATCCAGCGAATGAACCTGATACACATGGCAGACATGACAGGGTTTATATCCATCCAGCAAAGTGTAGACCATGGTAACTACACTTGGCATCGTGCATAAAACAGGTTGGCGATGACCTGTCTTGTATCCATGCCTAGGTTTCTCGCTTCTAGGAGCAAGGTGCAAAATATAGCCTTGGTCTCATGTTGTTCATGTTATCTTTTCTTTTTGGATGAACAAAGTTTGACAAGAAGCAATTCCATCCAACCATCCATACCACCTATCCTACATAGGGTCACAGGGGAGCCTGGAGCCTATCCAAGGGACCTTGGGTACATGGCATGAGACACCCTGGACGCGGTGCCAACCGCACACACTTTCACACACTACAGACAATTTGGAAATGCCAATCAGCCTACAGCACATGTCTTTGGACTGGGGGGAGGAAACCAGAGTACCCGGAGGAAACCCCTGAAGAATAGGGAAAACCTGCGAACTCCATGCACACAGGGCGGAGGCAGGATTTGAGCCCCCAACCACAGAGGTGTGAGGTAAACCTGCTAATCACTAAGCCACCGTGCCCCCAAGAAGTAATTCCTTCTTCTAGAAAACATTGGCACAATGCATAAATGAAGGCACTAGTTAAAGTAAAAGCTAGGCCTCAAAGGATTTAATGGTGACTCTTGACTCTTGATCTTAACTCAGTCTTGCATTCAGTTGAACTCAATCTTAACTTGGCCTCCACCCCCTTAAGACTTGGTCTTGACATGATCTCAGACAGACCTGGTTTTGGACTTGACAATGGTGGTCTTGAACACAGCCCAGAGGCTGACCTGTTCGTGATTGTAATACTAGCTAGAGTGCATGCTATGAAGTCTGGGGGTGGTTAACAATCCTTTAAAGCTCTTAAGTAAATCATTACACTGTAGCAAGATCAACCTCAAGATCATCCGTCCTCATCCTACTCGACCTCCCTGCTGCTTTCGACACTGAATCATCAGATCCTCCTGTCAACTCTCTCCAGTCTAGGCATCACCGGAATGGCTCTGTGCTGGGTGAAATCATATCTCACAGGCAGATCCTTCAAGGTATTGTGGAGGGGAGGAGCTTCTGAAACTCAGCAACTCACAACTGGGGTTCACAGGGGTCAGTTCTGGGTCCACTCCTCTTTTCTATTTATACTACATCTCTGGGGCCTGTGATTGAGTCTCATGTCTTCTCATATCATTGCAATGCTGATGACACCCAGCTCTATTTGTCCTTCCAGCCTGATGATCCATCTGTCTCTGCACGAATCTCTGCTTGCCTGTCTGACATTTCAGACTGGATGAGGGAACACCACCTTAAGCTCAACTTGGCAAAAACTGAGCTTCTCATCATCCCAGCCTGCCTCTCAATAAACCACAACTTCACTTTATAGCTCGACTCAACCACACTCAAGCCAAACAGCACAGCCAGGAACCTTGGGGTTACTTTTGATGATAGCTTGAACTTCACAGACCACATTTCAACAACTGCACGGTCCTGTAGGTTCAATCTGTACAACACCTAGAAAATCAGACCCTATCTCACCGAACAGACTATACAGCTACTAGTCCAGGCTCTTGTCATATAAAAACCGGACTACTGCAACTCACTACTCTCGGGCCTCCCAGCCAGCTCCATCAAACCCCTTCAGATGATTCGGAATGCAGTAGCATGCCTTGTTTTCAACCAGCCCTAAAGGACCCATGTTACACCCCTCTTCATCTCCCTCCACTGGCTTCCTGTAGCCGCCCGCATCGAACTCAAGGCCTTGATGCTCACGAACAAGACCTTGTCTGGAACAGCACCCTCCTACCTCAACACTCTCCTTAAGGCTTACAATGCCTCACGCAATCTGTGATCGGTTAACAACTGATGCTTAGTAGTGCCTACTCAGCGCGGCTCAAGGTCCCTTTTCCAGAACCTTCACACTAACTGTTCCTCAGTGGTGGAATGAACTTCCAACCTCAATCCTGACAGCAGAATCTGTCACTATTTTCAAAAAACCACTAAAGACCCACATCTTCCGTGAGCACTTAACTAACTCCTAACCTGCCAACCTCACATTATTTAAAAAAAAAAATTACACTGGCTCTTACACCTCTACTCTGCTCACTTTGTTCTCTCGAACTTATTTAAAAATCTTGTATTGTAGCACTACTTGTATTGTTCTCCGCTTGACATATCGCGTTGCTTGTATTTCCTCATTTGTAAGTCGCTATGAATAAAAGCGTCTGCTAAATGAATAAATGTAAATGTAAATGTAGATGTAGAAGTGAATTTCCTTGACTGGCACAGTGTGAAAGAGCACATTTGGTGGCATTTGTTGTACATCACTATCCAATACTCAGTACTTGGACTGTATCCATTTTGTAGCTGGCTGTCTGCTTTTATTATTATTTTTTTTTTTATTATTTATTTTTTTTATTATTAGCCTCGAAAAATCTCCCAGACGCAGTTGTAAACATAGTATCCCCATGTTCGTGAGCCATGGAACAGGCAGGAAGACCGGTCATTTGGCTATAAGGGAGACTTTGTTGAAGGACATGAGCTTCTGTGCTGCCTGGTGGTCTGTCGTCCATAGACCTTGAACATGAATCGAATTTCATTCTTATTTCTGTGCCTGTCAGTCATTGCTGAATGTAAGTGTTTTCAAATAGCCAGCTGTGGTGTTTAGGTCAGATTCTACTCCAAATCTGCTAGCTGGTTGTACCATGTCAGCATCAGCATCACTTCATAATCAGCATCTGTAAGATATTTAATGCTGAGGCAAAGGACATATAGCTGTTATTTTCAGCACTGTTCAGACCAGTCTTGCAGCATGGCTTAATTAAACACTCACTGTGGTGAGTGAAAAAGTGGTTTGTTATGTGGAAGGAAAACCAGTTCTAGCCCCAAAGCTGTGTATTAGTGGAAACCTGGCAGCACATACACTCCTGTTGCACACTGTTACTTGTTGTCATGACTGTTATATTCCTTTAAGCCAATAAAAAAATGTTTTTATTTTTTTTATTTATTTTTTTTTTACTTCTGTTATTGAAGAAAGATGGAGGTTTGATTTAGAAATATAGTTTGGACAAATTGTATTAGTTTTACTTAAAAGATATTACTGATTTTATATACTGTATGCATACTTGACACCATTGAGCTGAACACTTCATTGTGTATTCACTTTATTTGGTAGAAATTTTGTATGTATGCATGTCATTACAAATCCAGAAGCAGCCGCCCACTTTAAAGTTCTTAGACTCTCCCAATAAACCCAAGGACTGAGCTCACCGTTGGCATGGTGACAGATGTGGTCAAGGCAAGAAAAAAGCAACCTACCCTCCAAAAATAAACTTTTTTCCATTTGTCCTCTCCACTTCTCCCTGTCTCTCAACACTGAATAACGAGTGCATAACTCTGATCAAGCTCTTCCTTTCTCAACCACGGTAGTGAAGTGCAGCAGTAGTTATGTCGCTAGATCTATAGCTGAGGTAGGATATACTTATTCAGACTTATTTATACTTAGTTTATATTATGGGTGGAACAGTATGATAAATTTATGATAAGTTGTCGTCACGGTTTTAAATTCATAATTTATCATCTCTGGTGAAAGACGTCATGGAAGTAAAGCGATTCCCATAATGCTGGCATGCCATCCATTCTCTTATCGCACCCCCTTGTTTGAGCTAATGTGGCCTTCAAATGGTGTGAATAGAGCACCAGATATGATTTATTGATCAGAGATGAACATCTCTTGTTCAGTCTGAGACATTTTATTTTCATAGGTCTACTGTTAGACACAGCAGATTTTGGCCTTTACTGTTGGCCAGAAAGTGCTTCAGTCCCTGCAGAGTGCACACACACATGGTTTTCAAGACATCACCATGGTCCTGAACACTTCATGCTGTACTCGCTTTCCTGTCAATCACAGTGGCACTAGCCAATTGTGGGCATCATGCATGCGGTTTTCACCCTCCCTGGCTGGTAGCTGTTGTATGATGGGGAGAGCTGACTGGTGGGTGGGAGATGGCAGGTGACCAAATTAGGGAAGAAAATGGGGGAAAATTCTAAAACAAATAAAACTAAA
>JANDJT010000021.1:16498796-16525690 GCA_024331685.1 Stegophilus panzeri | reverse complement strand
TATCTTTGTAACATGTTTTTTTTGTCATATCTTAGCTGACTCAATTAGTATGATTGTGTTTTTCGTGTCTGCTTTCAATACATAACATTTTGACTCATACTTGTGAAGAACGAGGTAATAACATTGATGAATAAAATAGTTGTACGGTTGTAATATGATATATGACCGAATTCGGTTTGTGTTTTTATTGCCCTTTTTTTTAACTGAAGCTCCGAAGGTTGGCTCTTACTATACATTAGTGTATCGTATACATAAGACTTCAAAATATACATTATGTATAATTAACAGAGAACTGCAGTGCAGTATGTAGAGTATAATATGCAGCCTCGAGCCAAGGTCTGTAATTACGTAAGGAAATAATAGTGTTGTTGAGCAGGGGCGATAGAAGAGTACAGAGGGGTGGTGGTGTTATAGATTGGATTTTTAAAAAGGCTGTATTGATGCCAGTTGGTTTGAGTTTTAATGGCTGGATATAGACTGTTGTTATTACATTTAGATACAATTGATACATTTATACTAGAGCGTTTGTCAGACGCCATCTTGTAGTCTCTATCAAAACATGTCTCCTCATACTAGTACAAATAGGTCAGGGTCTAAGAATACACCCAAGTGACACTGATTCGATTTTCTGCCTTAATGTGACACACATCTGATTTTTGTCAGGGGACACAAACGTCCAATTTTTTCAAATCAGACCTGAACCACTTTCATATCTGGTTATAGATGGGATACATGTCTGATAAGTTGCCATGTGGCATGAATAAGAGCAATCAGATCAGAACTGTCGCACCTCACGTCAGGAACTCTGCCCATCGGACAGTTAGACAACCTTAACACACTGTTTGTTTTCAAATCAGCTCTTACACTGCATCTGACTAAAGGTTGTAACTTGTCATTTCTGACCAGTAGGAATAAAACACCCCCACAACTCAGAATTCCGACTCAGGAACTTCTCCTCAATTCCGAGTTCAGCAAGTGACGTCAGATCAACATGGCTACTCTCAGCTTGAACAAAGTAACGCCTTCAAATGAGTTATACTGTGTATACAAGTATTAGCTTTAGCTCAGTCAAAATACAGACATATTGGCTTTGTTAAATCTATAACACTGGCTATACAGTTTGCTGTTTTGAGGAGGAAAATATACAATCACTCATCACAGTTGTTAACAAAATATGAACATGGAGGCGTCCATGTCTTTTCCCCACTTGGTACGTCAAACACACAGCGTTCGAAATTGATGTAATTCCGAGCGCCGACTTCCTACTTCCAAGGTAAGTCGAACGCTGCATTAAAACGAGTACATATCTACACATCCCGAAACGTTCAGAGACGTTAGCATTCAGGGAGAATTCCCACCTTATGCTCAGTGTTCCTTGGATTTGCGCCAGATTTGCCCTGACAAAATAAATAAATATTGAAGATGAATGAATGAATTTACAGAGAAGTAGCTGTTTGTCAGCGTTGTTGTACAGATGAATTGGTCTGTATTTGTGACGGTTTTCATAGCAGCATTTCTGGATTAATAGCCCCGAATGCAGAAGTGCGCACACAAAAGAAGAATTTCACACACTTGAGCAGAAAACTGAAGGTCATGCTTTAAAGCTGTGTATTTGCTCTGCTGGAGGGTGTCAAGCTGGAGCGAGTCAGGCATTCACATTTTGCAAATGAAGAATCTACAGTATATACAGTATTTCTCCAGGAGTATTATTTTTGCCTGTACTTTATGCTTATGTTCAGTTGAGGAGAAATGGTGATGCTACACTTAGGATGCAATGCACCCTCAATTTCTAGGAAGCTCTTATCTGCTGTGTAATTAGCTGTACGGTCATGAGGAATGAAGTAAGAAATTGTGGTCGAAGTGTGACATCATTTATTTATTCTAGTAAGGATGAAGTAGTCGTATTGTTCAACGTCACCTTTCTATCGTGTTTGGATTAAAATGGTCCATTCATTTTACTCAAAGTTAAATAACTGCTAAGAATAGAACGATATATATATATATATATATATATATATATATATATATATATCAGTCAGCTGAGTACCTGAATGTACTGAATGACCAGGTTATCCCATCAGTATCCCACCATTTTATTTTCTTCCTTCAGAATGTCATGCAACAGGAAATACTGTGTTTAATCAGTCCATACACGATTTTGCTGAGTTTTTTGTGAAAATGCTTGATTTTGCTGCGGCTTTTTTCAAAATTTGCGATGCAATTCGTGGATTTGTTTTGTGCTTTTTTTTTCCGGAATACTATTTGAATTGGATGAAATAGTTTTGCGCGATCTTTTACAGTGATGTTTGTTGGTAAATGAGACCTTTTAGCTGTACTCATGTTTGACGCACGTGAATCGAAGAGGTCTTTGTGATGTCTTCACATGACGCCCAAATGGAGGGACTGATTAATTAAGTGAACAGAATATTGCCACTAATTATATACATACATGTAACTTTAAATGATGCAGCTTTGGCAGTTTTTTGTTCCCATAGCAAACCAGACCCAGGTGTCGAATAATTTATTTAATATACTGAAACTAGAAGCCGTTTCATTTTGTAATTAAATACAGGTTAAGCATCCTTGACGTTCAGCCATATTAAGATGATTCAACACATTTTTGTTTTCCCTACAAGTGAAATCCACTTCTTGTAGTATTGTAGAACCTGATAAAATGGTTGCTTATTCATAAACTGATTGTATACTTTATTGAACATAAATTAGCTAGATCCAAGCTAGACAAGTGGAAAGACCAGTGTGCTGCCCAGTCAGATGTTTTGGCTGCCCCGGCAAATAACTGACTAGGCTAAAAACAGTAACATAATGTAATAACATATAGTCAGTTAGTTAAGTGCATTAATACAGAGTAAGTGAAAAAAAAGAATATGCTTCTAACAAAGTTTCAAATGTAGCACATCATGTTTGCTACCATAAAAATTCAGCAAGTCGTTGGCCTGATGTCTGATATTTTGCTTCTGTCCTCACGTTGCACATGGACCTATTATTTGAGTCTTTATTTTCTCTTATATATCTTGATCTATATATTTGTGTGATCATGTGTTGTGCTAGCAGGACAGTCACACAATATAGCCAAAGGTTTGTGGACACCTGACCATCACATCCATATGTGCTTGTTGAACATCCCATTCCAGATTAAGTCCTCCTTAGTTATTATAATAACCTCCACTCTTCTGGGAAGGCTTTCCACTGGATTTTGGAGTATTACTGAGGTCAGGTCAAAGGCGGGTCTGGGATGCAGTCGGTTTTCCAGTACATTCCTAAGGTGTTCAGTGGGGTTGAGGGTCAGGGCTCTGTGCAGGACACTCGAGTTCTTCCACTCCGATCTTGGCAGACCATGGCTTCATGGAGCTCGCGTTGTGCACAGGGGCATTGTCCTTCTGGAACAGGTTTGGGCCTTTTAGTTCCAGTGAAGGGAAATTGTAACGCTACAGCATGGAAATGCATCCTAGACACTTGTGTGCTTCCAACTTTGTGGCACCAGTTTGGGGAAGAACCATGTATGGATGTGATGGTCAGGTGTCCAAATACTTTTGGCAACAGTATGTGACACCTTTGCGGCACACTTTATTTTGCCTGGTTTTTGTCAGTATTTCCACATACCTGCTTGATTCGGATTCTGTAAAGATCGTCTGTAATTGCTGAATGAAAATTAATCAACCTATTAAAACTGGCTCTGCCGTCAACCAGATTGTGCCTGGTCCGATGTTTGTAGTGGGATTCTGAAACAAGTAGCAATATAGTTACAGCACCTACATGTCACACCACTGTGAAGCGCATTAAGTTTACACATAGCCACATACCAAGTGAAAACGTATGTTTTATACAGAGTATTCATTTCTCCCTTTATGTTAAACCCGCTTGTCCCCTGGGAAACCATGAATAAAGAACGACTAGCACTGGCACTAAATCTGCTTGTCCAAGTGCCTGGGCTTCTGATTTGTCCTGAATATGATATGTTGAGCCACTTAGTAGTTTAGGTCTTTTCATCAGCTGTAAGGACTTCTCTCTTTTTCTTTTCAGAATAAGGAAAAAGAGCGGATGCGGGAGAGAGAACGAGAGGCGCGAGAGAGGGAGGCGCGCTACACAAACGGCCACCTCTTTACCTCCCTCACCGTGAGCGGCACCACACTCTGCTCCGCCTGCAACAAGAGCATCACCGCCAAGGAGGCCCTCAGCTGCCCTAGTGAGTCTTCCAAATACACGCACACATACACACATTTACATACAACTTCAAGGTCTCTGAAATGTTTAGGAAAGCAGGCATTGACAAAGACATGACATGTGATACAGGTCAAGAGCTTCAGGTAATGTTCACATCAAACATCAGACTGGGGGAAAGGGTCATTTCAGTGGCTTTGAATGGGGCATGGCTGTTGGTTGTTGGTGCCAGTTGGACTGGTTTGAATATTTCAGAAAATCTCCTTGGACTATCACACACAATCGTCTTTAGAGTGTACACCGAAAAACAAAAAGCATCCATTGAGCGGCAATTCTGTGAGTGGAAACCTCATTCTTGCCAGTGAGAGAGGTCAGAAGAAAATGGCGAGATTGGTTGGAGGCTACTCAAATAACCCCTCTTTACAACCGTGCTAAGAAGAAAAGCAGAACACAGCGCCCAACACGCTGACCCCTGAGGTGGATGGGCTACTACAGTAATCTGAAGCTACAGTGGACACAGGCTCACCAAAACCGGACAGCTGAACATCGGAAAAACACGAAAGTTTTTTTGTGAGGACCAGGTGATAAAATTCTGAGGATATTTTGGCCCTTTTTGGTCCTCAGACACTCTTAAACACGATGGTAAATGTCTCACAATGATTACCTAGCCTGGGAGCACTGTTTGAATCGTGTAGGTGTGCATGATAGCAGGATTTGAAAACTAACACACACTTTTAACATTCCTCTGCTAGCTGGAGTCATAGTGCAGGTTTATCTAGCACAGAGAGATACAGAGATAATGTGCCCAGTACTCCCACACACACACACACACACACACACACACACAGTGCATGATTATCACATAACATGAATTTCTTACTGGTCCAACCCTAAAACCAACATACATACACACCCCCACACATTCTTTCCTTGGAAATGGGTAAAAATACCCCCCCACAGACACACACATTTTCATATCGACGTTGATCCCCACTGCTCCGAACACAGCACATTTACACACAGAGTGTGATTCAGAAAGCAGGAGCCATTTGGAGCCATTTACTGAAAATGAAACAGCTGTGCTAAAAAAACGAGCTTGTTTCAGCTTCAGTTGAATTTGCACACACACCCTTTCCTGTTTTGGTGTCACTCAGTTCACCCCTGTTCTTTATTTCACCATTGTTGTCAACTTCTTCATCCCATGACTGCTTTTTAGATCAACCAGACACTATAAGCACATCATTGATAAGACTTTTGTTAAATACAGACTACACCTTCATAACGATCACTCAAATACACACTGTAGGAAAAAATGTTGATGTAAAAAAAAAAACGTAATCTGTAATATGGTAAATTATAAATGAACAGGAAGTGAATGGGTAGCTTGATTTGGACCCTAGGATTATTAGTTATTGATATATCTTTTTAAAAGCAAAAGCAAGGAGGCAGTTTTTCACCATTTAGTCATGTTGTCATTTTCAGCTCTGTGAGTTTAGCTGTGAGTTTACGTCACTAAACGTAAATCAGCTGTGCCGTAAACGCCATTGATTTTGATGAATTTACAGGCGACTAGCGTTTATATGGTGATAAATGCCAGTCAGCTATAAATGATCAATGGCGTATGAGTGAAGTACGAAGAACATCACCATTAGTTACTTTTACTTTTGCGAATCTGTTGGGAATTTTTTGTTCGGGTTGGCCTACGAAAATGTTTACATTTATACAGCTTTACTGCAAGATTGATATAAGAGACCCAATAAGCTCGCTTTTATTTCACTGAATTACTGTATGACCTAACCTTATTCTGAAATAAGCTGACATTTTGTTAATAGAAACACCTGTACACCTGCTAATTGTCCGACAGCCAATCACGTGGCAGCAGCGCAATGCATAAAATCATATAGACCATAAGCTTCAGTTAATGTTCACATCAAAAATCAGAATTGGGGGAAAAATGTGATCTCACTGACTTTGATTGAGGCATGGTTGTTGGTGCCAGACCAGCTGGTTACAGAAAGAGTATTTCAGAAACTACTGACCTCCTGGGATTTTCACACAAAACAGTCTCAAAGAATGGTTACACAAAGTGGTGTGAAAAACAAAATTCATCCAGGCTAGGAAGGCTACGATAAGTCGGTTAACCTCTCTTTACAACCGTGATGAGCAGAAAAGCATCACAGAACAGACAACACGTCAAACTTTGAGGCAGACGGGCTACAACAACAAGAACACCACATTCAGGTTCCACTCCTGTCAGTCAAGAACGGGAAGCTGATCTGATCTGATCTGGGCGGCTGTGGTTCAGGTGGTAGAGCGGGTTGTCCACTAATCGTAGGGTTGGCAGTTCGATTCCCGGCCCACATGACTGCACATGCCGAAGTGTCATTGGGCAAGACACTGAACCCCAAGTTGCTCCCGATGGCAAGTTAGCACCTTGCATGGCAGTTCTGCTACCATTGGTGTGTGAGTGTGTGTATGAGTGGGTGTATGAGACACAGTGTAAAGCACTTTGGATAAAAGCGCTATATAACTGCAGACCATTTACCAAAAAGACAAGGCAATGTTTCCGGTGGTTTTAACAGAGGTTATATAGATTAGTAAGCTGTAGTGCTGATTCTCGATTGAGTCATTGCAAAACCAAAAAAAAAAAAATGTCCAGTCCATGTTCACATGACATAGCAAGTCAAATACATGATTATAACAACAACAAAAAATGTCATTCAGATGACAAAAACAAAGATTTGTAAAGCAATGCACAGCAAGGCCATGTGTATCAGCTTATCAAGTACAGGCTATGGGGTCTATGGAGCTAATGCATAACATAAGTAAATAGAGAAAAAAGTGTGTTTGAAGGGGGTGTTGGGGAAAGCCCAGTCAGCCTCAAAACAGGAAGTAGAACTGCTCTCAAACAATAGGCCGAGCAAACACTACAGACCGGAGAAGCCATTACATGAGAAACGTCCAGAAAGGAGACACAGAGAAAAGCAGAACAGAAGCCCAGGTTTCAGCACACCCATGGATAGTGGCCAAGAGAAAGAGAAAGAAAGGGCGAGGCAAACGTTCGGTACTGTATGTCCACAGTTTATCCTGCGCTTTATTTTCTATTATCATGTTTTAAAATGAGACAGTACAGTTTATTCTGTGAAAGAATTTGCTTCCTGCGTGCTGCACATGGGAACTGTTGCTCGGTGCCCTTGTAGTGGCTTTAGAAGGAAACAGACAGAGTGTTCCATGGTGGTGTAGGGATGCTGAAGAAGCAGTTTCTGTGCTCAGAGACGGTGAGAAAGTCAGACGAATGAAGTAACGTTTCCTCTCTGATTTGCAGCCTGCAACGTCACCATCCACAACCGCTGCAGAGACTCCCTGCCCAACTGTGCCAAAATGAAACAGCGGGTAAGAGAAGAAGCCTTCTAACATGTCTGACATGTACAATACACAATCCCTGGCATTATTACTTTTTATGCATGTGCGAATGAATCAGAGTTAATTTTAGGTGAACTGCTTGAAGTTATTGTTTGATTCTCACACCATATAAAGCCATGGAATGCTGGATAGCACAATATCACATCCAATATCATCATCAGAAATCTGTTCATGAATGAAAGTAGGATTATTACTAAGATTATTGCCAAAGCAGTTAATAAGATTTTTTTGTTTGTTTAGTTTTGTACGTTATCTTTGGTACAGCACTAATATACACTGTCAGTGGATTTGTATGTAGACTGTTCTGTTTGTAATATGCTATGTACTGATAAATATTGATATCAGTTTTCCAGTCTGCTGTTTAATAATGTATATGTAACGTTTATGACTTCCTGCAGCAACAGAAGCTGGCACTGATGCGCAACAGCTCGTCCTACAGCGGAACAGTGACACTGCGGAATAAGAGTGAGTCCAATCGTTTCGACATAAACAGATCGTGTTCGTGTGTTTTCAGGTCATTTCCAGGTAATTGTGTTCTAACGCTGTTTGTAACATCTTTGTCGACTCTCGCTCAATATTTTTTACCTTGAGGGGAATTCCATCTTAAGGGCAATTTCCCTACTCAACAACTCAAATTTGTTTAGGTCCAGTTACATAAAATTCTTTCAGAATAAGCAGCTAACATGGCTGAATGGCGACGTCAGTGACGTTTTAAAGTCCCCGTGAAGTGCCTTCACTTCCACTTCCTGTCCACTGAAACAGGAAGTCAGAGCAGGACATATCGAGTGGCCCCCTGTTTTTAAACAGCTAATAGTGTTTAGCTTACCTCACAGCCCGGGCAAAGCCTTACTTGACAGTTAGTACCATGGACGCGAGCCCGAGCGATAACGATGCGTTGGATTTGATTGTGGAGGATTTTTCCATCCAAAGACACGTTTTTCCACTCGTGCTTGCTGATATGATTTCTCTCGCTCAACATCAGCAACTTCAGCAAGGTGATTTGTATAATGTTGGAAAGCAGGACACTTCAGATTCTAGAGAGCATTGGACTGGACAAAATCTGCTGAGAAGCTGAAGTGCAGAATGATGTCATCAAAACTGTCCATCCATATTGGTGGTAGAGAGAGACTGTACATTTTGAACACATACACTACCGGTCAAAAGTTTGTAGACATTGAAATGTTTCTCATGATCTTAAAAACTTTTTGATCTGAAGGTGTATGATTAAATGTTTGAAATCGGTGTTGTAGACAAAATATAATTGTGCCAACATATTCATTTCTTTCATTAGAAAACTAACATTTTATTTACAAAAAAAATTTTTTTAACAGACGACCTGGAGCGAAATATTCCGAAAAGCAGCCAGTGAGTGTCCAGTGTAGGTGGGAACTCCTTTAATACTGTTTAAAAACATCTCAGGGGGATTCCTCAAGAAATAGGTTGAGAAAATGCAGAGAATACATTTCTGGAAATTCTAGGCAAGAAGAGGGGCGCAAATTGTTTTCAAGAAAAAAACAGATAGGGCATCATTTGGGTACTTGGTGTATTTTATTGCTATTCAAATAGAATATGCATAAACTGAAAAACCCCGCGTTCCCTCTCCCTCTGTATTTTCTTTTTGCTTGGGAGAGGCGGAGCTTAGCCTGCCTTTTATCTAGCTGTCAGTGCAGACCAGTGTTGCCAACTTAGCCACTTTTCAGACCCCTTTAGCAACTTTTTTTTTGTTGCAAAAAAAAGAGCCTAACAATAAATCTAGCAACTTTTGGACAAACCTTAGTGACTTTCCAGATGTCACCAGTATTGTCCTGCAAGCACGAGGTCTTGCTTTCCCGCTGCACTCTCACCTCTCTCTACGTCTGCTCTGTTCAGTGAGGGGCTGAGAGCCGGAGATTTAACGATGTCATGGCTAACGAGACGCACCCTTCCTCCCAATTTACATCATTCATATGCAACTGTTTTTAGAAAGCAAGACGAATGTAATGCAACGTTTTACATGTAAAAGAGTACATGTTATTACAGCCTAGTTCTCTTGTTCAAAGTAGTTCAAAACAAGATCAGTTTTCAAGATCACCTTTTCTTTATCAATCAAAAAGATAATTCATGTTCCATACCTGTTCGTTATATAGTTTTATAAAAGTCATAAAAGTTATTTTAAAAAATCATGAAAGTTATGAAAAGTAATTAAAAAACAGTGCAAACAAAATCTTATCTATTTATTTCTATCTATCTATCAAAACAGATTATAGATTAGGTTTATATATATATATATATACATATAATTTTTTTATATATGTAGAATAGATAATCATTATACCTGGTCTCCTCCAATATGGGGGACGTGCCACATGATAGGGGAGGCTTGGGGTGGGTTTTAGTTACAAAAGGTTGAGAACCTCTGTGTTAGAGTAACTGCTCTGGTTCATGCGCTGAGCTCCAGCCAGGTTTTTCATACATTGAATGCTCTGCTACAGTCATTTTCACTTTGGTCTGCTGAAATACTTTGCTATCCGGGCCACGATCCAAAAAGCTTGCGCCACTGCCATACTTTATTCATTCACGTGACGTCTGTTAGTTTGAACAGAAGATCAGAATCCAGTTCCCTTCAAAGTGTTGCAATCTGACAAAGACGACTACGTAAAATGCAAATACACGACACAAGTGCGAGACGATTATAATAATTACACAAGACAATAAATACAAAAGATATTGCGTGCTAACTAGACGAGTCAACAGAACAATATTTGATGGGTTATATGGCATGGCTGAAAAGCAGTTGAACATGACTGTGCAGTTGTGTAGTCACCACAGCATATGATTAGAAGTATTGAGCAGGATGGAGAAAAGTGTAACAACAGGATCTGTAGTAAAAAAAAAGTGTCCTAAGGCATTGCCTCTGAGGACATCATAAAGTCCAGGGGATAAGGGAAGGTGTGCAGTGGAGTGGGTTTTGATTAGTCATGGTGGGTGTTGGGGTCCAAGCAGCGCGTTGAGTAATCGGACCGATTTCTTCTGATTTCTTTAGCACATTTGAAAGAGCGTCCAAGCTCAGCTATCTACCCCTCCGACAGTCTGCGCCAGTCACTGCTGGGTTCCCGCCGCGGACGCTCTTCCCTCTTGCTGTCCAAAAGCGTATCTACTAATAACATTGCCGGGTGAGTCACTCAACCCATCCCTACTGGCAATGCAGTCTTTATGCCGCACTGTATATTCATCCTCGTGTTGTTTAATACCAAACCTATGTGGTCGAGTCGCTCACTTTTATTTTGAATGTGACATGTATCCAAGTGCAAGGTCCAGTTCCACTTACATTCTTACTGTATTAAGAATAGTATGTTGTTATTGTGTGTCACATTTTTACATTTTACATATTGTTGTACAGTATGCTTTCTCTGTTGTTGTTGTTGTTGTTGTTGTTTTATGTGGCTTTATATATCATCATTGTTATTGTTAGCATTTGTTTATTTACTTTTTGTTTTTTTTGTTGTGGGTTGTTTGGTATATGCATACGTGGGGTGCATGTGTGTGCAATTGTGCCTGTATGCATGCACTTGGCGTGTGTAGGACACTGAGTGATGACTCTCCCTTGGGGCTGCGCAGGATCTTGTCTCAATCCACAGACTCGCTAAACTTCAGGAGCAGAACCATGTCTATGGAATCACTCAACGATGAGGGTACACACACACACACGCGCACACACACACACATATGCAGCTAGCTTGAAATTGGCCTTCATAGCTCATTCCCCGTTTAGAATGCACATTATTAACAATTGTCTATGTGTCGGGCCAGACCTGATTCCCATTTATAAACCATATTACAGTATATCAGGTTTTTCCTGTGGTCCTATCCAAACATATGATCTTTAAATTAGAAAACAACTCCTTCTTTTTCTGTAGGGGAGGTATACTATGCCTCAGTGCTGGAGGAGCTAGAGATCGAGGGGCGGGACTTTGAGGCGGACTCTTGGAGCATGGTGGTTGACTCCGCCTACTTACAGACTCACCGCAAAGATATCATCAAGAGGCAGGATGTCATCTATGGTGAGAGAGAGAGCGCGAGAGAAAAAGTGATATAGAGATATATTGAGAGAGGATATATTGAGAGTGAATCAGATGTGCTCTAATGAGATGGGCATTGTATTGTGTTATTTGCAATACTGTATATTGTTTTTGGTTTTTTTATAGTGCCCTCTACTAATATTGGCACCCTTGGTAAATATGAGCAAAGAAGGCTGTGAAAAATTGTCTTTTTTGTGTAACCTTTTAATCTTTTGTTTAAAAAAAATCACAAAAATACTCTGCGCTCATGGATATCAAACAATTGAAAACGCAACACAGGTTTATCCAAAAAAAAACCTTTGTTAAATATAGGTGCAACAATTATTGGCACCCCTATGAATTCATATGAGAAAAATATATTTGACGTATATTCCCATTTGTATTTTAATTGTTTTAGTACACCTGGGTGACTAGGAACAGGAAATTGTTCAATGATGACTTCCTGTTTCATAGGGGAATACATATGGTAAAACATAGGCCAAATTCCCTTAGTCATTCATAACAATGGGTAAGATCAAGGAATATACCTGTATTTACCAAAGGGTGCCAATATTAATAGAGGACACTGTATTTGTGTACATTTTCCCTTTTGTGTATTTTGTAGTGAAATTATTAGTTTACTAGTAACATCACCTCATGGTGATGTTAAAATGCTATGAAACCCCACATCTGTGCTGAAGAGTGTGAAATTACAACCTCAGGGCACAGTATTCATGCGATAATGTTATTTTAGCTAATAACGGATAGCACAAGATCTGTCGTCTAAGCGTAAGCCCTTTCTGAACAGCTGGACGGGTTCATGCTAATCACGTCTGTGTCTATTTCATTCATGTAGAGCTGATCCAGACAGAGCTGCATCACGTGCGCACGCTGCGCATCATGGATGGAGTTTTCCGGCGGGGCATGCTGGACGAGGTGCAGCTGGAGCCGGGCGTCGTTCACGCGCTTTTCCCCTGTCTGGAGAAGCTTCTTGTGTTACATACTCGCTTCCTCACACAGCTGCTCAACCGCCGGCTGCACTGCCTGCAGCCCGACAGTACACACAACTTCACCATCAGCCGCATCAGCGACCTCCTTATGCAGCAGGTAGCAGCACGTGTGTGTGTGTGTGTGTGTGTGTGTGTGGAGTATTTAGTGGGTGAGTGTAAAGGTAACAGGGAACAATATGGTCTAATGTTCTAAGAGCACTACCAAGTACAGTTTCTTTTCCGTTTGGGAAATTATATTTCTCAATCAAGACAACACCACTGTTATATGTCAGGTATATTTGAGTTCTGTGGCGTTTTGTTTTTTTTAAACAACTAAAGAGTAACATTTTGTATTCAGTTATGATAAATGAGTTCTTGTAAACGAGAGACATTGTGTGACATGCCCTGTGCAAATGCTCTGTGTGGGAAGATCGAATGCGTTTCAGAGAAAACAATGCTAATAATCTCTGCTCCTCTGTATCTTTCTTTGTGCGTTTCAGTTTTCAGGTCAGTGTGCTGATGAGATGAAGAAGACCTACGCTGAATTCTGCAGCGGTCACTTGAAAGCTGTAAAACTGTATAAAGAGCTACTGGCAAGAGACAAGAGACTGCAGTACTTCATCCGGGTAAGGGCAGAGCGAAAGAGATTAAGCGCCATTTCATTAATAAGTCACGGGCGAACTTTTTCTTAACTTAATTGTATAAACCTTTTCAGCATAAGAGTAGTCTTCTCTTGCAAACGTGTTTATGCATTCGCATTGCTTTCATTTTTCTTCAAGAATTGTACAGTACATTAATACATATGCTGACAGAAAGTCTTTTCATACTCGTACATTGTTTAAAACACTGGTGTGAACCACATGTACACAGAGGCCATTAGATGCCATTTGTTACAGATGTGAAATTATTAGACCATTAATGAGGGCAAATAAAATGAGTTTCCAGCAAGACTGAAATAGACCAAAGGCATTAAGCAAGAACTTAGTATTGTACTGACTTTTCAGTACTCACAATCTGCCTCATACTGGTGACAGAGAATGTGCTCAGTGCTGTAGAGGAGGTTGCCAACAATCCCATTAAACTGCATAAACCCCAAGCTGAAATAACTGCAGCCCTGGAAATATTTAGCAGTATTAATAATGGGAGTGTTGCCAGCAGCTATGTTGGCATGAAGCAGCTAAAATGAGTTGCATTCCAAAGGTACAGCAACTTTATAAATGACCTTTTAAAGGCAAGAGCTGAGTCTGTCTTTATATGGCTTTGTTTCGCAAATCTTTATTCTTTCTGTACAATACATCCAAATGGAACATAGATTATTTTCTTTATGAATTTCTTCATTTCTTTTAAAGCATGCATTTGAAAGCTGAAGGAAAACATTTGTTCATTTATTTGGATAACCTCCGTGAAGAAGTGGAGATGTCGGAGGAATATCTTTGTTCTGGAGGCTAGTATTATAGTACCATGACAGAGGGGTGCCGAAATTTCCTGCAGCCATCTGCAATAATGGTGACCGTGGGATTTCTTGATGAACTGTATTAAAAATGAGCTTTAACTCAAGAAAGAGGGTTGTTAAGGCCTGGCATGTTTGAGTTAGTCATCGTGCTTCTTTCCAACCATTGTTGGTCCAACCACTAGGTCACCATCCACTCACACATGGATTTGTTATTGAAATCTCTTGTTTATTTTACTTTTCTGAATAGTTCTCTGATGAATGATGGAATTTGTACGATCATCAGTGATCATCAAACCTCACGCCGAGGTTGTCTGGCAGTCCCTGCAAAGGACCATTAGAGTTGGATAAACACGAAGAGATATTTCCCTCGATATATTGCTAGAGATGAAATCACATATACAGGCAGGTCCATAAATATTTGGACTTTGCCAAAGTTATTGTTATTTTAGCTGTCTACCACAGTATATTGGAGTTGAAATTAAATAATATGTATATGTGCTTTTTTTATTTAAAGTGCAGACTGCAGTTTTAAATTAAGGGTATTAAACATTAAACCCACCATTTTTAACCAGGACCAGAAGTAATTGGACAAACTAACAATCATAAATGAAATGGACATTTTTAATACTTAATTGCAAATCCTTTGCACTCAATGACTGTCTGAAGTCTGGAATCCATAGACATCACCAGATGCTCGGTGTGTTCCCTTGTGATGCTCTGCAGGCCTTTACTGACGCTGTCTGCAGTTCCTTCTTGTTCTTAGGGTGTTTTGCCTTGTTTTGGCTTCAGCAAGAGAAATACATGTTCGATTGGATTCAGGTCAGGTGACTGACTTGGCCATTGCAGAACATTCTACTTTTTGGAATGCTTTCAAAGTATGCTTCGTGTCATTGCCCATCTGCACTGTGAGGTTTTGAAGCATTTGGCTGAATCCGAGCAGATAGTACAGCCCTATACACGTCCAAAATTTCATCCTGCTGCTTTTGTCAGCAGTCACATCATCAATAAATACAAGGGAACCGGTTCCATTGGCAGCCGTACGCGTCCACACTAAAGATGAGGTGGTAAGCTTCAGATCATGAGCAGTTCCTTCCCTTCTCCATACCCTTCTCTTCCCATCGTCCTGCTAGAAGTTGATGTCTGTCTTATCTGTCCATAGAATGTTGTTCCAGAAATGTTCAGGCTTTTGGGGTTTTTTTTTTTGTTTTTTTTTTGTTTGTTTGTTTGTTTTTTAGATGATTTTGCTCTAATCTGCTCTTCCTGTTTTTGGGGCTTACCAATAGTTTACATCATGTGGTTGTCTTCTCTTGATTGTTGACTTTGACACAGATACATCTACATCCTGGAGGGTGTTTTTGATCTGCCCAACTGCACATAGGAAATAATTGTTCTGTCATCCACCACAGTCGTTTTCTGTGATCTTCCAGGCCTTTTGTTGTTCCTGAGCTCATCAGTGCGTTCTTTCATTTTAAGAAAGTACCAAATAGTTGATTTGGCCATACCTGATGTTCTTTGCCATCTCTCTGATGGGTTTGTTTTGATTTTTCAGCCAATGATGGCTTGCGTCACTGGCAGTGACAGCTATTTGGACTGCATATTGAGAGTTAACAGCAACAGATTGCAAGCACGAATGCCACACTTGAAATCAACTCTAGACCTTTTATCTCTTTACTTGTAAGTGAAATAACGAGGGAATAACACACACCTTGCCATGGAACAGCCGAGCTGACAATTTTCCAGTTATTTTTGGTGTCTACCAATATGTTTAACTGTGTTAGACAGCTAAAATAACAACTTTGTTAATGTCCAAATATTTATGGACCTGGTTTTTTGTGACATTTCGAAATAAACTCATACTTTGTATGTTGTAACTTGTACACCACATGTTATGACATTTTGTGGGGGGGGTGAAAATATTGCAAAAATATCTTGCACAGAGAGAGTTTATCCCCAGTTGCAAAATTCACTTTATCAGTTGATATTAAATGTATTTTTTTGAAGAAAGCAAAATGGAGGAAGACCATTAGACCATTATTCATAATAGACTTTTTAACATTATGCCTTTTACATTATGATAAAAGTAACAATGTTTTAGCGCACGGATTGTACACACGGCAGATTGAATCATTCCGTAAAACCATTAATGCATGCGTGGTACAGATCAGGCAGCATCATCCCTACCTGAGCCACACCCTCTGTCCAGTTTTCATGGCACATGCATGATGCGAATCAGGCAGAGGACACAGATCAGGTAACCACATAACCTAGCAGGATGAATTCTGAAGTGTATAGGGTTTTATGGTTAGATAACATATTTTAAAAAATTAAAAGTGCCCCAATTCCTACACTGATCGCTCGCTTTGGATGTAAATACTCTCAAATTAAAGCTGAACGTCTGCACTTTAAGCTTATATTTAATTTTAACGCCAATATACTGTGGCAGACAGCTAAAACAACAATACCTTTGTCAGTGTCCAAATATTTATGGGCCTGATTGTTTGTGTCACGAAATAACAACACATTTTGTGACATTTCGAAATAACTGGTAGTGATGGTGCAAATCAGGCAGGGGACGTGGATCAGGTAACCTCCAACAGAACAACTAAGAAGCTGGTATAGATATATATCGCTCCGGTGAACATTAAATACCTGACTTTTTGTGGGGGGTTTTGTGTGTGTGTGTGTGTGTGTGTGTGTGTGTGTGTGTGTTCTTTTCAAATGAGAATGAAGATGTATGACAGTTTGGTTTTGTGATGCGTGCTTAATTAGAATATTTTGCTAAGTATTATTGTTGCTTGGTTGAGAATTTTGTTTTTAAATTTAGAACGGTAAAGCGTGATTTCTAAATTGACCAAAGCATGCAAACAAACTGAACAAACATGGCTCAGTGTGTGAGAAATAGACAAATACAGAGATAAGAGAGAGACAAGCCATATGCGACGAGATAAATGAGATGTGTGTTAGTGTGCATGTGTTTATATAACCCAGTAATACTAGTCAAACAAGAGATGAGCAGTGTGTGTGTGTGTGTGTGTGGAGGGGGTACTGCAGTGGGAGGACATTGATGTACAGCTGGATGGGAGTGGGTGTTGTATGTGCTAATAGCCTTGCTGCCTGCATGTTGGCATAGTAGCATGACTCATCAGTTTTTCAGGTATTCTCTTGGAAAAAGAAAAAAAAAACAACATTTTGACTCATTAGATGTTTTTTAATCAAAAAAAAAAAAGAAGTACAATGCTAAGATCTGTCATTAAAACGATAAGAAACAGGGATGTTTAGAAGACTGGTGTCTGTAGCCTTCATTTGAACAGCAGTGCCGCTCTGCAGAAAGGTGTTACTGATTTCTGACTACTGAGGTTTTTTGTAGTTCTGGGATGGTCTGGATTGCATGCTTGCATGGTATAATGTTGCAAGGCATCATTATTGCGTAAGTAAATTTAGCCAGCGTGTAGGCGTATGCAAGTTGATGTTCTTGCTAGTTATGAATAATAAATCTTGATACAAGGAAAATTATTGTAATATGAAATGTTAATATTCAGTACATTTACATTCACAGTTAGTCATTGAGGTAACATTCTTACAGAATGATTGTAGGTTTACTTGCATCCGTTTTTACACCGCCTACATCTCTCTCTCTCTCTCTCTCTCTCTCTCTCTCTCTCTCTCCCCCCCACATGATGCTCAGAGGGTGAGTCGAGGTCCTCTGTTGCGTCGTCACGGTTTCCAGGAGTGCATTTTGCTGGTCACCCAACGCATCACTAAGTATCCTGTACTGGTGCAGCGTATCCTCGACAATACCAAGGGTGAGCCATCACTATGGTAACAGTGTGAACAGGATTTATCACACACAACTCACACACAGCAAAAAAAAATTTTTGGAACGCCATGTTATTAAGTGTCATACATTCCTAACGATCAGAACTCTCCAACATATACAGTAAATGAAATAAAACGATGCACCCAGTGAGTGGTGAGTCTGATGCACATCTGGAAAGTGATGCACTAAAAAGTGTTCTGAAGTACATAGGATGACTTGAAATTGTGTGATTCAGGAACAAGACCATGGCGCATAATCACCTGAAAAGGAAGTAAAAGCAGAGTGTCTTCTTCTGCTGATTTGAATCTAGCACATGGGTATAAATGCACTAGCAGGGCTAAGGCCTCCTGTCTTTCTAACATCAGGCTATTTGATGTTAATGAAGATTATTTTGGACTTTTGTGGAAGTTCAGCAGCACCACCAGTGATCATAAGAATAGCATGAAGAAGTGAGGCTGGATTCTTACAGCCAATCAGTGAAGTTCGTGTACGGTGATTACACACAGCATGAAAACGCTGGATTTATTCTTCATTTGGGCTGATTTTTAATTTTTTTGCTGTTGTTGCTGACACATCTGCACCACGTCATCAGCAGTGATTGAGAAGGCGCATGTGAAATACAGTCATGGGTGTAATGAATATGAAAGAGGTGGATTATCATCCTTTTACCTGCCGATGACCGATTAATCAGCTGATAGTTTTTAAAACTGTAAATTTTAAAATATTGCTGAACTTTATTACAAAAAATAAACAGTACTGATTGTACCATGAAAAGGTACTGTACTTTTTTTAAAATGAAATAAATATATAAATATTAATATATATTAACTATTGATAAATATTCAAATAAATAAAAGATATACATCTAAACGGAAACAAGAAGTAACACTCCAAATAACAAATAGAGACATCCAAAATGAATTTTTAAATAACACTTCAAATAACACAACAAAATTTGTCAGCAATAGTTTTTATTTCGCCTCTAGAGGCCGCTCTCGTACTGCACAATGACAGCGGACCCTTCTCAGCCGCTCCTGTAACAGACAATCAGGAAAAACTATCAGTGTGGATTTTTGGTGCTGATTAATCTGCAACACCGATCAATCGGTCGACCTCTATTATGGATTTTTTTTTTACTGGATTAGCTACCTATTTGTCTTTAAATGTGAGTGTAAAAATTTGTCCCACAGTATTATTGCTATGCCACCGTTGAGACCTCATGATGTAATGCATCGCTAATAGTTTGGGTGTTAAGATATTATTAGTAGCCGTCACCCATCACATTTTGCGCGAAAAGCCGAGAAAGAAAGGACAGCCTCACGTTGGAACTTTTGTAGGAAACAACTATAGAAGTGCATAAGTTAGCATCATGCTTCTACTCTTGTATTCTGATTGCGTGTAACTTTGTTTATGCGAATGTAATGTTCCATGTAGACAATCCCGAGGAGGAGGCGGGGCTGAAACAGGCTCTCACACTACTGCGAGATCTGTTGAACGGTGTGGAACAGCAGGTGCTGGAACTGGAGCGAACGCAGCGGCTGCAGGAGATCCGCTCCAGACTAGACCCTCGCTCTCAGGCCAAGATGCGCTCAGACGCCATGTTCAGACCTGCTGAGCTCCTGCGCAGACAGCTCATCCACGAAGGCACACTGCTGTGGAAAACACCCAGCTCCAGACTTAAGGGTATTAATAAGGAGAGAAATGTGTGTGTGAGGACAAAGTTCCTTGATATGACTATAATATGGGTCTGATTGAGAAAGGAGACAGATGGTAGCCTTGATGATATGTGAGGGATTCGAGACAAAGGACAAATGTTCTTTTTGTTTGAACCCTTTGTTGTTTCTCAGTCTCACTTCTGGAGCTTGTTTTTTTTCTCGCAAAATCTAAAAGGGCCTTTGTCTTTGATTAAGGTTAAGGTTATGGATTTTCTGTTATATTACTTTTGGACTCACTATAAGACCTAAAAACTGTGTATGTGTGCGTTTTAACACATTGTTTGCTTTACTGTTTGTGTGCTGTAGATGTTCAAGTTCTCCTCATGACTGATGTACTAGTGTTCCTGCAGGAGAAAGATCAGAGATACATCTTTGCCAGTTTGGTGAGTCAACGTACAGTTTATTGGCTCATGCGCACAAAAACAACTCACTGCTTTGCACATTATCCAAACAACTGTGTCTCTCAACAGCAGTTTTGTTGCAGGTTGCATTCATTTGGCCTCCTTCCAAATAATCTCAGTGCAGCTGCATTCATACTTGATGCAGGTTTCCGATGTAACAGGCGTTTATTTATCTTCTCTTCCTGCCTCCTCCTCTTCTCTATTTCACTCTTTTCATTTCTGCATAGGATAAGTCGGCAGTAGTTTCACTACAGCACCTGTTGGTCAGGGACATAGCCAATCAGGAGCGAGGGTTGTTCCTCATCAGTAGTGAGTTCAGCCCACCGGAGATGTACGAGCTGCATGCAGCTTCCAAAGATGACCGAAACACCTGGATACGGCACATACAGCAAGCTGTCAGCAGGTCACACACACACACACACACACACACACACACACACACACACCCATACACTGAGTAAAATAAGCTACAGAAGTTATACACACTAATACAAACTGTATTCAGATAAGTTTAATGTAAACTAATAGACTAATGTAGACTTTTCCACGGCACGGTATGGTAACACATCCATGATCCCACATCTTGTTGTCATATCCAAAATATGGGAAGCCTTTTTTCCAATGTACCACGAAATCCCAAATTGGGACATGTATGTGGAGCTAGATGTAGTGCAGGCCACTGACTCGTCAAATATAATCATATGAGTCAGATAACTGCCATTTTGTAAACCAATACTGCAAACGTTTTCTTTTTTGTGAGCCGCGTAATATCCTAAAATGTTAGGCAAATCTCAGAAGGCTTTATATTTACTACATGTACACATCACATGTTCGATAGAAGACTGACATTTGATGTCCGGTCATCATAAAAGAGTGATTCCTTGTATTTTGTCTTGTTATAACGTGGTTTTCTACTGAGGGTAAAGTATCGGCACACTCGCTTTGTTTCAGTACCCTACATTCACAACTGTAACAATAGTTCTGAACAGCCTGAAGATCCATCGCTCTCAGCACATGTCTCTGCCTGCCTGTCTGACATCTTGGACTGTATGAAAGAATGTTACCTTAAGCTCAACTTGGCAAAAATTGAGCTTCTTGTCATCTCTGCCTCCCCCTCAATCAACCACAACCACACTGTACAGCCAGGCTCAAGCACATTCAAGCCAACCAGGAGAGCCAGAAACCTTGGGGTGACCTTTGATGACCACATTTCAACAACTGCACAGTCCTGTAGGTTTATTTTGTATAACATCAAGAAAATCAGGCCCTATGTCACTGATTAGGCCATACAGCTACCAATCCAGGCTCTTTTTATCGCAAAACTGGACTACTGCAACTCACTGGCCTCCCAGCCCTCTCCTTCAAACTTCTTCACATGATTCAGAATGCAGCAACATGCCTTGTTTTCAACCAGCCTCAAATGATCCATGTCACACCACTCTTCATCTCCCTCCACTGGCTTCTGGTAGCCGACCGCATCAAATTCAATGCTTTGATGTTCACGTACAAGACCTTCCCTCACGCAACCTGCAATCTGTTAACAACCGACACCTAATAGTGCCTACTCAGCGAGGCATGAGGTCTCTTTCCAGAACCTTCAAACTGACTGTCTCTCAATGGTGGAATGAACTTCCAACTTCAATCCGGACCGCAGAATCTGTCACTATCTTCAAAAAAACAGCTAAAGACCTACCTCTTCTGTGAGCACTTAACTAACCCCTAACTTGTCCCCACTCAAAAAAATAAAAATCTGCACGTAGACTGGCTTTTACACCTCTACTCTGTGCACTTTGCTCCTCTAGCACTCAGTGAAAAATCTTGTATGGTAGCACTATTGTAGTGTTCTCTGCTTGATATATCACTTTGCTTGGATTTCGCCATTTGTAAGTCGCTTTGTATAAAAGCATCTGCTAAATGAATAAATGTAAATGTAGTTCACCTAATAGCACTCAAATTGCTCAATACTGGTCAATAAAGGTCTTTAGCGGTCTTTAGTTTACTACTGGTTGTGGTGGTAGCACCAGGATAGTGCGATGTAGTGGGTGGCAAGCTACAGAATGTGTACAAAAAACGATTTCAACACAAATTAAATGTATTCCACAAAAACTAACCAATCTGTAGGGTAATGCTAAACGTATACATTTCATTTGCACAGTGCATCACAATCTACTAGTGTCAGACTGAGTCTAAGGCAACATTTTCACTTCTTGATAATGGGCAAAAACCCCAGACCCCAGACCATCTGTGTAATCAAACATGTTAAATCCGTAGGAGAATGGCAAGTATCACTGGCTGGTTTAGGAGCTGTGATTAGAAATTAAATATCTGAATGCAAAAAAAAAATGTGTTTCACCGAGAGGTAAAAAGAAGCATTCCACCATCATCACGCTTATCGATAGTTGCCACATTGCTTTGCTTCTCGTTTGAATAAAGTTAAACTTCACCCAAATCTTTTCCGCTGCGCTCTCTGTCTAACTCACATTGCCACCGGTTGCTCCACCTGCTATGGCTGTAGATGGGAGTTACAGCATGCCAACAAACTTTCTGTGCCTCAGTAAGAGCTATATGACATGTGCAGTTGGGAAATGCGATGGGAAATGAACACAGAGAGGGACTTGGCCAGGGATTAGGATTAGTAGCCATACCATGTTATACTGCATTGTCCAGTGGAAAAGTTTTATCACTAGTAATTTAAATCGATAAATACACTTATCCCAATCATGTAGCTAATCACATAGTAGAAGTACACTTAATGTACAACAGAGCTTCTCTTAATGTTCATATCAAACACCAGAATGAAGAAAAAGTGTGATTTCTGTGACTTTGATCATGGCATGGTTGTTGGTACCAGATGGGCTGGTTTGACTATTTCAGCAGACAGCTGTCTCCTGGCATTTTCTCACAAAATAGTCTTTAGAGTTTACACAGAATGCTACAAAAAACGTAACAAAAAAAAAGAAACATCCAGTGAGCGGCGGTTCTGCTGACAGAAACAACTTGTTGATGAGAGAGGTTCAGAGGAGAATGGACAGACGGGTTTGAGCTGACAGGAAAGCTATGGTAACTCAAATAACCACTGTTTACAACCGTGGTGAGCAGAAATGTATCTCATGTCGAACCAACATGTCGAACCTTCAGGTGGATGGGCTCCTATCATAAGAACAGGAATCTCAGGCTGTTTTTCCCCATGCTGATGTTTGATGTAAACATTAACTGAAGCTCTTGAGCTTCATAGCTTCGTAGCTACGTGATTTTATGCATTGCACTGCTGCAACATGTGTGTTAATGAAGATTGGATAACTGCACAAATGAACAGGGGTACAGGTGTTCCTTTTAAAGTGCTCAGTGAGTGTATCCTCATCTAATATAAACACACCCACTCTTTTTTTTTACATTACAGGTGTCCCTCAAGAGAAGAATTCCCACTAATTGAGACAGAGGACAAGGCCCTGTTGCGAAGACTCAAAGGTATGTATTACACCCTCCAGATTAGTCTACTGTAGTCAGATCCTTATATATATATATATATATATATATATATATATGTGTGTGTGTGTGTGTATATATATTTATATTTATATATTTTAAGAGAATATTAAATATACAATGCACGTTTTACACACTTATACATAAAATGTCGCGTTTTTATCTGTATTACATAAGGCTGGTATAAGGTTTAAGACATTGCGCCTCCCATCCACAGCTGATATCCAGCAGAAAGACAGGGAAGTCTTGGAGCTGCTGCAAGAGCGGGTGACACTGTTCTCCGATCTGGCTGAGGTCATGTGTGGACAAGAGCTTGTGCTGCCACCCAACTCCAGGAACCTGTTCAGAGCTGACACACCTCAGGCACCTCGAGGAGAACAGTTACTCACACAAGCCATTACTGAGGGTGAGGGTCGAAGGTTAAGCTCGGGATAGAGTACTGTATAAGTTCTTATACCACAGCACTGTTGAATTATCGATTCTGATTGGACAGAAGGTGTTGATTCGTTTTCTATAGCAGCAGCTCTGACAGTAGTTCCGACTTCAGGGCAAATCACGGGTTAATATTAGCGCGCTCATTCTAACGTGTTATTGTTTCTGTAGTAACGGCTTACACTGGGACTTGGTGGTATGGTGGACATGCCACGTGACCAAATCTTTAAAACGTGTGTAATCGTTGAAATGCTGAAGTGTTTATTTAACCTTTATGGAAGGAGTCTCCAGTGAAAGTGCTTCCAGGTAAAGCTATAACTTCAGTTTTCTCGACAAGTCTTTGTTTATTTTTTTATCCTTTATTTAACCAGGAAGATCCCATTGAGATACCACAATCTCTTCTTCCAGGGAGACTTGGTCAAGACGGCAGCACATAGAGTTTAACACAGAGATAACCACAGAAAACAATACTCATAGAAAACAATTCATCAAGAGTAAAATCAAGAAAAGCACTTACAAGACTCCTTTAACACCGTTTGCAAAAGCCGTTTAAAAATACTCAGAGGTGGCAATAGCTCTAGTTTACCTACATTGTGCAGATCATTCAAGGCCCAGGGAGCATGAAAAGAAAAAGCATGAGTATACCTTTGGAACTTTTAACCGAATGTGTGATAGACATCTAGTACACTAAATATGTGTACTATAACTAAGTTAAGAGATTAGAAATATAAGAAGGCAATTCACCTGGAAGTGCCTTTGCAATGAACATATACATATGCAATTTCCTCCTATGATGCAAAGATGTCCATGCCAATGATTCATATAGTATACAGTGATGAGTACGTGAATCTGCACCACAAACAAAGAGTAACGCTGCATGATAGACAGAGTTTAATTTCGTTAATAAAGATGAAGGCGCATGCATATAAACAAGGTCATCATAATCAATTATAAATCAAAAAAAGTACTTTAAGGTTGCTCGGTAATATTACAAGTTGCGAATTTCTTTCTTATTAACTTTGATGGAGAGATTTATTTAGCCCTGAGGGAGGTTGGTGAGTGAACGATGGTTTCTATCTATTATAACGTAACTGATATCAGGAACTAAATTGCTGTGGTATAAGAAGAATAAAAACCTTTCGGGATGTGCCACTCTGGGAAAATAATAAACTTTGAGGTGATAACAGTAATTCATGTCAGGCCTCTTCACACCACCACCTCATTGATTATTTTCCTAAAACAGCATGATATGCCGTGTTTTATCCCTTATTCCTTATTCCTTCCGTATTCTATTGTGATCATAGTGTATTATTACTCTATAATGTTACTATATACTGTATATAAATATGATTCTTAAGACATTTCTTGCTTTTTCTAGTGGACAGACTGACTGAGCTGTTGTTAGGCTCTGGTTTTGGCATCCCCTTGGCCTGCACTATCAATGGTCACCACAATTGCACAGGGGCACTGTTGATAAGTGAGTATGAAGCAAGAGCACAAAGGTGTTGCGCAAGGAGATTCTGACCCTTTCTAGGCTTCCGTATTTAGTCCTACGTTTCCCTTTTGTTATGAACATCTAAAAGGTTGGTGTTGCTGTGTAGCACCACCCAGTATCTTGGGGTAGAATCATAGTTAGAGCCCATAGTTAGATTCATATCAGGAGTCAACTAGACACTGATGCTGAATTAAGATTAAGATTAATAGGAACCAAACAAAAGTAATAAGTAAATGTTGTGAGCTAACACCTGAAAACCTGAACTACACTACTGATCTGAGAAATTTAATAGAGCCAAACATTTAGATTTTTATCTTTACTATAGGTCTCACACGCAGGAGCATGGTTTAGTGATGTTTTCATATTCAATTTGTACAAAATCTATAAGTACCTACTCCCAGTTGGCAACAAATTTGGGTTCTCCCTTTCTCAGCTGGACACACAATGGTGCCTGGGTTTCTTCCTCTTCCTCGTCCCCTCATACGTCTTCCTCTAGCGCTAGACACAACTTGGGCCAGAATTCACCTGTAGCCTGTTTTATGGTTTATCTGTATTCATAAAAATGTAGTTCCTAAATAAAAGTAGTTCCTAAATGGCAGATGTATGAGAAACTCTGAGGTGAAGGAAAAGTAACTGAGTGATTTATTTTTCCTAAACAACACTAGTTAATGCCATTATAATAAGTGGCCAAAAGCTATAAAATGAAGTATGTTAAATCTTGAAACTTTTTTTTTTACCATGACAGATGTTCCCCACATTTAATTTTAACATTTTAACACCCCCACCTCACGTAACCTTAACTTAAACTTTTAATTTAAACAGTATATTTATACAACAATAACATATTTCCTACCAAATTAATAAATAAATAAAATTATGTGCTTTTCTTTTCTTAAACAGTTACAACACACTTACGACACTCCTAAACGTCTGGATTCTGTCAGCTTTTTACAACAGTTGAGTTTAAGAAAAAAATAACTGTGATTTCAGTGACAGTGGAGTTCGTGAGAGATGCTCAAGTAATGCAGATCTTCTGTAGGTTTTAACACCTCACAAATGTGACCAAATAGCACAGACGAATGTGAATATTATTGATATTTTGCACATCTAACAGTAAATGACTTCTCTAGATCGTCTGCTGCATACCAGGGCTAAATTACATCCTCTCACCGGTATACAGTGCTGTGAAAAAGTATTTGCCCCGTCCTGATTTCTTCTGTTTTTGTGTATGTCGCATACTAAATTGTTTCATAAATTAAAGCAAATTCTAAGATAAAACAAAGGCAACGGGAGTAAACACAAAATACAGTTTTTAAATGATAATGTTATTTATTGAAGCAAAAACGTTATCCAATACCAACTGGGTCAGTGTAAAAATGTATTTTTCCCTGTAGTTACTAATTCCCCAAATCTATGAACTGCATCCATAATGGGGTTCAGCTGGACTAGACACAACCAGGCCTGATT
>JANDJT010000021.1:16483186-16498354 GCA_024331685.1 Stegophilus panzeri | reverse complement strand
TAACCCAGAAGAACATTAAGACTCATCTGAATTTTGCCAAAACACACCTTGATGATCCTCAAACCTTTTGGGAGAATATTCTGTGGATTGAGGAGTCCAAAGTGGAACTGTTTGTAAGACAGGGGTCCCATTACATCTGGCATAAACCAAACACCGAAATCCACAAAAAGATCATCATACCTACAGTCAAGCATGTTGGTGGAAGTGTGATGGTGTGGGGATGCTGTGCTGCTTCAAGCCCTGGGCAACTTGCAATAACTGAGGGAAACATGAATTCTGCTCTCTGCCAGAAAATCCTAAAGGAGAATGTCCAGGCTTCAGTCCATAACTTGAGAATGATCAAGTTGAAAAAAAAAAGTGAAAGACTGATCTCCACTTATCGGAAGTGTTTGGTTGTAGTTACTGCTGCTAAAAGTGGCACAACCAGATTTTAAGTTTAAGGGGGCATTTAGTTTTTTCACATTGGTGATAGGTGTTGAATCACTTTTTTCGATTCAATAATTAAAATAAATAAATACTGTATTGTGTGTTTACTCAGGTTTACTTTGTTTTATGTTGTATTTCGTTTGAACATCTAAAACTATTTAGTAAGATATATACACAAAAACAGAAGAAATCAGGATGGGGCAAATACTTTTTCACAGCACTGTACAATGTGGCGCGTGTATAGTATACCATATCTTCACAATTAGCTGAAAATACAGTACTGTGCAAAAGTTTTAGACACATGCAAAGATATGCTGTAGAGCAAAGATGCCTTCAGAATAATGAAATTAAATGTTTCTACATTTTAAAAAAATACCGTGAAGATCAGTATACAGAAGTAAATATTTGGTGTGACAAAAAAACCCAAATAAAAAAAAAATATATCAGTCTCCGGTACAATTAGTGCAGTTTTATAAGGAAATATTGAGCACCTTACAGAACCAGCCATGGTTCTTCTGGAGACTTTGACTGTCGCACTTGCTTCTTTTTTTGCAGCAAAACCCAGCAACCTTGTGTTTTTTGTCTGAAATGTGTCTCTTACATAATATGCTGCTTTCTTTAATGACACACAAACATTTTTCTGTAACATTTAATTTTTCCAGATTTTAGTGTTTGAGTGGAAAAAGTACAGTATAATGTACAGTATTACATGATACAGTATTTTAGGTAAAGAAGTAATTATGTAGCAGTGTGTAATGTTAAATCCTTGTAAATAGACTTTGTCCTTGTCCAATCTCTGACACTATGCTTATGCTAATGCTAATTACCCCAAACGTAGTCCCTTCTCATAACCTGCATAAACTGCAGCTACCATATAAACACTAACACAGGACATGTAGGCAAGTTAAAGTTAGTCTAATGTAAATAAAATCAAAATATGGCATAAAAAAGAGCCATATAATCTGTCAAATGTAGCTTTATCTCATTTTTGTCTCTAAAAGACTACATATGACTACATATCAATAAATATGCCAATCTCTTTGATTCGTGATTCTGTTTTCTACTACTCCCAGATGCACAGGAGGTGTTAGTCAATGGTTCACAGGAGACAGCAGCTTCTCAGGTAGGCATATTTTCAAAAGGGAATTTAAGAAATAATGAACAATGTGCAGTTATTATGCTATTTTATTATTTTCATTATAGTGAGGTTCAAAACAGAGTAACTTGCAGTGAATCTCCATTAAACCCCACTGCATTGAGGGAGAGATATTTTGTGTTATTATTGAGCTTTATGCAGTTCTGTAACAAGGATAATTACTCATTATTGTGACACTTGTTTCCATGGCAATGTGAATTCAGTTTTAAAAAAAAACAAAAAAAAAACCTGTCACGATTTTGAAGCAGCACAACTGTATCTGCTGCCAAACTTTGTTTAAGAAATCATTACCAAACACCGCTTATATGGAGTATCTCTCAAGCTGATGTCCTTTAACTCATAACTATACAGTAGCTTTATCAATGAATTAATAATGTATAAATCATATTAGATTGATTTATTTCAACGGAGTCCTTTGAGCTGATTGATTCTTTTATTCATGCAGGATGGAAATGGGAATCAGCTGGAGGACAAGACACCAAGCGAGGTACCAAGTAGATTATAAACAGTTAAATGTGTGAATTAGGGTTTTTTCCACACTTCTGTTTTTTTGCTGTTGTTTTTTTTGTATGTTTGGTCAAGTGTGAAAGTAAGAAACCAATTTCTGGTTAGTTGGTGTGAAGTTCACGTCAAGGTAACTTTGGGGTTAACTTTGAATAACATGGTTGTTTGAACTTGTTACTTCCTGCTTCACAGTGGTAGGAAACACATGCTGTGATCTGCAACGGAGTGATCTACAGTATGAATTCTACATACAGAACAGTGACAATTTAAAGGAAAAACTAGTGGCTAGTGGTTTGGATGTGAGGATCATTTTGTAGGCATGGTTTAGATCAACTTAAAATAGAGAGATCTAACCTTTAATTGAAGTAAATTTATTCTAAGAAAGAATTTTTTTTTACATTTTGCAGTGCCCCTAGAAATTCTTATGAACAAAATGCAACTGAAGCGTGTTTCCATTTATATTTTACTTTTTGTTCCTGAGTGTTTAAGAATTCTTAGGCAGTCATCCATGACTTCCTGTTTCTCAGGGGTTATAAATATGTGGTGAGACTAAAGCCATTCATTCTTTGTCATTCATCAACATGGGGAAGATTAGAGAATACACACATGAAATGAAACAACAATGAACCAGCCTGGATGGTTACACACAACAAGAAGGATGGTTAGAGGATGGTTAAGCAAATACATCTCGAATGATCACAGTTAGAGATTTACAGAAGATGGAACCATTCTGGGTTGACCAAGTCTCGAAATCTACAATCAGATGCCACTTTCATGGCAAGAATATTTAATGATAATGAGTCCTTATTAATCACATATGCACAGTGAAATTCTTTTCTTCTCATACCCCAGCATGTTAGGAAGCTGGGGTCAGAGTGCAGGGTCAGCCATGATACAGCGCCCCTGGAGCAGAGAGGGTTAAGGCCCTTGCTCAAGGGCCCAATAGTGGCAGCTTGGCAGTGCTGGGGCTTGAACCCCCGACCTTCCGATCAGTAACCTTAACCGCCAAGCCACCACTGCCCCCAGGCATTTATCAGGGCCTAAATCACATTTGAGTGGTTCTCACCAACTTCTATAACAAATAACCTCAGGTGACAACAAAAGATTTCAGTATACATTCATAAACCAAGTGGGAAAAATTAAGTACACCCATCCTACTTCCACAATCATTAAGAGAGTAATTAGCTCTCAGGTGTTACTAATGAAATGCGCAAGATTAGTCAAGAAGTGTGACTACCTCATAAAGGCAGAACTTTTGGCCTTTTGGTGTTTTAGCGCACTCAGGTGTATGTCTACATCATGCCAAGAAGAAAAGGGCATCAGCCCTTGCTCAGTACATGCTCAGAGAGGCAATTGTTGCTTCTCATCAATCTGGGAAGGGTTATGAGGCCATCTCCAAACAATTTGAAATTCACCATTCTACAATGAAAAAGATTGTTTACAAATGGAGAGCTTTTGAGGCAGTTGACAATCTTCCCAGAGCATCCCACCAAATACAGTCCAACGTCAGACTGTTTAATGCTCAGAGATATAAAGAGAAAACAAAGAGCTACATCATGTGACCTACAGGCCTCTACAAACACATTAAATTTTTTATGTTCATGACAGCACAATCAGAAAAAGACTGAACAACTATGGCTTTCATGGAAGGGTGGCTAGGAAAAAGCCCATTTGCTCCAAGTATATGGCAGTTTGACTTAGGTTTGCAAAATTGTATCTGGACAAACCACCAAAGTTCTTGAATTAATAAAAACACAGAATTGAAGGAAGGTGTACTTTGTTTTTCCCATGACTCTGGCCAGCAGTGACACTGACATGGTAGTGTCAACTTAGTGAGTGCCACGCAGCTATGAGTGTATCAGGGATTTTTTACAAACTCATACAGTACATTAGTTCTTTGAAGCAAAATTAGTCAAACAGTACAACTTGGAAAAATGTACTCAGGTGCATACTAGCTGTGGCTGTAGGTCAGTGTACTCTTGTGGTGGACTTACTGACTGTTACAACAGAGCTGACACTGGAGACTCCTTCCATATATGTCAAATAAACAATTTCTTACAGAAAGCGTCATGATATCAATGATTAGGTTTTTTTAAATGTATTTATAGTTAGATGTCAATTACATCCCAGTGAATGAGCTGTTGCTATAGAAACTATAATGTATTAGAACAAGCGCATTAATATAAACCTGTCATTTGAATTACAGTAGAAATTATTGTCAGAGCTACTATTATAGAACATTAATCAACACCTTCTGACTAATCAGAATCAGCAATCCAGCAGTGCTGTGGTATAATGAGGATTATTAATTTAATGTACTCTGTTGAGTGTGTGTGTGTGTGTGTGTTAGATTTGTTCCTATCCTCATGGCTTGTGTTTTTCAGGAAGTCTCTCAGCGACTGGTGAATCTCAGTGCTCAGCTCCATGCACTGCAGGTCAGATTCAAGCCCACATTATCTGAGTCATATCAGACTGTATTCTGCATATTCATTTCCTTAACTGCATATGTAATTAAACAGATCAGAATTAAACTCGAGTAGTCCGTTTAGCCCGAACCGGTTGAAATACACCAGTCACTCTTTTCCCAGGGCACAGTGATTCGGCAGGACTCCATCGTAGAGTTTTGCGCGCGCGAGGGTGGTACGTCTCGAAGCCGCCCGGGGCGGTCTCTCTCACGTGAAGGAACCGGCGAAGTGGGGACAGCGGGCGAGCTGGCACTGCTTCAGCGCCAACACAGCCTCCTGCAGGAGGAGCTCGTACGCCTCAGAGGAGCTGAAGGAAGGCTCAAAGATAGCGAGAAGGCACGGGCCCAGCTCGAAAAACAACTACGAGGCCTGAAGTCCAACAGCGCTGCTCTTGGGGAAAGCACAGGATATGCCCAGGTACTGTAGTAGATGAAGCTGTTTATATGTTGCAGTAGCTACAGGAGCAGAACAGGAAATATAGGATGTAAAACAAGAGCATTAATAAGAATTTCTTTCTGTACTAGGTCTCTGAATGAAACTTTACAGTATGAAATCATCTCTAATGTTTTAGATACTTTATCAATTTTTCCTGTGCTCTAATGTATCAAGTACATAATTCATCGTCTTTTAACAAACACCCCTAATCGTTTCTCAATTTAATGATCATTAAGCACATAGGAGCATATTAACTAGCTAGTGAGCAAAGATAACTCTCGCTGTGCTTCCTTGTAGGTACTTAGCTAGCCAGTAGCCAGTAGGCTTAAGGTTTTGAATGTCTGAAACCTGTAATCGATGTAAAATCCAGGGTATTATGTTTTGTTTTGTTTTTTTAAATAGCCTTTACAATACAAAATAAATGCACTTTGCACATATCAGGGTGCATTTTTACCATATTTCAAAAATGTACTCTCAGATGTAATGTAAAATAAGTGTGTGTGTGTGTGTGTGTGTGTGTGTGGCGTAACAATATGTAAGTGTACTGTACATAAATATAGGATCAAAAGTTAAATTGTTAAGTAAGGAATAAAAATCAATGGGAAAATATTCCATGATGGGTTGGTGAGCTGCGCCCCAACCTGAAGCAGAGTCACTATTACTACCCCACAGTGAATTATTTTCTTATAACAGCACACTCTGAACTGTTTTATTCCTCTTATTACAGCTACACAAGGGTCCAAAAGTCTGAGACCGCAATGAAAATCTGGGATTTCTTTTTTCAATTAAAATTGGAAATAAACAGAAGGCTTTTGAATTTTGAAATATTTAAAACAAAGAAAGTAAATGTTCAGTATCTTGAATAATTAATATTCAAGATTCGGCACTATTTCTAAGTCTATATTTAAACATAAGCAAATGTGTGATATTGACCATGTTAACTGCTTTGTACAAAAGATCAGATTTTCCTGATGTCTAATCTGTTCTATTGAAGCATGTGTTCAGACGACACACCGATCGATTTGATCTAAAATGGATCATAAGGTTCTGCAGAAATTTCTGCTGTCGTTGCCAGCTTGAGTGCACACGGTCATTAAAGTAAAATGGGGACGTACCTAAGAAATACTAAGAAAGTCTGAAATTCATGTAAATATTTCAAAGATTCTACTTTTCACCCGTTGTTGTCAATAATATTATTTGTAATGAAAATTGTATTAAATTAGAAAAGAATTCAAAATAGAAGCATTTTCACTAGTGCTTTCAGACTTTTGGATCCCACTGTATTTGTCAACACTAATGGCTTCATTTTATTCTTACATTTAATGTTGTGGAATACTGTCGTCATTACTACTGCTATAACTGTAACATTCCCTCACGTTTTTCTCTCGCTCTTGAAGTTAATAAGACCAAAAAAAAAAAGTCCTGTTACAAAAGACTGTTAAGAAAAGTCTGTTACAAAGCACTGACACTGGAGACTCCTTCCATGAAATGTTACATAAAAATGTCTTACAGGAATCAATGATTCGATGTTTTCTTTGTTAAATCTGTTTATTATTAGGTTTAAATTATGTAGCGCTGATATTATAGACAATTAATCAACACCTTCTGGCCAGATTAGATTGTGGTATACATTATAGAAGATATAGGCCTAGAGCTAGTAACTTCTGCCAAAACTATGGTCATTGTTGTACTTTCGGTATTTAAAAAGTTGTATTACCTAATAATAACTGCTATATCCATATGAAATTTTAATAAGTTACCACTTTTTTCGCTCTACTAGGCTCTACTACATCGCAAAGGGAGTGAAACTGACCCAAACACCGACACGCCACTGGCCAGTCAGGCGTCTATGGAGCAGACAGACGGTCAGCAGGACGGCAGTGACATAGACGTAGATGTGATCTCAGACGATGACGATGATGAAGACTTGAAGGTGTCCCCCCGTTCCGAGAGTCCTAGAGGTCAGTACTCAGAGTATGTACAAGCGTAGACATATATTGTATGGTTTTTAGATTAAATATTCAAAGTTAGATTAAATATTAAAAGTTCACAACTCTGATTAGGATTAAAAGAGAGCCTCTGAAAAGGGTTTCATTTTATTTTGTACCTGGAAATGTGGACATAATGTACTTTTTTATAAAAAATGGTTTAAGGTACATAAATGGGCAGTAATTTGTTTTTAGAGTAAAGCTTTAAAGGTACACTACTTGTACCTTTCTAGGTAGAAGGTAAAGGTGCAAAGGTGTACGAGTGACGGTACCACCCCAGCATCCTAAGTCCAAATCCAAAAATGACATCTAAGCAAGTGAAAATATTTTGAATATAATCAAATGTATCTAGATTTCTTATTATAAGATGGAATAAAGCAAATATAAGTTTGTTAAACCTATTTCTAGACATTTGTACTAATTTCAGTGGTGGCTCAGTGGTTAAGATGTTGGACTACTGATCGGAAGGTCCTGAGTTCAAACACCAGCGCTGCTACTGCTGGGCCCTTGAGCAAGGCCCTTAACCCTCAACTGCTCAGATGTATAAATGAGATAAATGTAAGTCGCTCTGGAAAAGGGCGTCTGCCAAATGCCAAAAATGTCAATATAAATTTCAAGCTTTAAATGTTCTTATTCTATTGCCAGCTAATTTTCCTTCTTTATAGAAAACAAATGCTTAAAATGAGCTAAATGATCTGCCAAAAGAATAAGAACATTTACATTTTTGAATTTAGTAAAAATGTCTAGAAATAGGTTAAATAAACTTGTATTTGGTTTAGTGTAATCTTGTAATCGGGAATACTAGATACCTTTGACTACATTCAAGATATTTCCACTTGCTAAGGTACTGTTTTGTTTTTTCCAGTGGTTTAATATCCTTAATTCTGAGAGTGTAATTAACTAAAGGCTACACATTTTGTTTTATATTAATAGCACATTTTGAATATTTTTAAAGGTCTATCAATGCTAATAATGGCCATTGTATTTCAGTTTTAGTTCAGTTTTTTCCTCTGGGAGATCCAAATTCACAGCGAATATTGAGAACAGATAACATACACGAAAACCTTGCTTGTGTCTTGGCCCTTTTTCATAAAGTTTTGTAGAAAAGGTGCAAACTTTAGGCCACAGAAGAATCTATGTGCCCTAGATGGGACAACAGGGCTCAGGTGTGTCATGTTAGTCATTGCCCCTTTAGCTCATCCCCAAACACCTCCCTCCACACACCCTCCTGCCTGTTGCAGTCTGATTCATGAAACTGTTGTATGACAGAATAAACGAGTGACGCTATGAGCACTACTGATGCATCCGCTTCAGCTGCATGGAAACAAGCTCTCGCCCACTAGTCCTTCATTTACAATAATAAACATACAATACACACCAATTTACCCTCATATACCTCTCTTTTGAATGAATCACACCCTAATTTACGTAGGTGTTCTAACAGTGAGCCAATAAAAGCCTTCAGCAGGCTACAGTTATTCAAAATCCAAAGAAAAGAAGTAAATGGAGAAGAGAATATAAGTTTTTATGAAGCTGAGTTTGAGGTGCTCTTGAAAAATAAAGACATTCTTTTTGGCAGCACAGAGTATCACAAAGTGAACACTTGTAGAAAAAAAATTGCATCAAATGTTACCAGAGTTTCACATAGAAAAGTAGCAGTCAAAGAGGTTTGCTTTTGCAGTACTTTTGATATTAATGATATCATGTAAGCCTGTTTGTTTGTTTGTTTGTTTGTTTGTTTTCAAAAGCAGGTGGAACCAATTTCTAACTTCACCTACGGATAGGTCTGCGAATTCAGTTTGTAGCTTTTTATTCATTGTAGAACTCAAATATGTCACATTTAATTAAAATATTTAAGTGCCTTAAGAATAAATGTCCTTTGGTGAGATAAAAGTTGTAAACGATACAGGCCTCTTTTTTTTTATTTAAAGAAAAGCATGTAGTATAATGTTTTTATATACAGCTTTTTTTTTTTTTTTTAGCTCCAGCAAATTACGTTACTGTGCGGTCCTAGATATTCAAGGAGTAAGTGTGTGAGAGTACACTGTGATAATAAAGTCATAAACGAATCTGAAATACTTGTGCCTTTGACATTATGCTGTACTCTGAGGCGACAGGACTACCCGCTGTGCCACTGTGCTGCCAGTTAGTGATAAGCAATAAGTGATATTTGGAGCTCAAGCATATATGGACATAGTATAGTTTTTATTTAAAAATAAATAAATTCAAACACAAAATGTTATTAGTAATGTACAATATATATATATATATATAACTATATTCAGAATTATCAGCACACTCACAAAGTAGTATTTTGTGATGCTTGCCTTGGAGAGCAGAATGGCACTGAGTTGCTTTCTGTACCGTCTAATAAGGTTGGAAACACTTGTAGAGGGATCTTGGTCTTACTCCTTCATGGAGAACATTTTACGCTCGTTTAAATTCTTCGGTTTGTCTTTGGTTTGTACATGTGGATTTCCCTGTTCAGTTCAGACCACAAGTTTTCAGTAGGGTTAAAATACAAAAACAACGATGGTCAATGCAAATCAGTTATGTAAATACCAGTGGTTTCTGTTTCATGAAAGTTCAGCTGACATGCAACATGCATCTGTTAATATTCATTACATTTAAGACAAAATGACAGAAATATTGAAGCACAGCTTAATAACTCTATTGATCAGAAGCAAAATCTCTGCTTTCTTTTGTTTGTGCGTTTCTCCACAGCAATATCAAATTGTGTCCTTTTTTAGATACCCTTTGAGGCTATGCCTACATACCACACATGGTTAATTGTGCGTATCTTTAATTAAATGAGTAGTGAAATGCGTGCACACAGCAGGAATGAGCAATTGGTATTTATTAAAGCTTCATTGCTGATACTTGTGCATGTCATATGTGTATGCACATTTGGTGAACCCCAATTGTTTTGTGCATAGCAGACTTTTATGTGTCAGAAATAAGTTTTCTACACAATGAGAGGGCCTAGGACTCCTCCACCCTGGTATGGTTACAGCGGCATGTGACCATGACTGTGCAGTGCAAATATAGCCATGCCCCAACAGTGCAAAGATATGTTTGGAAGTAATACATTGTAGCATCTGGAATTAACTGGTTCAGTGCCAAAATTAAAATTTATAATTATAATGAAGAACCTAAGCTGACATGTCAGATAGCCTGCATACATGATTATTTAACTGATATTAATTTCATTAGAGCCGACAGTATTTAATATAACTAGCAGTCTCGCACAGAAACCCCTGTGCAAATTCTGGATCGAAATTCCCATTTGCAAAACAGAATTCATTTAATTTCCCACATCTACTACAATTCCAGATTGCTGGGACTACGGCTGCTTCTAAGGCCAAACAGACTTCATATAAATCCATAATGAACTTTTTAACACTACCTGTTGTTACCCAGATGAGGATGGGTTCCCTTCTGAGTCTGGTTCCTCTCAAGATTTCTTCCTCTTAACATCTTAGGGAGTTTTTCCTTGCCACCGTCACCACTCAGTGGCTTGCTCAGTTGGGATAAATTCGCACCTTTATTATCTATATACCGTGTTGATATTTCTGTAAAGCTGCTTTGAGACAATGTCTATTGTAAAAAAGCGCTATACAAATAAAATTGAATTGAATTGAATTGAAATGTATAATATAGGAGTCCATGGGCAAAGTCCATAAAGTCCATGGGCAAAGTTCATAAAGGCCATGTACAGGGTCATCAGAAGGTCTTCAAATTTTGTGTAAAGCTGTTTGGTATTTTCTCTCAGATCTTTTCATTTCATCAGTAGATTTTCAGTAAAAACCTACTAAAAATCACAAAACTGAAGAGCACCGACAGGAAAATTTGTTCAGTCCCCAAACGCTGCAGAACATGCACTGTCTAGGAGTGAGAAGGATTGGGAGGGTTACTTCACTTTAATGTTTATTGTATTATTGCTGTTTTTAGCGGAAGAGTGTGCAGTGTTCAATTGTCTTGTCGTTTCAAAAAGTGCACTCTGTGATCACCCTCAGTTGCAGAGAAGTCTGAGAACAAGCATTGCTAACAAGCATTGCTAAGCATTGCTGAGGATAATGATAACCTCTTGAACATATTTTTTTCCTTTACTTTTAAATTGTCTGTGGCTAATATGTATGCTTTTATTCCACCCCATTTGACCCCTATTCCTAACCACCAGGGGCAGCCAGAATCACCTGAATACCTTTTTGTTCATGCCCATATGCAGGCCGATACCTTCCATCAAAGTCACAGAGTGTTTCATGATGCAATATTTATAATAAATACCATACAGCCATCTTTCGATTTCTTTTTATTGCCTCATACATGTTTGACCACATGTAGACCTTATAGATCTATCCACTTAGTTCATGACTATGGTCTACAGATGTATGGCGCTACAGATGGTTACATTGCGAACATTTTTTTTGTGAAATGCCATGGAACTAACCCTAACCCTAACCCTGTGGTGCTCAGTGGCTTTGAGTAGATTTCCCTCAATAGAATGGCTTGCCTTATGAGCTACCACTGACTGAGTTGTTCCCAAGTTATCTACAAAATCGCTTTGTGTTGTGGCTCAGTATGGGTTTTCCCTCATAGCTCTCTCCTCCATGTGTTCATATTCCTGCTGTCCAGCAGACCAGTGATTACATGCCACAATCAATTTAATAAATTAAAATAGCTTGAATCTGCTATAGCTTGAATCCTGATAAATTAGTTTGAATATGCTAGTTTACAATACTGGGGCTGGAGTAAGGTTTCCTTTCATTCACCACTCATTCTCCCTGCCAGGTCAGAGTTTCCCTTGGCATTATTTGCTCAGAGTATTCCACATCCCTTGCCATCTAATCAACCAGTGGCCCTGTGGTTAGCTGTATTTCCATTAATATTTATGGATTTTTGGTTACAAATGCTTTATAAACATAATGAGAAGCCCAGAAAGCAATCTGAGTCAATCCCTAGTCGTATCATTGAGTGCTTACAGTACCTCAAGTGAAAATCAACAATTTAAATGCTGAGACTATTTGGGAAAACTTGGGAGACTAATGTCCTCCAACAGAGCCCTCTTTATAATCCAGTGACTAGTCACCCTTCCCAATACTCACCATGTTCATCTCCAACCTCAGTAACACTCAAAAACAGGTTTGGGTTAGCCTCTGCGAGCTCACAGGCACTGCTAATGGTTGCCCGCAACATCAGTTGTGCCTTTTTTGCATCAGCATCAGTCACAAAAGAATTCACTATGCTTCAGTACTAGGATGCTAGTGAAAACCTAAAAGTAGAATTTGAACAGACAGCTGAACTGTGCCCAGGCTCTGTTGTGCACAGTCTAGCTAATATGATGGCTCACAGTCAGGCTAGCACACTTGCCAGTCATTGATGCCTGTATTGCATTGCTGGTGGTCTCACCAGATGAAACACTATGTCCAGATGAGTGCTGCCTATGTGCTGAATGCAGACACATTATGTGTCTCAGATGCTGGTGAGAAAATTGTGTGTGTGAAAATTGAGTGTTTTAGTCATTTTACTGCTAGCATTGGATAAAACAGTCCATGTAGTTTACATATGATGCCAAGTGTGGTTAGTAAAATACACTCTGCTAGTGTGACCCTGCAAAATATGCCCAATCTGTCAGGGTCACTTTTTGGGGCTGCAACCAAGGAGGTCCTGTAGAGGAGAGTGCAGTTTTCAGAGTCACAAATCCAGCTCAGCCACATGACCATTAATATGGAACACCTGGTTTTGTGTTCCAGTGTTCAAGGTTCTGTCTAGCCCCAAAAGTAAGTCATACACAGTTATTCTAACTGAAAATAACTTGTATACCAGGGCTATACAACAAAGCTGAGACCATGCATATGCCTGGGAGAGTGGTGTCTGTATCCAAAAGTGATGTCCAAGATCTGGGAAATGTTTGGCAACGTGCAGGTGGCGCTCTTCACCAATGCCAAGTCAACACATTGCCGATTGTGATTTTCCCTGGTGGAGCTGAATAGCCTGTTGGTACAGGATGCACTGGTGCACTCACCATCTAATACACACCTTTAGTCCTCTACTGTAGATTGTTCCCATGTTGCACACAATTCAGTAATTAGGTCATATTTACAGTACCTGCTTGTGGCCCCAGCAAAACCTTGATTTTTGTTGTTGATTTCACAAGTGATCAGAACAACCTGATGGCTTCCTCTGTAAGCAGATATGCTGTTCACATTGTATGAAGAGATTCGGTACCCTCATCCAAGCCACCTGTGCTTATGGGTTTGGGCTCTTGGCATGAATCACCAATTGAGGACCACAAGCTCATAGTCCATGAAACACTCCACAACCCAAGAGTCCCTAGTACACTGGACTTGTATGCCCTTGGATGGAAACTGTTCTATAAATGGTAATGGTGACTGGATCCGGTGCATTGCCTTAATACAATCTTTTCTTTAAAGACTGCTAGACAGGAGCGAGTCTTCATATACACTATAGGTTTGTGACAGCTATGGTAGCATGCCACAGCACCATGGATGGCATCTCTTAATAAACTTGGTACAACTTTTCAGAATGGGGCAAGGCATAAGGATACATGCACTGGTGGCCAGATTACTCTTGGCTAGTTAACGCTGAGATTTCTGTCCAAGTTCATGTCACCGAATTTTGTAAATCAGTTCATTGACCTTGTAGGGTTCCATGAATGCAGATCATTCCTTGTTGTGCCTGGTACAATCCCTACAGTACTAATTAGACTGCAGTGATGATCCAATCCTCAAACCAACTGTTCATCTGTCATGGAGGAAGGGGACTCTGGGTCATCAACATGGTGTACAGGTGAGCTGGACAGCCAACCCCTACTGTGACATGCCTCTCTGTGAGGAGCATATCCAACTCATAGATGTGCTGCTCCTTCTCAGGCTTCACTGTGTACTTTGTCCAGATACTACAAGGTTACAAAGTTAATCTTCCAGTGCCATGAGTGTGGCAGTCATATATGAACATGTTTCTAGCTATTCCCAGAGTGTGTTGGTTGCATTGTGTGGTACAGTGGCATACACTATGCTAATGATTCACATCGCCCCTGTCTCTTAGGAGGGATGAAATAAAATGCTAGTTAAGTATGTACCTGTGGTTCTTATATAACCACCAGGGTTTCTTGTCACCATTTGGGACCAGTGCCAACCCAGTGAGAACTTGGCAAGAAGGTTCCAAAGATGGCATCACTTTTGGAATTTTTTGGAAGGTATCAGTATGCTTGCACAATATTATACCCAGGTGGTTCTCTGTCAGTTATCCAGGGTTCCATAAACCACACTTCCATTTGTAACTAGTGTTTTCAGCTGTGTTGTCAAGAAAATGCCTAGCACCCAATTGTTCTCTTGGCAGTTTAAATTAATTATTATTTTATTTTTTGTATTATTTTTTCCAATATCTAGATTTGCAAGACATTCCTGAGGAGAGTGAGTCATCTGCAGAAGCTCGAGAACATGCTTCACACTGCTAATGCTCATCTGCTGCCCAGAACATAGAACTTGACCCTAGAGTAGCCGAATGGGACAGATGCTACTCTGCTGAAGCACAAGACTCTATGAGCAAGTCTTCCTCTGAACTTCAAGGGAAGAACATACAGCTGTCAATATTATTTTAACCATTTACTGACCTTGTTTCACAACTTTTTGTGGCATATTATTTGACATATCTTCTTCTTTTTATTTTTAATCCAGTCATTTTGATATCAGTGGACCAATAAGCGAATGCCAAAGCAGCTTGATTGTCTGCAAATAGCAGGACTTGATATTGCATGAAAATTTAGATATTATATGAACACATTCATCAACCAAACTTCAGGATGTACTTGCTAAAGACACAAAAATACTGTAACGTGACACAAAACATACATACAAACCAGTTATGCTTCAATAGTGAAATAGTCGTGTGTGTTGCAAACGTTTACTTTTTCGCTCTTTATTTGTAATTTATTTATTCTTCTTTTGCTGACAGAAATATTTCTTTGATAAACATTTCAAGCACACGCTAAAAGAAGCCATAACCTGGATGAAAAAAACTTCTGTGGAAGTAAAAAAAAAAAAAAAAAGTAAAACAATGTTTTTACTACACTGAGTTATTACAGGTTTATGTAAGCATGAGTACTTTAGTAAGATTTATATATTTTTGCTGTTATTTTGTTATAGTTCACAGGAGATGATTCACTGAACCC
>JANDJT010000021.1:16458763-16477006 GCA_024331685.1 Stegophilus panzeri | reverse complement strand
AACCCCATAGAGAATCTATGAGAGACACCAGACCCAACAATACAGACGAGCTGAAGGCCGCCATCAAAGCAACCTGGGCTTCCATAACACCTCAGCAGTGCCACACGCTGATTGCCTCCATGCCACGCCACATTGATGCAGTAATTCATGCAAAAGGAGCCTCGACCTAGTATTGAGTGCATAAATTAGCATACTTTACAGAAGGTCGACATATAGCATTATCCGCACCACCAGCACAGGAGTTTTGCTATTAAATGAGTGGGTGTATTCAAATTAGAGCTGACCACAAAGGTATGAAATAGCACAGTAAATGTCAGATGTGACCTTTCTCTATCTTTACAACTAATATAAAAGATAATAACAGTTAAACTGCAATCTTGGGTAAGTAAAATCCGACCATGAACTCTGTCTCCATCTGCTGCTGTGGTTGTAGTGCATCTACAGGATCACAGTGACAACTGGAAAACACTGATAGGGAACAGGAAAGAGCGACAGGATATGATAACTATGTCAAGGCCTAACATTTTCCACTGCCACTACTTCAGGGTTGCTTTCACTTTACTGTCTTTCATTTAAAGTTGCACAACCTGCTGTCAGGGGTGGCATTGTTGCTACACAGCTCCAGGTAGATTCGATCCATACAGAGTTTCAAATGTTCTTTCCTCTGGGTTCTTTGATTTCCTCCCACTTCCAAAAAACATGCCAGGAGATTGCCTAACATAACTTGCCCCTAGCTGTGAATGAGTGTATAAATGTGTGTGTCAGGCCAATCTGTGGAAATATCAGGTAATATTCTTACCTCTTACTGCTACACAACATTACCGTGACTAAAGCCATGCAAACAAGCTTATTCTAAACCACAGAGCAAAGTCAGAACACAGCACACACTCACACACACACAGAATCCATCATGCTTAATCTTGTTTTAAGCCTTCTGAGTGCTACACATATGACTGTGTTTAGAAATCCGTACAAATTACTTAGGCCATCTTCTGTTGCTGTGCAATGTCTGTTTGCCTTGGGAAGTGTTAACACAAGGGTTTGGAAGCGTTCTTATCCTATTTGGTAGACCAGACTTCAAAACTTTTGGGAAGGATGTTTCCTAGCTAAGGATCTTCATTATAAATTTATTTAAGATTTAATATGGTATTAATTTCTGGTCCAGGGGTTTATATAAGTAATACTGACAAGAAGCACACCTAAATCCAGAAGAGGAAGAAAGAACAAAATATGGCAGTGTTTTAAATGATTCAGAATGCAGCAGCATGCCTTGTTTTCAACCAGTCCAAAAGGACCCATGTCACGCCCCTCTTCATCTCCCTCCACTGGCTTCCTGTAGCTGCCCGTATCAAATTTAAGGCCTTGATGCTCACGTACAAGACCTTGTCTGGAACAGCACCCCCCCCGACCTCAACACTCTCCTTGAGGTTTACGTTCCCTCACGCAATCTGCAAACGGTTAATGACTGACGCTTAGTAGTGCCTACTCAGCGTGGCTCAAGATCCCTTTCCAGAACCTTCACACTAACTGTCCCTCAGTGGTGGAATGAACTTCCAACCTCAATCCGGACAGCAGAATCTGTCACTATTTTCAAAAAACAACTAACGACCCACCTCTTCTGTGAACACGTAACTAACCCCTAAAATGCCAACCCCACATTATCCTTAAAAAAAAAACTTACTCTGGCACTTACACCTCTACTCTGCACACTTTGCTTTTCTAGAACTTAATTAAAAGATCTTGTATGGTAGCACTACTTATATTATTCTCCGCTTGATATATCGCTTTGCTTGTATTTCCTCATTTGTAAGTCGCTTTGGATAAAAGCGACTGCTAAATGAATAAATGTAAATGTCAGACAAATACTGTATATACCAGTTAGTGCTGACTTAAATATTTGTGGAATAAAGTTATATGAAAGCATAATGTCATAATTAGTGTCTTTTGAAAATGTTGTAAACTGGTGTCAAAGGTGCGGTAAAATCAGTATCTCGGGCATCCAGGAAAAGCTGATTTGGGTTTTTTTAATCGTCCAGAAAGAAAAAAAAAACTATTCCATATTGGCTTTGGCAAACAAAAGGTTTCATTTAGTTTGTAGGTATACTGTATGGTAAAAATATTGTGGACACCTGACGATCACACCCATATGTGCTTTTTTTAAAATCCCATTTCAGATTTATTCCCTCTTTTCTGTCATAATAACCTCCACTCTTTTAAGAAGACTTTCCACTAGATGTTGGAGCGTGACTGTGGGGATTTGTGTTCATTCAGCCACAAGAGCATTAGTGAGGTCAGGTACTGATGTCTGTTGAGGAGGTCTGGAGTGCAGTTCATCCCAAAGGTGTTCAGTGGGGTTGAGATCAGGGCTCTGTTCAAGACACATGGCAAACCATGTCTTCATGGAGCTCGCTTTGTGTACAGGGGCATTGCCATGCTGGAACAGGTTTAGGTTTGACACCCTTAGTTCCAGTAAAAGGAAATTGTAATGCTGCAGCATACAAAGACATTCTATACAATTGTGTGCTTCCATGACAGACAATCAGGAATATGCAGGTATGTGGCGACTATGACGAAACCAAGCAAAACGGGTCATGTAACTCTCCTGCTATAAGTAAGTCACCTCGCAGTTAAACACATGGAGAGAAAATAAAGAAGATAGCTAGACTTGTATGATATATTTTGCAAGGCCGCATTACAGATGAAACGTGGGCCGACGACTCGATGACTTCATGAGGGCGCAAATGATGATAATGGTCACGTATGTGTTCATGTGGAGATTTTACTTGCCCGATGAGTCAAATCAAATGAGTTTTTGATTCATCCACCTGCGAAGTGAATGTTTGACATACTGGTAGAATTCTCACATTAATTTAAACCCATAACACAACACACAAGTGCTGAACAACACTAACACATCTCAGGTTATAGATATACTTAAAAATGTTTCCTCCATGGTAACTGGGTACTCCCAACAACCTGGATTTAACAGGAAGGATGTTGCGAGAGTGACACATAGCTAAGGTGAGTCTTAAAGCATTAGAAGACTGTTGCAGGTGGTAACTATCCTACGTAGGAGTGTGTCAGTATGTTTCAGCATCCTGTTTCGTTTTGCAAGAGAGAAAGACAGAGTGGTGCAACGTTCAGATGTAGTGTTCTTAATGCTGATGACACACTCTGATTTTAACAATAGGAATGCAGTGCAACACTTCCGGTTCTGAGTGTAAACTGAGTGTTAACTTTTTAGGTGGTGGTAAAGATAGAGAGACAGGGTCGAAACAATCCTGTATAAGCCTTCGTCGCGTGCAGATAAGCCACACCTTGGATAAGGAGAGGTCGTGACGTCATTTACCTGGACACGTGTGATTCGCAGGGTGGCCAATCAGGTTTCACTCCAAGCGCCTGATAGATCTGATCCAGGATCAGCTAGCAGAGTGCTCCATTGTGGTGGTTCAGGCTGGGTGGAGCGAACAGGAAGTGGGTTGAAAAGCTGGGGGGGGGGAAGAGGGAGTTGAAGCAGTCAAACTGTGCAGGAAGGCAGATTTAAGGGGAGGTGAGAGTCTGTCGCGGCTAACTTAAGAAAAAATATATATATTAATTGGAAGAAATTTTGGGGGAAAACTGACGTAGTGTACAAGCGGAAGCCTGTGAATTTGGATAACTTGCCACGTCCTACTGAGAAGAGAGAGAGAGAGGGAAAAAAAAAACTTTCTGCCCTTCCGGCTCAAGATTAATGTACAAAAGGCAGTGTTTGAGCACTATCTGTTAGGTTTGACCATTTACAACACTTGCAAGACGCACAAAGCCCCTTCTGCAAGCTGAAAAGGCTGAAAGCTGTCCTGTCTCGTCACTACTACTTGTGCTACACGTTGGCGGGGCGTTGGTTTGTTCCCTCAGCCCTCCCCAACACTCATCACTCTGTGCAGCACAAACGATCCTAAGGCTCAGGAGGATATAAGCCCGATCCATTGATCACACTACTCTTAAAAAGAAGGGGAAAAGAAGAAGAAAATGGCCGGTACAAACAGCATCGAGGCGGTGAAGAGAAAGATTAAAGTTTTGCAGCAGCAAGCCGACGAGGCTGAAGAAAGGGCCGAGATGTTGCAGAGGCAAGTCGAGGAAGAGAAGCGCGCCCGAGAGCAGGTAAACCCTCAACTTTACAATGTTTCTAATAATGTTCAACTGGAAGCTTGATTCATCCCTTATACAGCGTACAGAACTGAATTTCAGCTCACAGCTCTGTAAATCAACGCACTTTAGAGCAATGAAGGGCATTTCGAGGCAGCATCCTGGCAGGACTTTGTCAATTTGTTTCCAATGAAAAGTTAGCACTTAGCTGCTGAATGCACCATAGTGACATTCTTCTGCCTTCCTAATTTATATAGTAATAAAACACACCATATTACTTTATAAAAACCGTGGAGGCTCATTTTTGTGTACAAATAATCGTGTATTTGATTTTGACATGCTGTACTGTTAGCGTGTACAATGTTTTTTTTCCATTTTTTTTTTTTAAAGTTAATTTATTGGATATTTTGTTTAAATACATTTTGAAGTTTCCTGTGTTTGCACTTTGTGAGAGAGGAAGGACTTGAGTCGGCTAAACTAGTGTTTTTATTCGTTCATCTCTGCCTCAGAGGAGTCAGGAGGATAACTCGGACCTCGTTAGACACCTGAGCACGAGCCTCAGGAGACCAGGTGCGCCATGACACACTGCGGCGTTTTCAGGTGCTTTCGAACCTTTCCGCTTGTTTCTCTACACCTCAAATAGTAGAAATGTTTCTAGAAATGTCTGAAATGCCTCATTCGTCGGTATTCAGTGCACTTATTCGTGATGAGCTCACCTCCTTGGACTTCGCAGTTCCTCATACCTTATTAGGAGCGAAACGCCAGTCTTCGCGAGCGATTGCGTCATATCCGGCTGAGCAGGGTGAAGCGGTGTAGTGTTGAGCAGGATGGCACTTTAGTTTAAAAACATGTCTTGTTTGTTTGTAACACCTATTGTTTTTGGTTTTTTTAAAAATGATTTCCCTGGCACCACACCACTGTTGAAACGTTGTCCATTTAGACTGGGCTGTTTTTTTTTTTTTCATCTTCTATTTAATAAACTAACTATTATGAACATACATGGTCATTAAAGTGGCAGGGCTAGCTGTGCGGCCTCAAACTGTTTATGTCTGAGTTTCTCAGAGCCAAAATTTGTGTGCAAGTGTTTCCATGTCCCTTGACTCTTCATTTCTTTCTTTCTCGAAGTCGCAGGTTCCTAGCTCTCATCCTGGAGAACCCCTCTGTCCTGCACATTGTAGTCTTTTTCCCAGCTCTGAGACATCCACTTGAACTCAGGAAGCCCTGTTAATTAGCTAATTTGTTGACTCGGGTGTGTTCAGAGCAGGGTGGGGTACCCAAGGACCAGAGTGAAGAACCTGACAATATTTGTATCCTCACCTGTATTTGTCTTGGAGCTCTTCATTATGTCCTCCCTTTTTCTCCACTCTGCCTTTCATTACATGATTGTGTTAAATTTTGTGTGTGTTGTAGGCCGAGGCCGAGGTGGCCTCTCTGAACAGGCGTATCCAGCTGGTTGAGGAGGAGCTGGACAGAGCTCAGGAGAGACTGGCCACAGCCCTTCAGAAGCTGGAAGAGGCAGAGAAGGCAGCAGATGAGAGTGAGAGGTATGTGCGAGCACATATTTGGTGACTAGCAGCTTACAAGGCATCTATGTACACACTCTGGCCCTGTTAAAACCTGTCTCAAGTGATCCGATCACAAGTGGACATAGCTGTTTACACCTGGCACCACGTCTCCAGTGGTCACTTGTCATCGTTTCTTCAAGAGGAAGGGCGTCATGTGGTCTGTTAATGAAACTTATAAACGAATGCCTGATGAAATGGTGAAGGATGCCGTTATGCAATCGCATGCATCCTAGACCACTTCCGAATGTGGCGAGTGATCGGATCACAATGCATCTTCAAGACAAGTTGGACCCTGTGCGCACTTGTGCTTAGCGCTGTCCACTTATGATCAGATCACCCGTGTTAATGCCAGGTGTGAACAGGCCCTTGTTGAATCGGCTAAAGCAGACAACGTTTTTCTGTCTGTGGAACAGAGGCATGAAGGTGATTGAGAACAGGGCGCTGAAGGACGAGGAGAAGATGGAGTTACAGGAGATCCAGCTGAAGGAGGCCAAGCACATTGCTGAGGAGGCCGACCGCAAATACGAGGAGGTGAGCAACGTGCATGCACGCCCATCCCTGATAGCAGCTTGTACTGACTTGAGTTCAGCATGTAGGCACGCAGTACTGAACTGAAGAATGTATTCAATATAATGGTCACTGTCTTATCACTCTTGCAGGTATAAAATGTCACCCATACACCATCTGGATGGCGTGACAGATTCCAGCATTTGGAAGTAACTGACTGTGTGTGTATACAGGTGGCTCGTAAGCTGGTGATCGTCGAGGGAGAGCTGGAGCGCACTGAGGAGAGAGCCGAGCTCGCCGAGGCGTGAGTCATGCGTTTTTAAGCAGACAGACCTCTTCTATGCACTGCACTTTATTAGTACTCTCTCTAGATGTTAATGTCTGAGAGAGAGCCTCAAGCCGTGTGTGTTTTCAATAAAGCTAGATCACTTGGGCATGAGGAAAATACTTGCGTTTGCATGACAAAAGGAATGCTATGTCCTAACCTGAATCCTGCTCTGTGTGTGTGTCCAACTATCACTTTGTTTTTGTGCATGTTTGACCCTTGGTGCAACTTCCTTTGAACTAAACAAACAGTAAAAAGAAGCAGCTCGAGGAGGAGCTAAGGGTGCTGGACCAAACACTGAAGACTCTGCATGCTTCTGAGAACAAGGTAGAAGCGCTAAATGTGCTGTGTGTGTGTACTCTGGAGATCCTGTTAGTGAGGGTCGTCATTTTGTGTTTTGGGAGGAATAGTAGCAATTATGTAGCGCCTCACTGAACAAATTTGTTCAGGTAGTTTTTAAGAGAGTCGAAAGCAGATGTGTGGGGGGTGGCTTTGTTGTTGAAGTTGTTTAAAGTCAACCAGGCCCCTTCCTCCAGCCATGGCCATTGTCGATCTCTGCTTGTGCTGTTCCACGTAGCTTTCAGTCTGTTTCTTTCTCTTCCTCCTCCTTTATCTCAGCTAACACTGTTGCAACTAGTATTCTGTGTGCTTGATTGTTTAGACTAAGGACGTGGCCAGCTCCTCACAGCATGAACAAGCATGAACAAGTGCTTCTCGCATGTGCCTGCCACATTACCCTCGTTACGCTGTGCGTTTGCCAGCTGAAGATCTCAATGCACACGGTTTGAAACTTCGGTGTAGGACTTCCGCCTTGTTCAGTTACACCATAGTGAAAAATGCACCTGTAGACTTCTGTTAAGTTTATTGGAAGCTTCACATAGTCACTTCACATTGGTCATCTTTAAGGACTTTTCATCACCTGCAGTTCTTCTTACTGTCCACTTCTGAGCTTTGTTCTTCACTGACTGTGTACATGCTCTATTTCTTTGCTTATTCTTCCCTTCATGCCCTTTTCTTTTTCTCTTTCTCCTGCTTTTCCCAAAATCAAAAATGCCCGTCCTGCTTTCAGTAAATGTGCCGAGCTGGAGGAGGAGCTGAAAAATGTCACCAACAATCTAAAGAGTCTGGAGGCTCAGGCTGAGAAGGTAGGGAGTGTGTGTTGCATGGACATTTTTGGGGACCAGCATGTGTGTATTTGTGTCTCGTGAGCCTTAATTTTATGTTTTTATACAGGTGACAAACGCAAGGTTCATGAGCCAAATATGGACACGGCTCCATTTGATTCAGCCTGTGCATATTGCACATTCTCACTGGAGCAGCATTACCTAGAATTCACACCAGACATGTCGAGTAAGCGCAGAGCAACCGTTCATCCAGTAGGCATTGCATGCCTTCAGTCCAGTTCACGTCTACAGCACCACCAATCTTTAATTATTAGAATGGAAACTAAAGCCCAAACATACATGGTTGTCGCAAAACGTAAGGGATCCCTGATAGCAGGTGGCTCACAATTAGCATTTCATCTGGCCTGCATGTCGCCTTGAAATGGCAGCAATGAAATGATCGTAAAAACATCTTGGCTTTTGAAGCAACTGCATACAGTATTTACATTTGGGCCCATTTCAACCCAAAATTAAAATGACTCTCAAGCATTTGATCACACATTCCTAATGTTAAAAACTGTAAAAATGGCTGCTTACATTTGCTATTGCCAAAAACTGGCCCTTATGTGTATAAACTCAACCATATTTTGCACAGATTTCTCCACTCTCTGGGGTGGGGATTGTCAATTTGGGGCTAACTGTATTTCCAACACAGTTCACTTAAACAAAAAAAAGAAATGTGACCCAAGACAGTGGGATGGAGGATAAACTGCATCTGTGGATTCATGTTTTATGTGTGTCTCATGGAGATCTGGTGTTTTGAAACGATGGTTAAAATGGACATTTTTCTGTGATGTATATCTTAAAATATCTTCAGAACCACCTCCAACCACAAATACCAAAAATGAAGTGCCATACAAAAATGACTAGGGGGAAAAGTTAATGCATGAGGGATGGGTGACCTAGGACCTGCATGGTCTTAGTGAAGATAATGCCAAATGTTGTGTGGTGTGTGTTTTTTTTTGGTGTTTTCTAACTTAATCATGACCATAACCTGATTTACTGAACAGATGCACTTAAGTTAATTCCTTTTCCATTAGTGCAGTATCCTGATTCTGGTGGTAAAACTTTTGTTAAAGGACTTGTTGACTCCATGTTGCGTGAAATCAGGCACGTTTGAGTTGAAGCACACTGAAATATAATTGCTGGATTGGGAAACCCAGTACTATTGTACAATAACGTTAATAGCGTCTATATTTTGAAGAAGCATCCTACCTCCTCCCTTTTCCTTAGCCAATCAAATCCATTTAATTCTACTGTCAGGAGCTTCTGCCCAGTCATGTGGATATAAAATGATTACATGCCTTCACAAGTGGCCTTTTCCTGGTTCTGCAGCTGTGTTTCATCATCCACACTGAATGGATGAACATGTTCAGTTACATTACATAAAACTTTATGGCGCTGTAATCAAAAAGGAGGGAAGCGGGTGCTCATCCTGAGTCACTACTCGGTTTATCCAGAGCTCCTCTGTTCTAGAAGTCAAAAGTGTAGCTGTTATACAGAGACAGTAAAATGGCAGTGGGATGTCCAGCAAAAATCCAGTATAATTTTTTTTCCACCCCTTTTAAAAATGTGTTTAAATATTACACCTCACCAGAAATGCATGTAAATTCTCTTTAGCTATACATCATTATCATAAGGTTTTGTTTTTTTGTTAAGACAACTGGGGGTATGAGGCGAGCTCATAAAATCCATAAACTATTTTGGCTTCACTTAAACTAGCCTTACAGATCACTCCAGTGAAGATGTAGTAATTGAGGCCCTGACAATCGATTACAGAAACAGCAACTTGTCCATTAAAGGCTCCACATTGAGCATAAATTGTTTACATATGCGTTAAGCATTAATATAGCCATAGAAGCTGCCTGGCAGAATATGTAAGAAATCCTTACAAGTCGCTAAAGCACTAGTATGCATTTATAGGTGTTTACACACTACTGTATTGAGTAGGTAAGAAGGAGGGGGAAATAATTTGTAATTAGATCGAATAAGCAACAAGACATTATTTAACAAGTATTACAGTTTTCATTGAAGTTATGGATTTAGGTGCAATAAAGTCCATCGGTAGAGAAATAAAACATCAGAGTTAATGATCAAAATGGTCTGTGTTCAGTGCAAACCTAGCCGAGTACTATTTTGTATGGGAAAGCTACAGAAAATAACTGCATTACATATTATAGTTGGTAATAAATATAATAATGATGAGTGAATTCCGACTTTAACATCATATGTGGATTTTGCTTGTATTTCCTCACTTGTAAGTCGCTTTGGATAAAAGTGTCTGCTAAATGAATAAATGGAAATGTGTTGCTTGGCATTAAAGAAATACAAAGAAGTGTAGAACAATGCAGATAGTTTGGATATTTTTCAGTATAGATTCAAAGTGATTACTACAGTAATCTATAGAAGGATCATCTCAGAAAATGTGAGTGGATCATGTAGGAGCTGGTGGTGGTGGCTGCAGGAACACTTTACACACTCCCCTGTCCACTGGATGTTCAACAATCAGTAATGACATGGGTGCGCATGCAACAAGCTTCACTGTAGACTTCTGTTTTTATCAGTGTGATAAAGTTGACAAATGTTAAACAGTGGTCTGCATTTTGGCGCATTTTGATAGCTTAAGGCTTAGTGGCATTTGTCTTCTCCACATCCAGTAAAAAAAACATCTTATGAGCCTATATCTAAGGTACTTTTTTTTTTTTAAATGTACTTATTTAAAATAATTATATCCTAATATTTAAGCTTGTCGGACCACGGTATGCGTAACATGTGCTAGGTTGGCAACCATTTGTTATACGGTGACCTGGCAAAATGTGTGTGTCTATGCTAGTATTAGCTGGGCACATTTGCCTAAGGCATATGTTGCCATAGTAACTGAATGGGGCTTAAGATTAGTTTTCTTCCTGGAATCCAAATTGATTCAAATTAGCCAGGTTTGTTAAGGGGGCGTTGAAGCCTGGCTTATTGAACTCACTTCATACAACACCCCCCAGTACCTCAGACAAGACTAGCTTCTTGATTAATTCAACCATCTGCTTATTATCTTGAACAAAGGCAAGAGTGTGGGGGTTATAGTGGATAAACTGTTGTTGTTGTTGGGTTTTTTTTTTTTTGTTTTTTTTAAATTTATTTATTTATTTATTTATTTATTTATTTATTTGTCAGTTATGTTTTGTATGTGGTGCTAGGAGCTAATTTACTGGACCAGCTACTTTAAACCAGTGGTCTTGTTTTATTTAGCATTCAGTTCAATTCAAGCTGTCACTTACAAACAATAGTCCAGAGTACAACCTCCTTAATAGTGACTTGTAGGACAATGGTAGTAAGCCCCCCAAAAAAGTTTTTCAATAAAGGACATTTTTGCCCCCAAGGACACGGGTTCTGTACAGGCTTGATGTTTGTGGCTGTTCTCCTGCGTTGTTGCTGTTGCAGCCACATTCCTACGCACATGTCCTGATCTGTTTTAAAGTTCTGGCAGTGCAGAAAGGTTAAGAACGAAACGCCCACTTTTTCCCTCCTCAACATTCCCCCTGCCTCAAGGGGACTTTTGTTTTAGAGTTCAGGTTTCCAAGCAGGGACGCCCGTTAGTGTCTGTATCAACGTGAGCAACTCACCAGCAAATAAAGTATTTCAAGTTAAACAGATTCTAAAGTTAATATTTATGTAGTTGTTTGAAAGATGCAGTAATGTGGCTTTTCCTTTTTGTTCATGCAAGCTTTTGTTCCTCCTTATGTGTCTACAGTATTCCCAGAAGGAAGACAAATATGAGGAGGAGATCAAGATTCTGACTGATAAGCTGAAAGAAGTGAGCTGACTTTCTAGTTCTCGAAAAATATACCCGACCTCAGTCTCGCCACTTTTTTTTTTTTTTTTTTTTTTTTTTTTTTTTTTTTTGGATCAGTGCTGGAAGTACCCAATAAACCGGCTGCGTGTATGTGTTTTGTCAGGCTGAGACTCGTGCTGAGTTTGCAGAGAGGTCTGTAGCCAAGCTGGAGAAGACCATCGATGACCTGGAAGGTAAGACATTCCGCTGTGCAGCTCGTTTTCTGAACCCTACTTTTAAATTACAGACTCGCGTTCTCCCACTTTGTGTTCTACACTTTCTGTTGTCTCCAAGGACATGATTATAATTCCTTTTCTACTGTTCTTGGTGCTGAATGTTATGTTCCTTTCTTATTTTTCGTGCAAACAGATGAGCTCTATGCTCAGAAACTCAAGTACAAGGCCATTAGTGAAGAGCTGGATCACGCCCTCAACGACATGACCTCTATGTAATTACTTGGCCTGTATTTTGTGTGTTTTGTGTGTACACACATGCACATGCCCGATCTTTCCGTTGCTTATGCACCACAGTAGTGCCTGAGCCTCAGCGCCAGGTCGAGTTATAATGAGTTTGTGTCTTTATTTACTAGTGGCTGTGGAATTGCAGTGTGTTGGGTTTTGGTTTAACTGGTGCACTGCCTGTGTGTGCGCGCGTGTGTGGTGTTTAAGAGCTGCTAACATGCTGCTTATGATGAAAGGAGGCACTGCATGGAGTGATTTGGCTGTGTGACACCTGAAAAGAACACTGAAGGCGAAAATGCCATAATCCTAGCAAAATAAGCAATAAAACATGACAAGTCATGCAGTTAACATGAAAATAATCAACCATGTGGTGGTGTGATGCTTTTAAACCGCTGAATGGTGATTGTTTTCACTAGCAACATGTCTTGAAGTGTGTTATTTCTCTTATACCACAGCAATGAATCAACGATTGCAGTTCTTTATTAATAAAAAAAAAAGACGTATCAGACTTTTTATCCACTTATGATTGTGAGTTCCTGCCTTCACTTGTGTAAAATGTTCCCTCAATATTTTGAAGTTAATAAGACACAATGAAGCGTGTCATATTATTAAGAAATCTCAGACTTTCCCATGTCAGTGTTGTGTGTTGTACAGCTTCACATCTGACTGCTACAAAGCGCTGGCATTGGTACGTCTTCCAAAAAAACAGCGTTACGGAACACACCACCGTATCAAAGATGACACGTTTTGTACACCCCTGTATAGATTGTTACTATAGAAACAACATTGTATTATAACCAGCACATTAATATCAACCTTGCAGCAGGAACTGCTGTCTTAAATATTAATCGACACTTAGTGACCAATCCGAATTGAGCGTTGAGCTACGCTGTGGTATAACCTGTATTAACTTCTGCTCAACTGGAATGCTCTGCTGCACTTGCACTGTGACTATTCACTCACCCAGTTCCTAAAGTTGCTGTTGTGTGGTGTTAAGTGACGTGTGTGGGGGGGGAAATGGCGAAGCTGGTTTGAACAGCATTCCTTGCTGAAGTTAGATAAACGAGAAGCGTTTTGTCTCTAGCGAGGTGTTGATCATCCCTGTTTGTTTGCAGATAAGTTTCCAGACTTTACTCTGACTGGCTTTCTTCGAGAAATCCCGCTCAGTCCTCTCAGCCTTGTCTCCAGCACTCGTGTCTCCTTCATCTTCCTGTTTTCTCTCTATCTTCAGGTTTATGTACCTCTGTCCTTACCTGCTTTTATGTTTTCTCTCTATTTATGATGCCTTTGTGTTCTGTCTTTTCTTTTCCCACACTATTGTAATTATAATCAGGCATTGATGAAAGTTCTTGGATTTATTTTGTCATTCATCAGTGCTATAATCTATCTTCTGTTCTCCTGTTCTTTGTCTTCTGGCTATATTTTGACGCTCTCTGTACATGCTAAATGAAGGGAGGGGTGAAAGAAACCTTTTGTTGTGTGTTAAATGTTTACGTGTCTCTCTTTTTTTTTTTTTTTTTTTTGATGGCATTAATAGAGAAACTTTTCCATATGCACATCACCATTTTCTATTCTTATTGTCCTATGTGGCTTGATCTGGAGTGGGTCATACTTCATTATGAAGCAATAAAACATGGGTTGTCCTGCTATAGGAAAACAATCAACATCGTGGTGGTGTGGTGGCCTGAGATGAAGCAGTGTTGATTGATTTTAGCCACTAATGGCATGTCCTAAGGCGTTTTATTCCTCTTATACCATGTCAATCTGGCGAGATTTTTTTTCTTTTCTTTAAAAAACACAAATTTACTAATGAATGTCACGTTTAGACTATTAACTTTTTCTATTGAAACTATAAAACACGGAACAAGTGCACTTAACATAAGCTTGTTTATGAAACTGTCAAGAATTAATCAGCACCTTCTGACCAGTCAGTATCAAGAACAAACATCGGACCAAAAAAGCTAGATTGTAGCGCAGGTTAACGAGGCATGTCTGTTTCAGGAAAGATTTAACAGAAACGTTAACATTTAAGCAGTAAGGAATATGTTTAAATTATATATTTACCTTGCTGCTTAAAGTGTCTTCTAATGCAGTTTTTGTACAAGGACAGACACACTACACACCGGTAGAAAATAAAATAAAAAATGACTAGGTTTTTCCATAGATTAACCACTGTAAATGCTAAAACTGTGAGTCTTTTTTTCCCCTCCCCCAAACTGCAAATTAGTGCCTTGAGTAATCTGATTAATTTTGCATTTATTATTCAAAATATTGGGTGCTTATTTCATTTGGACTTTATAGGAGGGATGGTCTAATGGATCATTAATCACCTCGCCCTTTGCTTCACCTTACTGCCTTGTGTTAGTCTGTTTACATGTGGGTTGGCATTGATGACACAGGTTTCCTAATGTTTCCCCACCCTGCGCTCATCCTCTGATCGAATGCGTTTTTGAGGAAGAAAATAAAGTTGTGAACGAGTATAAAACACGGTAAAGGCTGTTTTTTTTTTTTTTTTTTGTTTTTGTTTTTTTTGTTTTTTTTTTGCGCTCTTGCTGTTAAATATGCACATGCAAGATGGCCACCACACACATCCTGTGGTCAGCTTGTGCATGTCCTCAGACATTAATGCGATGCGTCCATACAGAGCATTACCAGCATAAATACTGGAGGCAGTATAGCACCATGTGACTGTGTACAAATTTAAGTGTCTCAAATCACTGACTTGTGTACTACTCTAGACCCTTATTGAGTACTAACACTAAAGATTTTCCTATTAAAATTGGTGTTTGAATTTTAAAATCCTCTTAAACCTCCTGACGGATCTGTTTTGAGTGCCATTCTTCTGTATTTTCCAAATTAGTAAATATTTTTTAATTTACTGGGGGGCGTTTTTGACTTGAGACTGAGATCAAGACGGCAATCAGGCCAACAGCAGAAAGTTTTAAAGCGGAACTCGAGTTTGTGTTTAAAGTTGCTGTCCTTGAAATGGCTAAACCTTACAGTTTGATTTGGAAACCAGCTGGATGGAGATGTTTTGGCTCTGATGTGCCTTCTAGTGGACGCTGCTTTGAATCCTCCAGATGTACATTAGATATGCAAACAAGTGTGTGAACAATGCCGCTTGTGTAGCAGCTGGATGAGCACACGTACGTGTGGTGAAAGTGAAACATATTTGCACCTTACTACTTCTAACAGTGGCTTAAAAGTATAAAAACCCAGGTCAGAAAGTCTAGCCAGGGCATGCCATCTGAATACCCGCTACGCTGTGATGTCGTATTTACATCAGGACGTTTTTAGACTGTTTAGTGTCGCACATTGTAATAAGAAAATGCCTCATAAGTAAATTTTTATCAAAGCCTAGACCTTGTCTTGTGAAATTCAGAATAAGGGCCCGTGAACTTTAGACTTTCATGGTTTGTGACTGACATTTCATTTGTTTCTCAACTTCTCTTCTATTGAAGACCTTCAGGTGTTTTGTAATAAGGTCATATATCTGAACTCCAAGATCTGGGTATAGAATCATAAGGTGTGTAAATATGCTGATTTGGATCAGTATACTGCACTGGAGTCAATAGTATACAGGAAGACCAGACTGTCCACATTGCAAAGGCATAAGGCTGTATGACTCAACACATCACACTATTATTATCCATGGAATCTGACAGACTTGTGAAAAGGGTGTGTATTCATTCATATAACCCTGAAAAGAGAGGCTTTAGATTCCGGAGAGGAGAGGAGCATGTAATGTCAAAGTATACACTTGGCTTTCAGCACTTTATTTTCAGTAATGATGGTGTAAATGACATAGTAAATTATAATGGATATCTTCTGTCCATTTGTGAGAATGCTGATTAGGCTTTAAAATGAAATGGTCGGAGTTTGCCCTTCTGCCTTGTAGAATAATGCTGGTAAGGCATATATAAATATATAATGATGATGATGATGATGATGATGATGATGATGATGATGATAATAATAATGATTTAAAAAAAAAAAAAAAACAATCTTCCAATCAGCCAGTCATTTGCCAGCAGCACAAGGCAGAAAATGGTGCCGGAGCGCTTCAGTAAATGTTCACATCAAACTTCAGTATGAGAAATGTGATCCGAGTACGGTTACATGGACAACAATAATCTGATATTAACCCGATTAAGACAATACCATGATTAAAAAACTACGTTGTAAACAGCGATTATTGAGTGCCTTAATCCAACTAAAGTCATATTCGAAGTAAACACAAATCGAAGTAAGACATGGAGTATTCCTATTTTGTTCACATTATGGAAGTGCATTACGGACATACCTTACTCACACTAACATCGTGTGGGAGTTTTCACCGCATTTTGTGACAGGACACGTACACACACGGACGTGCTTAACCATTTTACGGGAAACAAGAGAGCACGGCTGCGTCCCTAACCGCGTACTTGCCTACTATAGGCCTGTAGTAGGAGAAATACATGTATCTCGGCTACTATATAGACGGTAACTATGCCATTTTGGACGCAGCCCACGGTTTCAAGCAGTCGTCTATTTGCACGTACAGCATGACAAATAATTAACAGCACTTGGAGTGTTCGTAAAAATTTTAAATAAAAACGCCCAAAACTGTATACGGTACCATAACGAAGACGAACTGTATGTTGATACGCGAAATTCTGGAGGGAATGTCGGACGGTATGGCGCGATGACGTAATGATGTGTGCTGTTAATCGAACTATGTTCTAGGACATGTAAAACGGGTACATGAAAGGAGTATTCTAAAAGGGACTCATGTAAACATTTTAATCACAATATTGTCTTACTCCGAGTAAGGTCAATAATTGGATTACTGCTGTCCATGTAAACGTAGTCAGTGACTTTAACCATGACATGGTGGTTGGTGTCAGGTGGGCTGGTTTGAGTTTTTCAGAAACTGCTGATCTCCTTGGATTTTCAGACACCACCATCTCTAGAGTTTACACAGAATGGTGTGAAAACCTGGAAAAACAAAAAACATTCACTGAGCATCAGTTCTGCAGCCATAAACACCCTGTTAATGAGAGAGATCAGAGGAGAATGGCCAGACTAGTTGAGCTGACCAGAAGGCTACAATAACTCGGACTCTTTGCAACCGTGGTGAGATGAACAGCATCTCGGAATGCATGACGCTTAAATTGAAAGGTGATGATTTTCCAGTTTTCAACTGCTCAGTATCCGTGAAGCTGTGCCCACTGTGGCTTCAGATTCCTGTTCTTTGCTAACAGGAGAGGACCCTGATGAGATGCTTTTCTGCCATTCTCCTGGCAAGAAATCCTAGCCCATGTACCCAGTTAGTAAATGATTCATAGTGCAGAGTAAGGGTACGGTGGCTGTATTTTCAGCTCTTGCTGAAGGCATCTTGTGCTATACTTTTATCCACTGGATAATATCTGGAGGTGACATTGCTCAGATGTAGATCCTGCCTATGATTGGGTAACTGTGTGGTCCTACATACAAGTAGCATCTTATATTCTTGATCATAGGTTAAGCCTGTTATACCACAGTGTTTACCAGTTACGTGTTTTGTGGATGTTCTACAATGTTATATTACTGTAAATGGTTAAAAGGTACATGTATGACATGCCACATACTGTATGGACCTTTCACCAAGTAGTATTAATCGTGGTGATGACCCTCAATGCTGTTTTCACCTCACAAATCTTATCCTGAACCCTAGTAATTTATTTATTTTTTTCCCTTTGTTTCTTTCTCCACCCCTTGACATTTTCTGATTATTTTTGTAATTGAATATAGGATGTTTTTTTATTATAGTTTCCTCTTTTTTATAAAAGTGATTCATTTTTACATTTTGATTTTATGTAACATAAAATATTGAAACTATTGGTTCAAATCCATTTTTTTTTTGTGTCCTCACCTTGCAGAAAACCTAAAAGATGCCAAGGAGGAGAACGTCAAGATCCATGCCACTCTGGACCAGACCCTGAGCGAACTGAACAGTTTTTAAACATCCTAGACCAGGACATTCCTCCGTTCCCCTTTTCAACCCACTCATCTCATGTCTCTAATTTGGTCCAAATTGTCTAATTTGCCCAAATTTGTTTCCTTTCTCCTTTCTGCTCCCTTCAACTAACTTTTGGTTAAAGCTGAGCTCGCAGAAGCAACCAGCTCGGGCACCAAATCTCTATGCAAATTTGTGACACAATTTCCTCTTCCAGAGCTGTTCACCGAGTCTTGAGTGTGTATTGTATTTGTCAGAATTAAGATTTTTTTTTTTTTTTTTTCTTTTTCT
>JANDJT010000021.1:16431725-16458663 GCA_024331685.1 Stegophilus panzeri | reverse complement strand
CCCCTAAATTGGTGCCAAATCCCTGAGATGTTTCATCTGAGGCTTTCAATGTGTGTTGCTTTGGTTGTGACAAAGCTTAGGTACAGTTCACTTTACTTTATCCCTTTCCTTCACAAACATCAGTGTGGTCTCTAGACACCATCCTTCCTTAAATTTTTTTATTTTTTTTTAATTTAAAAAAAAAAAAATTTTTTGTGCTTCTATTTCGGCACCTTTGAGTATAACCTTTGCTCTGTGGTCGATGTTGTCAACATCGATGTTGATGTACCTATCCCATTTTCCTCTCTACCGGTCACCATTTTTTTTCTTCATACAGGCTTTTGGGACCATTTCTACAGGTGAGGTCTTAAAATGGTCTGGTTTCAAAATGAGAGCCTTTAATTTGTGAGTTGTTTTTGTTTTTTAGTTCATTTATACGTATTGTGTCCAGGCATGATGTTTGTCACTGATTTAACAGTAAAACCAACTTGCCTTGTTTGAACCACTACATGTGAAACACTCCACTGGCTCACAGCAAACATCAAGCCTGAAATTGATGAGTGTTCATTAGCAATGATGGACTGTGCATGCCTGCTTTTAATGGAGCAATACACAAATAAGCTCCCGACAGGAGCAAGGGACTTTTTTTTTTTTTTTTTTTTTTTTTTTTTTTAAAAACAGGCAACTAAGTGGCATCACTGCCAGATATTTTGTTTTGCGACCTCTAAATAGTACATATCTGAAGCTCATTTCTGGCCAAGAAATTGAGGGGGGGGGTGAAGTTAACATTTAAAAGTAAATAAAAGGTTAAAAATGCATATTTTTAACTGGAAAAGTCGAAAATGCATGTATATCACTGTGTTGTTGTCTTTGTAATGATGCATTTTTAAAAAAAAAAATAATAATAATAAAATCTGTGATTTTTTTTTTTTTTTAACATCACACCAACCATTAAGTATATTTAATATTTATATATTTTTTTTTATTTATTATTTTTTTTTTTTTAAACCCGTCTTAAAATGTGTTAAGCGGATAAGATTTATTTACAAAGTACTGCACATTGAATAAAAATGGTACAAGAAATAAGTGTAAAAGATGCAGGAAATAAAATGCTAAAATAACATAAAACAGCTAGATAAAATTAAATAATACAAAAAAAAGCTAACTAGGGCAAGTTATGACCTAGTGACCCAAATACTGGCATGTATTGAAAGATTTAAGATGAGGTATGAATTCCAAAATGGATGAGACTTAAATTGGTGGCAACCTTAAATTTTTATTGGGAAACACGTCAAGCTCAAACCTTTCCGTTCCTTTAATTATTTTGTGTCTGATAAATTATAATTACTCATTGAAGTTTTATTGTTTTTGATTCAGACCATTATCCCATTAATCCTGTAGACCTGTACACCAGAAGTCATCAGTTGCCAGTGAGATGCCTGGTACTGTTCTTCCAGACCTGTAACACCACCAGCTTTAGCTCTGTCTCCTTAAGCCTTGTCTATAATAAGATGATGACTTGAAGCATGTGAATGTTGATCATTCTGCTTTTGTTCTCATGATGAACTTGAGTGCCCAAGATGATTCCACATTTTGGCTAGCCGGGGGCGGGAGGTAACAATCATTTTAGCTGTATTTTTGATTTTATTGCTGTGCAAAATATAAGTAAGTTTTTTATATATATACATACATACATACATACATACATACAGACACACAGACACACAGTTTAACATTTGGAATTATGGGACTCCCAGCCTTATTATTGCCTGCTGCTGGTACTTTGGTCTTTAATGGCAGGAACAACAAATTAAAAATACATAAATATGGATGCTTGAACATGACCCCATATATTGATCTTCCCCAAACTGTTGCCACAAGGTTGGAGGCATATCATTGTGTAGAACAGTGGTTCTCAGACATTTTCAGCATGAGGCCCTCCTTGTGTACGGTGCATCCCTTTGTGGACCCGTAGAGTTATCATATTTTTGTAATTTAGCTTTTTTTCACACTGGGCTGTTCTGTATTAACTTTCTCAGCTAAGAGCCTATGTCCTCTATCTAAAAATGTATACATTTTAAGTAGTCTTAGGGTTTTAAATGTAGTCTTTAGTGTATAAATGGATGTCTTGGTGATGTCTCAGCTGAGTGTGCTGTGTATAATTTATTTAATTTATTAATATTTAATTTTTGTGTACATCATAGTTCAAAGGTTGACAATCCCGACTTACATGTAGGTAAAATTAATTTAAAAAAAATTTTTTTTAATTCCTTTGCGGCCCCTCTGGCTCCAGCTGGTGGCCCTCCACTTTGAGAACCACTGGTCTAGAATGTCTTTTTCCCTTCACTGGAACTCAAACCTTTAGGATGAACTGGAACACCGACTGCACCCAAATTCTCCTCGCCCAACATCAGTGCCTATCTTCATTAATGCTCTTGTGGCTAAATGAACACACATCCCCAGCAGCAAAGGGGGACTAAATCTGCACTGGGATGTTTTAACAAGCACATATGAGTGTTATTGTCAGGTGTCCACAAACTTTAGGCCATATAGTGTAGTTTCTGACTTTAAATAGTAGATATAATCAGTACATTGTGCTCTGCAGTGTATTCCCTAGATGTAGCACTGCAGTGTTTTATTTATGTGCAATAAGTCTCCCAGCTATTTTTTCTTACCTATAGTGCTGTGAAAAAATATTTTCCTCCATCCTGATTTCTTCTGTTTTTGTGTATATCTCATACTAAATTCTTTCAGTTATATTTCAGATAATGTTATTTATTGAAGCAAAAAAGTTATCCAGTAACATCTGGGCCTGTGTGAAAATGTATTTACCCCTGTAGTTACTAATTCCCCAACTCTATGAAACTGCATTCATAATGGGGTTCAGCTGGACTGGACTCAGCCAGGCCTGAATACTGCAAACCCTGTTCAATCAAATCAACACTTAAATAGAACTTCAAGTTGGTTAAAGGTTCTTACCCAGTAACACACTATACCACAGTTGAAAGGAATTCCAGAAATGATGAGGAAGAAGGTGATTGAAATGCAGCAGTCTGGGAAGGGTTATAAAACTATTTCAAAACCCCTGGGACTCCAAAGGACCACAGTGAGAACCCTTATCTCCAAATGGAAACATCAAAGGACCTACAGGCCTCCCTTTCATCAATAAAGGTCACTGTTCATGACTCCACTATCAGAAAGACATGGGGCAAAAATGGCATCCATGGAAGAGTGGCGAGGCGAAAACCACTAATAACCCAGAAGAACATTAAGGCCTGTCTGAATTTTGCAAAAACACACCTTGATAAATCTTTTGGGAGAATATTCTGTGGATTTAGTCAAAAGTGGAACTGATTGGAAGACAGAGGTTACATCTGACGTAAACCAAACACCGAATTCCACAGAAAGAACATCTTACCTACAGTCAAGCATGGTGGTGCCAGTGTGATGGTGTGGGGATGCTTTGCTGCTTCTGGGCCTGAGCAACTTGCAATAACTGAGGGAAACATGAATTCTGCTCTCTACCAGAAAATCCTAAAGGAGAATGTCCGGTCTTTTAGTCCATAAGTTGAAACTGAAGCGCAACTGGATTATGCAAAACAATGAATAGAATAGGAGACTCCAAAGAATAGGAGTAAGTCCACCTCTGAATGACTCAAAAAAAAGCCAAATTAAAGTTTTTGAGTGGCCTAGTCAATGTCCTGACTTTAACCAATTGAGATGCTGTGGCAGAACCTTAAACAGGCAGTTCATGCTCGAAAACCCTCCAATGTGGCTGAACTAAAGCAGTTCTGCAAAGAACAGTGGGCCAAAATTCTACCACAGCGCTGTGAAAGACTGATCTCCAGTTATCAGAAGTGTTTTTTTAGGAATCTAATTGCTGTTGATCAGGAATATTTTTTGTATGTTCTTAATTTCATATCTGCAATGCACAAATCCTCCATGGTTGAGTCCTGCAGAGTGGGTCAGTAAGTGTTCTCCATTGCTGCACACACACTGGGAAAAATCTGATCAATTTCTATGTTTGTAGTTTCCTGCCTGCAGAAACAATTTTCCCTCTCCAATTAAGATATAAACATACTAGCCACTTTATTAGGAACACTATACTAATACTGTGGAGTACCCCTTTTTGCTTTCAGAACAGCCTTCTGGTCCATGTTGACATCAATGCATCACCATTGCTGCAGATTTGTCAGATGCACATTCATATATAAACCATATGAATTTGAAATATTTTTTTTGTTTTTTTTTTTGTTTTGTTTTTAGTAAATCCTGGTGAGGAAATGCAAAGTATGAATTTAATATCATATTAGGATCATATAATATCAATGCTACTAAGACAAAGTGACAGTCAGAGTTTAGGACATGCCCCAAATAATGAAACATTTTGACCAACATCTAAAAGTCTCCTAAAGAACAGAAAATTATTAATGCCTTTATATTAATTGCAAGTGTAATCCTAGCTTGTCAATAGCTAACTATAGATATGGAAGGAAAAAAAAGCCATTTCATAATAGAGATTTAACACTTTTGTTTACAAATAAAGCAAACACTACAGTGATGATTATATAAAATAAATGTTAACCAAAATTACATACATGAAATATGAAATATTTAATTCTCAAAAACCTTTGGGCCTTCTCTGAAGGTGACCCCCATTTGACTGAAGATCATTTGCGTTAGGTCTTTATGAGCATTGAAGCGGTGCAAAACTTAAGCTTCTGGATGATTTTAGATCCGTTCCTTTCCACTGGGGGGCAGCAAAGGACAGGGCATTAAAGTGTTTCGTCTACTCTTACTGTTTAAATGAATAAACATTCTTATATATTCTTGTATATTCTTATATTATCCTGTATATACTTATATTTTATATAATCAGATAGCTTGCTTGTGTATTAAATTAACATTGCACTAAAGATTTTTTTTTTTGTACAATTATTAAGAGGTCAGCAACAAGGGTCTGAAGGGCAGTGCCACTGTGACCAAGCTTGGGAATGCCCCGAATTATGAAGCAATCTTACCTTTTATTATGTAACTAAATAATTTTCTGTGACTATGATTTGATATAATAATAATAATAATAATAATGGAATGGGAGTGGAGTGGGAAGCGAAGCAGGTTATCTTATGCTTGGACGATGTTAATGATGTTGAGAATGCACCCTAGATGAGATGCCAGTCCTTCACAGGTCGTCACACACACACGGGGAATTTACAGTTGGGTCCATAAGTATTTGGACAGTGACAATTTTTTATTTATTTTTGCCAATACGCACCACCTCAATGAATTTAAAATGAAGCAAAGCAAGATGTGATTTAAGCGTAGACTTTCAGCTTTAATTCAAGTGGTTTAACAAAAAATATTGGATTAACTGTTTAGGAATTACAGCCATTTATACACTGTCCCTCCATTTTCACAGTTTTAAAAGTAATTGGACAAACATAATTTTAAATATAAGGACTATATATAAGAATAGAAGAAACTTTGAACATCCCATGGAGCACCATTGAATCCATTATTAAAACACTGAATGGCACAATATGGAATGTGGCACAAGATTCTACCTAGAGGAGGATGTCCACCAAAGTCAGAGAGCAGGTAAGGAGGGCATTAGTAAGAGAGGCTGTTAACAGCCTGACTTTAGTGGACAGTATAATTTACTTTAGAACTCGGAAACTTTTAAAACTTCCACATCAGCAGAAGTGTCAGCCCTCGTTTGAAGCCCTCATCGTGTGAAGACCGAGCTCGTTTAAAGACCTGCAAGTCTACCTGTGCGAGTCCACCGAGCAAGGACACCGACAAGATGCCATCCACTCCGCTAAGTAGCATTCTCTTCCTCTCTCTACTCCTTTCCCCCCCACTCTTTATCTCTTAACATGCTAACATGTGTCATCAGTTCATCCCTTTTGTTTACCATAGGTGCAGGCCATGGCACACTCATAGTAAAGTATGCAATTTAGACAACCTATGCCCTCAGCAGACTCTTTCTCCCTTTCGATCGGGCTGTGGAACTGCCAATCACCTGTCAACAAGGCTGATTTCATTCCTGCCTTTGTCACTTACTCCAACGTCAGTGTGCTGGCTCTGACTGAGACCTGGATCTGAACAGAGAACACTGCAACACCCGCTGCCCTGGCCTCCAATTTCAGCTTCTCCCACACCCCCACGTCAAACTGGGCTAGCGGGTGGCACAGGTTTACATCTCTCACTCCAACTTGCTCAAACACTTGCTCTGAATTTCATGCTGTTACCATCACTGAACCTGCCAAAATGCACTTTATCATTCTATATTGTCCTCCAGTTCAAGAAGAGTTTGACATGCTGCTGTCTACCATCCCGGATGATGGAACTCCTCTTGTGATCCTTAGTGACTTCAAGAACCACCTAGACAAACCGCATACAGCCAACGTTTTAGCTTTCCTGCCCACATTTGACCTCAAGCAGCTCCCCACCCTAGCGACTCAGAATGCCAGCAAACAGCTCAACCTCATCCTCACAAATAACTGTACCACACAAAATCTTCTTATTACTCCTCTCCACACCGTTGACCATTTCTTTATCCAGTTTTTTATTTCTCTTCCCTCACCCCCCTCACTGTGTCCATGTTTAATCTCCTTTCATCGCAATCTTCTCCCAGCCCCCCCGACACTTGTTCTCCATTAATGCAACCTCACTTCCCTCTATTATCCACCTCTCTTCACTGGACTTATACACTGCAACTGACATGCTATGCTCCACTCTAACATCAGCTCTTGACAACATCTGCTCACAAACCTCCAGGCCATCTCGCATGTCACTCCCTAGACCTTGCCTCTTGGAAGGTCTTCATAATGATATCTCTTCATAGTATCTCTATCAGGAGAAGATTGACAGCTCTGTTAACACCTGTACTCTATTCACTACCTTTTCCTCTCGTCTCCGCCCCCTCCTCCCCCTTCCTCTCCCTCTCTGACTGCAGATGATGTTGGAACTTTCTTTTCCAATAAGGTTACATCAATCAGGAAACAAATATCCACCCCAGACATCCATAGACAGGCTCCTCCTACGTGCAACTCTTCTCCTTGAGACTGATATCTCCAAGCTCCTCCTCTCTAGCCATCCTACAATCTGTCCTCTAGACCCTATACCTTCTCAACTTTTCCAAGCCATCTCTCCCACACTACCACCTGCACTCATGCACATCTTTAACACATCTGTCTCCACCAGCACCTTCCCTACCTCACTTAAGCAGGCCCAGGTTACCCCACTCCTTCAAAAAAACAACACTTATCCCTTCTGCTGTTGACAACTACAGACCTATCTCCCTTTCCTGTCCAAAACCCTTGAAAGTGCTATTTTCAATCAACTCTCCTCTTTCCGCACATAGAAAAACCTCCTGGACACCAAGCAGTCTGGCTTCACTCCACAGAGACTGCTCTGCTTTCTATCACTGAAGCCTTACAACTAGCAAGATCAACCTCAAGGTCATCTGTCCACCTCTCTGCTGCCTTTGACACTGTGAATCATCAGATCTTCCTGTCAACTCTGTCCAGTCTAGGCATCACCAGAACTGCTCTGCACTGGGTGGAATCCTATCTCTCAGGCAGATCCTTCATGGTGTCTGAATCTCAGCAACTCAAAATTGGGGTTCCACAGGGATCCGTTCTGGGTACTCTGCTCTTTTCTGTTTATACTACATCTCTGGGGCTATGAATTATCCTCCAGTTAGTGTATCAAGAATTCTGGTAACAGAGCTCCTGAGTGGTACAAAAAAAAAAAACTGCATTCAACATGTGGTCTAGGGATTGCAATTTCAAATCCTGATGCAACCTAGAGATAAGAGAGCCTTAGGACCGCCAAGGTGGCTCTTAACCTCTCAGCCCCAGGGGCACCATATAAAGACTGACCCTGTGTGGACAGTTCATATATTCATTCTTTATCAGTAGCTGCTTTATCCTGGTCTAGGTTGAGGTGGAGCCAAAGGCCATCCTGGGAACACTGGGTGCGAAACAGGAATATACCCTGGATGGGATGTTAGTCCATTGAAGGGCACAATGCATGCACATTCACACCTAGGGGTAATTTTGTGGAGCCAATCCTCCTAACAACATGTTTTTTGGGAGGTGGGATGAAACCAGAATACCCAGAGGAAACCTAAGTGGACACAGAATGACCAAGTGAAACTTCACACAAACAGCAACCCGAGCTCAGTTGTGAGACAGCAATAATATCCATTGCACCACCGTGCCATCCTAATGGACAGTTTTATCATTTTTATATACAGTTGTACTCCATAGTGTGGGTAGATCGTTTTGTTGAAGTGGCCTAAATCTTGCTATGTGTTCTTTCAGCTGCTACTTATGTTTTACTAGTGATCAACCAAGTTACTTTATAAATCAATTTACTATCAAGAATATTTTTTCACAATTTAAAATTTACCCATTATACTCCAATGTAATAAAATGTATAAAATATTTTTTCCTAGGCTGCATCTAGTCTGAAATATTTTCAAACTATCAGAGTACATTTAGCCTGTTTTGTTTACTGTCTATCTGCATTTCTCTACTGCCTGCCTCTCTGTTATTTTCCACCTCCTCGACATATATTAGTTGACTAGTCAATGTTACAAACTTTGATTCCAATCAAATTACAAATAGTTTCACAGCTCTGTATGAAAATGTTAGTAAATTATTTAACACCTATTTAGCATGGGCTAACTGATGCATAGCTGTATGATAGCCTTAACACCCTTGGCATAACTAAGACTGCAGGGCTTCTGAGGTGAAAGCATTCAGAAAATGTTTTCCCCATTTATTTCAGGTATCAGATAGTGTGACACAGTAATGTATAATGTAAATGAAGGCTTGAATTATTCTGTACTTTATCTCCGAGTAAATGTTGTTGTGGATCAGCAAAGCTTACCTTATTGACCTAAGGTGTTATAGTAAAAAAAAAGAACAATAAGAAACTGAACATGTCCTTTATCAGTTTTATCAGCAACAGATTTAATGTATGAAAAAAGGAAAGATGTCCTAATGGATACATGCTTAGTGTATTGTTATATTGTAGTTATTGTAGAACATAATGTACCTTGCATTGTCTGATACTTACTACTTATGTCCGGAATGTGTATTTATGAGATAAGATAGGTTTGTTTAACAGACGCAATACACCTACAGGAACCTTAAAATTTAGGGAGTTACCTATTCAGCTGTCATTTTTACATAAATAAATTCCAAGAATTCAGTAAGTATATTGGAGAAAGGCCTAGCTGAGCTCATGCTAAATTCCTAGAAAGTCTACATTTTGAAGCTGATTTCACTGGCTTTTAAATAAAAATTATGTATATTTTTTAAAATAAAAATTTAACAAAAGCTATGGCAACTCTGCCTGGTCTAGCCTTAAAATTAACTTATAAATTAACATATAAGGTATATCACTAATAAGCAAGATTACAGTGGGTCCACAATAGCATATTTTTCATAATTTACTTATAGTTTCTTACTTGTAGATTCTACAAGTCTCTGGAAACTTACAGCAAGGATGAACAGCCTTCTTTCAAAAGACATTCCCTCATTTGGTGTTTTAATGATAGTGGTGAAGAGATCTGTCTAAAACCTCAGTCTAAAATCTCCCATATGTGTTTGATTCAGTTCATATCTGATGATTTTGAAAACCATAGTATATGATTTAGTGAGCCATCATGCCCTGTGGATGGGCATGATGTCACCCTGAAAGAGACCACTCCCATCAGGATAGAAATGTTTCATCATAGGATTATAACTTTGCATTGGTTTGCAGTGGGTCTGAAAAAGGGGGGCCCAGAGACCACCAGGGGACCTTGAAGCATAAACAAGAGGGCCTGTTGTTTGTTTTGTTTTTTAAAATATTTTTTTTAATTGTGGTAGTGACATGGAAGTACTAATAGCCAGTCTGATATTATGGATTTTATTTTTTTTACTAAATAGTGTGGTTGTCTAGCTTTACGTATAAGTGTATTGTAAACATATATATTGCTGCATATCTTTTCATATTTCATATACTAAGAATTTTAAAGTTATCCAGTACAGCATAAGGATTCAGATGGTTTGCATGGTGAGGACATTTTGTTCCTGAAAAGTACATACAAACCTTTTACTAAAACAAACATGTTTTTATAGCAAGGCCCATATATTAAAGAAAATATATTTAATTTGTCACCAGTCTGTAGCATGCTTTAGTGCTACAGATGTTTCTGTTAATTCATGAGAACAAGCCCTGTTTAGTAGGCAAATGTCTGGAAATATTTACTACTACATATAGTTATGGAAGCTGAACTGAAATATGTTTCTCTTTTGCATGCATCTCTAATAAAAAGTAAAGTTATAACATTTTAAACTTTGGTTTGGAAATTTGATTATAAAGATTCCCCTCCTATTCTACTGAAAGACATCAACATACTGATTGTCTAAAAGCACCTGCTATTTATCAGTATTAAATTAAGTAACATTTCAAATTGATTACCTGTTGTTATTCTTCGTCTATAGACTAAAAGGCTGTTCAGACGTCCAGCCCATCCAGCAATCATTCTGTGTTTGATGTCCTTAATAACTTTGTCATTTCTATATTATCTCAGATGGAATTAGCTTACCCAGTTTTAATATTATCCTAGGATATCAGCCTATCGTATACAAACGCCCCACCTATCTCTATATTTGTAACCTAATCTACTTATGGAAAAACAACACTGAATAAAGTCATAAAGACAGTGGCGGCTCATCCGTAAAGGCAGGTGGCGGAGAGCCCCACTATTTATATCAGCCATTCAACAAATGTTAATCATCATGAAGTTTTCATTCACAGCTCCATATGTTTTAAATTCTGCTGAAATACTTATTTTGAGTGATTAATAATTTTTTTTTAAAGTCACTATCTGACATATATAAATGAACGTTCCTTCGATTTGCTCACTTTTCTTATTGTTGTGCAATCATAAGGCAGCACACTCTCTGCTACACTAAGCATCCATAGCGTTATAGTTGCACCTGGTGGTCAAAATGTGAACTGCAACAAGCGCTAATAGTAGCTCATTGGGGCAGGAATCACGCTGCCACATGCCGAGGGACAGACAGTTTATGACAGAGTTGCCTTATTGGGGTTGTTTAAAATACTTTGCAACCACCAAGATCTTGATTTCTAGCAAATAATCAGAATTAAATCTGATACATTTCCGCAAAATAACATGTAAGTGAAGACAGTGTGTGTATGATGTACAGAACCATTTCTCTTGTGAGATACTGTATATTGCAAAGGTTAGGAGAGGGAAAGGGGCATTATGGAGTAATGACTACACATCAGAAACATGTCTTTCCTCAAAAGCTGAGAAAATCACATCTCCCTTTTCCAGTGGCCAATTTTTTTAGACTAGTTTCAGGCCTTTTGTATGTTTCTTGAGATGAAGTTGGACTGGAGATTTTGCTGAAACCTGTCACCCATGGTTAGTATTACTTTGAACACAGTTGAACAAAGGTACATCTAAAACCGTTCAAAACAAACTGCTAGAGTATAATGTATGCAGGATAAATGTATGTTGTTGACTCTCAATTGCTTATTATGGAATTACCCTCAAAAATCACTAGATAATAGCCCATAGTCTAATGTGCTGTGTGATAGCCTCTCGACTTAATTATGTTTGAGGCTATTCATGTCTTGCTTCACCACCAAAATTTATGGTCATGAGCCGATGGTGCATAAAGAGTTACACGTTTACAATAGGAAATGTGTAATCACCACCACCATCATCATCATCATCATCACCACCACCACCACCACCATCATCATCATCATCCACAGCTGTCTCTTTTTCATCAGCTGAAATCACTTGTGTGATTTAAAAAGCCAACAAATTGATCAATTCCTGACATTCACTGTCTGAGGAAATCACACTTGGCTAGTAAGGTTTTAGAAATCTATGGGGAGACTGACTTTTTACAAACACAGTTGTTAAACTGGTTCTTTTCCCTACTTGATCTTTGCAGGAGGATTGCGTAGACAAGTTTAGTAAGTAAATAAAAAAAAATCTACTAACATTTTGGTGAAAACTGGGCAGTTGAAGATTAGAAAAACAATGCCTGGTCTTTTTACAATCTTCAACTGTCCAGTTTTGGTGAACCTGGATTCACTGTTTCCTGTTCTTGGTTGACAGGAGTGGAATCCAATGTCGTCTTTTGCTGTTGAAGTCTGTCCTTGAATTTCAATGTGCTGTGTGGTCCAGATGCTTTTCTGTTCACCATGTTTGTAAAGAGTAGTCATTTGTGATACCTTAGCCTTGTTTGCATTGATGTTTTGTTTTTCACGCTATTCTATGCACTGCAAACTCTGTTGTGTGTGAAAATCAGTGAGAATAAACAGCGGTTTTTGAAATACTCAAACTCCCCATTCTGATGTTTGATGGGAACATTAACTGAAGCTCTACAATATTTTATGCAATCAGCTGCAGCTACATGGATAATTGCATGAATGAGCAGGGTGTCTCTAATTGAGGTTATTTTCTCCCTTTTTAAATTTTATGTCATATATATAAAATACATGTTTGCATACACTCTTTTATTTGTTGCCACACCTAAAAGTTATTCATGTACTGTTCTGCATGTGATACTGTATTTATCAAAAGATTAATTAAGTGATGGTGAAAGTACAGTCTGTTCACACACAGAAATGATGTGAGCATGATGGATTAGTTATGAAACTTGTCACGTGCATGATGCCAAATGTGCATATGCAGCGTTAGTCCTAGCTTTGATTGGTTCCTGATACAGTCATCCAGAATAATATAAGGCGACTGCACCTAAACCCCAACTGACTGCAAGAAAGAGCACGTCCGGTATGTACCATTACTTTAGTTAAAACATATTCGTAATTGTGTTCCATCATTGATAATTTCTTCTGAGTATTATCCAAACTAGTTAGCTTGTTTTTAACATCTGTGGTATTTTTTTTTCTTTTTAGTTTGCCACCAAACCAAGGAAGCCCTTTGTCACAGGCTTAAAGATGAAAGCAGCTCTTTGTACCATCGCTTTTCTGCTTGTCTTCGGTAAGTCCTGATGGGAAGAACCCATTATAATGTTGTTGAATAAATAAATTCCTTCAAATCCACATTTAGAAATCCACATCTAGGTTAGCCTCCAAAGCCAAGCATTTCTAATTATATAGGCATTTATGTTTTAGTATGTAATGTAAACTATATAGAAAAGAAAATATAACATGAATTTTGGTTTTCTAGAATTTTCTACCAGCAGCAGTGTCTCATGCCAGGGAGAAGATTGTCAACATAAGGACATAGAGTTAGATGCCCAAAATGCACCTAATGCTCCAGTGGGTACATGTTTGGTTATGGGTGACCCACATTACAGCACATTTGATGGAAGTTACTACAACTTTATGGGAAACTGCACCTACGTCATTGCCAAAAACTGCCACGTAGATGATGAGCATCCAGCATTTCAGATTAACACAAAGAATGAACGCAATGGCAACACACAAAATACACTGATTTCCGTGGTCACAATTTTAGTGTATGGCAACACAATCTCCTTCAACCGGCTTCAGAGTGGGCTTGTAAAGGTATGAGGCTGTCATTAATTCAAAATATATATGTATATAAGCAGTATTCTATGATGAAATGGTGATACTGTACACAAACTGAGATTACATCTCATACCTTTTCATTTCAGATTAATTCTTCACTCTGGAACTTTCCAGTCTCTTTGAACAACGGTCGTGTAAAACTCACAGCAAACAGCCTCTCACTTACCATGCAGACAGATTTTGGCCTGTCAGTTCAGTATGACTGGGATCTATATCTAGTAGTGACAGTCCCAGGGAGCTTTAAGGGAAAGATGTGCGGTATGTGTGGGAACTTCAATGGGAACAAAGAGGATGACCTGACTACTCCCAGTGGCAGTGTAGCAGGCAGTATCACAGAATTGGGAAAGAGCTGGAGAGTACCAGGCTTCCCAGGAGAAGCTTTCTGTCAGGATGAGTGTCCAGGGCAGTGTCAGAGTTGTGAAGGTGTTTCATGGTTCACGCGCATGAATGCAAAGCTTAGCTGTAGCGTTGTCACATTTCTCACAAAAGGTTCTTTGCAAAACTGCAAGAGTGTCATTGACCCCAACGTCTTCTATGACAACTGTCTATACGACTACTGCACTGGCAAAGATGTCAGCAATTTCTTATGTCAAACTGCTGAGATATACACAGATGCCTGCAGACAAGCTGGTGTACATGTTTATAACTGGAGAGGCCTCCTGAAGTGCCGTGAGTATCATAGAAAAATAATGTGACAGTAAATGCATTGTATGGAAGCCTTGACATGTGAAAACAATTGAGATGTCATGAAATTATTTTGAGGTTAATATCTCATTATTTCAACCTAATATTTCATTATTGTGAGTAAATTCAAATAGTAAAAACTGAGTATTAGGGAATTCCCTCAATTTAAGTCTTAAGGCTCAAAACACTGATCATACATGAACGCATTTAAGTGAATTACCAATCACCAATATCTCCAATATGTGTCAAGTGAATTCTACTAAAGCAACATCTGGCTTACGTACTATCTGGGAAACAGTTAATATTCACTATGGTGGACTGGTGTGAATTCCTGCCTCATTCCTGAGATAGACTCCAGGTCCACTACAACCCTGAACAGGAAAAGTATTTATTGATATTGATAAAGCGGTTATTGATAGATCATTTTGTTTTGAAATAACAAGAGAACAACTCAAAATAATGAGATATTAGGTCAAAATAACGACATTACACTTCAACATTTTTTTTCACAACTTGTAGATCGGGGCTTCCATAGTATTGTTTTAATGTACCAAAGCATATTCTTTTCATTATGTATACGAGCAACAGATAAAATATTACGTTGTTGCTCAGAATATTTCAGTATTTACTATGTCAAATGCATCCTGTAAAATATGTATTCTCTTTCTTTACTCCTTCTATAAAGCTACCCCTAAATGCCCAGCAAACAGTCACTTTGAGTCCTGTGCCTGTCCTGCTACCTGTGAGAATCCCACTCCTTCTGCTGAATGTAAAGCAAACTGTGTAGAGGCTTGCACTTGTGATGATGGATACTTGTGGAGTGGAAGCAAGTGTGTCCCTAAGAATCAGTGTGGCTGTGTGTACAAAAGTGGAGGTGATGAGCGTTACTTACAGGCTGGAGAATCCATCTGGGCTGATGACAACTGCAGCAAAAAATGCACCTGTAACCCGACAAACAGTGAAGTTGTATGTGAAAACACAAGTTGTCCAATTGGAACTACATGCGCTGTTGTTAATGGAACCAGAGGCTGCCACGAAGTACCAAATGCCTCTTGTAATATCTATGGAGATCCTCATTACAACACATTTGACGACAGCACCTACGACTTCCAGGGCACTTGTACTTACACTGCTGCTCAGGGCTGCCACCTGGAGGGAACACAACTCACTCCATTTGCAGTTATAATAGAGAATGAGAAATGGAATGAAATCCAATTAAGTCCAAATGTGTCTATGGCCAAGGTGGTCGCAGTGGAGGTGTATGGCATGACTATAGTTCTGCGAAGAAATCAGCTACATCAAGTCATGGTTAGTATAATCTTAATTACAATTTTGTTGAATATAAAAGTAATGCTCAGATGGTACCAATTGCCAGCGAGTTTAGTAAGAAACAAAACACGATGGGTTATTCTGTTCTTCAGAAAATAATAAACAAGAGTGGTGTGATGTGGCCTGATACAAAGTACTACCATCCTGAAGTTGATTATTTTCAATAACAGCAGTGTCCTACGGTGTTTTATTCTTCTTATACCATGGCAATGGGACATATGTGCCAAAGATGTGCTAAAGTCATTTGTTTAATGGTTTATAGTAATTTAATGTGTGGACTGTCCACAAGACTTATTACATTCTGTTATCATTTACATTACAGTATCTGAAAACAGTTGCATCCCTCACCAGAGTCTTTTTTTCCTCTTTCTTGAAGTTAATAAGTCCAAAAAATGCAGCTTTCACAGCTGACACCTGTGACTTCGTCCATAAATGCTAAATAAACATCTCTTTACAGAAAACACTATATCCAATGATTATACATCTTTATACATCTTAAATAACAACACATCTTTAAATCTTATTATTATTAGTATTATAGAAAATTATATAAAAGAACATTAATCTTTAACCTTAACCTTCTGACCAATCAGTTTTGACAGTTGAACAACACTGTGGTATAAGTGTTTGTAACATATACACTATATGGCCAAAAGTTTGTGGACACCTGACCATCACACCAATAAATACTTGCTGAACATCCCATTCCAGATTTATTCCCCCTTTGCTGTTATAATAAGCTCCACTCTTCTGGGAAGGTTTTCCACTAGATTTTGGAGCGTGGCTGTGGGGATTTGTGTTCATTCAACTACAAGAGCATTACTGATACACTGATGTTGTGCCTAAACCTGGAACAGGTTTGGGCCTTGTAGTTCCAATGAAGGGAAATTTGTAATGCTACATTATACAAAGACATTCTATACAATTGTGTGCTTCCAATTTTGTGGCAACAGTCTAGAGAAGAATCACACATGGTCAGGTGATCACATACTGTACATTTAACCATATAGCATATTTATTCATTTATTATTTACTCAAGCACATGGCTCTAGAAAGTAATAAACATATCTTGAAATAACATGATTGTTAGATTATATATATATATATATATATATATATATATATATATATATATTTTAACTAGTATTAAAAAACTTGACTTATAGAATCTTTAATTAACAATTTTGACTGTTTTCAATGTTCAAAAACGCATATGAGTAGATGATGATGCATTTCCACTTGCTTTTCCAGATTAATGGTGTCTTAACCAACATCCCTATAAATCTCAATGAAGGAGAAGTGATAGTCCAGCAGGAGGGCTATCATAATGTAATTCTTACAAACTTTGGTCTAAGGGTGGCTTATGATATGATTTATCAAGTTATCATCACTGTTCCTGGCACGTATGCAGGAAAGACCTGTGGCATGTGTGGAAACTTTAATGGTAATAAGAATGATGACTTCCTGCTGCCAGATGGGAAAGAAACCAAAGATAAGAAAACATTTGGAGCGGCTTGGAAAGTGGCTGTCCCCGGTGTTGTGTGTGATGATGGCTGCAGTGGTGATTTCTGTCCAAAGTGTCCTCAAAATGAGAAACTTGTATTTGAAAAGGACTGTAGTATTATTACCAACCCTGACGGTCCATTTGCTGCCTGTCACAGTGTAATTAACCCTGATTCCTACTTCAGAGATTGTGTTTATGACGTCTGCATGAGCGAGGGAGATCAACATATGCTGTGCCACAGTATAGCTGCGTACATGACTGACTGTCAAACCTTTGGAGTCACGGTTAAAAACTGGAGAACGTCAACATTCTGTCGTAAGAACAACGCTCATTTTATACTATTTCCAATTACAAAAGTATTCTTCATTCCATTTATTCTAAGTTTGTATCCACTTTTTTGCAGCCTTATCATGTCCTGCCAACAGTGTCTACGAAATCTGTGCAAAAGCATGTGATGCACCTTGTCCTGGCCTTACTGGTTTAATGAAGTGTAATATTCAGACCTGTGCTGAAGGCTGCATGTGTAAACCTGGATTCTTTAACAGTGGGACTGGCTGCGTGACAGCAGATCAGTGTGGCTGCTATAAGAAAGGACACACCTATAAGGTAGGACACAGATAAAATGAAAACACAGTTGAAATATATAATTAACGTTTTAGCTAATCTTATAACATGTTCATATAGGAAAATTTGTGACATTAACAAAGGCAAATAAGTACAATGCAAAACAATTTTAGTTACTAACATTTTTACATTTGTAGATTAATGAGACCATCATCACAGATAACTGTCTAGAACGCTTGACCTGTCTTCCATCTGGCGAATTAAAACACGAAAGCATCAGTTGTGACACTAGTGAGGTCTGCAAAATTAAGAATGGTGTTCGTGGATGCTACCCAAGGCAGTGCCTGTTGGAGGCTAGCGGCTCCTTTAGCCTTTTCAGTGGAGAATCTTGGACCATCACGTCTGTAGGAGCGTACGAGTTAGTGAAAGTGTGTAAAGGTTCTCTTGAAGCCGAATGGTTCCGGGTGGTGGTTGAGTTGGGACCTTACGGAAGTCAAAACAGTGTTGCGGCTGTATACGTCTACTTTGAAGAGATCTTCATTGCTGTCAACAGCAAGCAGTCCACTTGGGTATGTATCTTAGATAAAATTCTACTCTTTACTTGTCTCGCCTTCTATTTAAAGCACTCATTAAGCACACCACTAAAATTTCACAAGACCAGAGGCCAAAAAATGGAATATCCTCCTGTTTCGGGGGTGCCCGTGTTCAGCACAGAATTTATTTGTGATGTCACACTCCACAGTAGTGATTAATGGCTCATATGAAAGTAGACACTCAGGGCTTTAAGAATTTGCAGTTTTTCCATAAGTATTTCTTTTTTCCCCCTAGCCTACTAAGTTTAAATGTTATACATTTATTGTGGCAGTTGTATACAGTGTTTTACTAAAAAAAAAAAAAAGCTTTAGTCATGCTGTCTGTTTTATCTCTGTACCAGTGTTATTGTGGAGATGTGTGAATTGTTTGCCCAGCAGGGGGCTCACACCCCTCCCATCTCCCATAACCCTGCTCACTAGCAGCTAAACACAGTCATGATACTCTACACACAGTGTCCTGACTAATCTTATACCAGACTTGCGGCTATAAAATAATTAATTTGTTTATACTAATTGAAGGTCCAATAAGTCAATTTCCATTCTGCCGGTGGAATAAGTAGCGCGATACATAATAATAATTTTTTTTTTCCTTCATTTTTTTCCAGATCAATGGAAAGCTTGTCACTCTGCCACAGCAACTGAAGAATGAAGTGATCATTCAGTTGACTGAAGATACACTCACTGTTGAAAAGAAAGCTAGCTTTCGAGTGTCTTTCAGTCTTTCACTCGGGCTTGTAGTGAGTGTGAGTGATGAAATGGCGCAAATGGTGTGTGGTGCCTGTGGAAGTGACAACAAAGTATTCGATGTCCAGGGTCAAGGCTTTCAGGAATTCTTGGCTTTATGGAGAGCACCTGACTTTCCAAGTGCCCATTGTTAAATATGCTCTTTGATATGATGACAAAGTCATGTGTCACTTGGCGTTGCTTTGATTTAACATTGGATTTAAGGAATAAAAGATGGCAGCATCTAATTATAAGGCCCTTTTTATGCCTGGTATAAATGTGTTTTGAGTGATTGAACCACAAGTGGTCAGCTGAGATGGATAGCTGTTCGCACAAGCCCTTTTTCATGTGTCTCAAATGCGGTTTCACTGACCACTTATGATCATATTTCATGACTAATGAGGGTTGAAATGACATCGCTACAAAAACAGCTCCCAACAGCCTAATATAAAAACTCAAACAAATATTAATCCATTGGATGCTAATTTCCTGATTAAATAGGACTGCATGGCTTTGTGCAGCTGTAAATGTACTTTACAGCAAACACAAATATTTAAATTAACATGTTTAATGCTGATTTATTTCATTATTGATTATTACATTAAGCTGTATGTCTATGCACATTTTGTATAGTCTGTAGCTAGAGCCCTTTTTTATAGGCTACCTAGAGATAATTGTCTTTGTATAGCCTATCTATACATTTGTGTTTCCAAAACATGTCCAACAGACAGGAGTTTCAATCTCATATCTAGGTAATTATTTGTTGCCATTTTCCTAGCCATCTGTGCCCAACAGCTTTAATAGTTTCCATTAGCAACAATATTTAATGAACATCATGACAATGTATTAAAACATTTACCTAAATAATTTTAGCCTGCATACAGTGTATTGTCATAGATCACGAAGAATTATGAGAATGAGTATACACCGAGATGAATGCATTCACAGAGTAACAAGCAAAGCTAATACAGAAATAGTATGAAGTAGCCTGTGTGTGAGAGGAGGCTTTGCGTCTCTGACCACCTCCGGATCTGATCACAGTGCATCCTGGGTGTGTGAAGTGAAATCTGAATATGATCTGATCACCTCAAAACCACATGTTGATACATAGTGTAAACAGGGCCTTAGCCATTAAGCTTCATTCAGATTATTTCATTAAAATTGAATGCTTTAAAGATAATAATGCAATCTTTAAATATTGACTTGAAACAAATTGTAATATTTTTGCTTCAATTAAGATGCAAATCCATATTTGTTCCATTTGTTGAAAGACCACTTTACTCATTGGTTACTTGATTTACTTATTTTAATGACACCATCATTTCATGGCATTTCCAAATAAAGCTTTTACCATCACCTTCACAAGTTGCTTTTCTCATTTTGAACTTCTCAATATTATTTTAGTGAAATTGTAAATAAAGAATGTGTGTGTTACATGTTAAAAATTCTTGAATAAATATTATAAGATTTTGTTCAAAGAATTGGGATATAGATTTTGAATTAGCTTGCAAACCGTTTTATGCAGAGTATAAGCTATGCTTTGGTTTTATTTTAAGAAAGGATAGGAAATAAAGACATATTAAACAGTTTAAAGGAACTCTATTGTACACATAATTTGATATGATGCATCCAGGATGGCATATTCTATGCATTGCACTATTGTATATGTATTAAAGTAAAATAAATGTAGTAATTCTTGTTAGCAAGAGCAAAAGGCAGTTGCTTTGCCTATAAAATAATTTAATTGTTTGGAATATGTATGCAATAATAATGACATGATAAACAAAAAAAAAACTTTATACATAAATATGTATGAATATTTATTCAAATAACAAAGTAACTCAAATTTTTAACAAAAAGTAAGCGGTTGTTGAGGACACATTCAAACCACCAGGGGCAGATTTAGTGATTTGGGGGCCCTAGGCAAAATGTAGGAATGGGGCCCTCATTTCAGTGTTTTAACATCGATATTTACATTTTCAGCATATGTTGTTTAGTATTAATAGCAATAATCAGGGATGGACTGGGACCAAAAAGTGGGCCTGGACTTTCTGGCCCTGAGCAGATCACCACACCTGGCCCGCAGCACGTCCCATCATAACACACCGGCTCATTGATGGTCAGACCAATTTTTAACACCACTTACTAGCATAAAAATATAACACAATACAGAAACATAAATGCTATTTAAGCACATTTATTTGAAGTAGCACTGAACAGACATCAAGTCATATTTGTAGAATAGACAAACAGAAACGGAAGAACAGTGTGATATAAAACTCATATATTAAACATTCTGGTGGCATTTTAGCATATGGATTTTTAGAAAAACATAATTAATTAGCGAAAACTAAAAACAAAACTTTCTTAACCATAAGTTTATGCAGCGTTTTGGGGGTCCTAGGGCCCAAGGCAATTGCCGACCTTTTCCATGGTAAGTCCGCCCCTGGAAATATACCTGCGTTAGTTTTTGGGAGACTGTAGGAATTCTGTGAAATAAAATACACAAACCAGAAGCATTAATACACACAGAATGGAGAAGGATTGGCTCTCCATAGAACATAAAATATTTATTTTATTTTAATTTTCGTTTTCACATTTATGAGGAAAACCCATTGTTACGGATGTGACATCTCTCCGTGAAAGCAACTCTTTAACAGAGACCTCTACTGGGTATTTAAAACACCAAACTTTGCCCTCTGAGACATCAGTATGGTAAGGCTGCACAATTAGTCGACTTTAAACTGAAATCACAGTACCGCAAGTGGTTATGGGTTATTTAAACCTGAGTTCACAGCGTCTCTGATGACGTTAAGGTGTAACCAGTGTGGCGTTGTTCAAGACTCAGTTTAGAGACCATGAATTTGGTGTGTGCATGAGACCACGAAAAGTACAGAATTGCAAGCTAGATCAGCAGCTATATTAAATGTTCAAATCGCCAGTTTTCCCCCACAATCCAAAGACATGCAGGTCAGGTTAATTTAAGATGCTAAATTGCCTGTAGGTCTGTGTGCGAGTGTGAATGAGTGTATATTTGTGTGTTGTCCCTGTGATGGACCGACCGGCCATATGTCCAGGGTGTTTCTCTGCCTACAGCGCGAGACATAGGGATCCAGTATCACCGCGACCCTACAGAGGACAAGCAATGTGATGGATGGATGCATGGGTGGATGCATGGGTGGATGCATGGGTGGATGCATGGATGGATGCATGGATGGATGCATGGATGGATGCATGGATGGATGCATGGATGGATGGATGCATGGATGGATGCATGGATGGATGCATGGATGGATGCATGGATGGATGCATGGATGGATGCATGGAGTTCAAATCGCAATCGTGTCAAAATTATCGCACTGTTTTCAGCCAGTTTGCGCAGTTCAATGTGCAACCGAGAGTCAGTACAATCACAATATTATGCTTTGTGTCAAAAGGATTGCCAGTAGCCTAGTATTAACGATTTCAGTAGTTATGTTTTAACCATGTCTAATAATGGCTGTCATCTGAATTCTACCTATTAAGAGGAGGGAAAAAGAAGCAGCGACACGGTCTGTGTTAAACAGATGTCCAGGAAAACGGTGAGGGCACAAGGGAGAAAAAGAGCAAGGGGAAAACATGTCAGGTGTGTCCTTTATGGTAGGACGTAAGCGATCAGCTGAGTGAACATATGTGCACGCCTGTTCATCTCTCTCTCTCTCTATTTCTCTCTTTCTCTCTCTTTCTCAGACATACTCACATTTATTCAAATACTGTAGGAATGGTAACATTGTAGTGATCTGTAAATCCCAATTGTGTTCTCGTTGTTAGAATTTAATTTCTTATATGTTGCTAGAATAAATTAATTAATTACATTTCTAAAATGTTCCGATATACCTATAGTAAGCCAGAAACAGACAGCAGTTATATAAGTCAGTCATCTAACAGCAGCATCTGAGTAAACAACTGTGCGAAATATCATACATTTACTGTAATTAACTTAGCTAATATGCAAGGTAGAAATATTAAGATTATTGAAATGATTTTGAATGACTTAGCTAGCTAATACTAGATGCTGCTAGCTAGGTAGTGTTAACTCTCTAACTGAAGATGAATAAGATCAGGGGTACATTTGGTCAGCATAAACCAAATGGAACAAAAAAACCCAAAATTCACTAGAAAGGAAAAAAGTCCACATGTGATGGGATGAAATCGTAGATAAGGTTATATCTATGGGAAAACCCTGTGGACATGAAGAAAGGTTCCGATTTATGCACCATCTTTACACGTTTGCAACAAAAACAACAAAAAAAATATTGCATTAACCGTTTAGGAATTACAGCCATCTTTTTTACAATGGAGAGTCTCTCCATTTTCACAGGCCCAAAAGTAATTGGACAAACTAAGAAAATAAACAATTATAAATATAAGGATTATTTTTAATGCTTAGATGCAAATCCTTTGCCATCAATGACTGCCTGAAATCTGGAACCCATAGACATGATCAAATGCTAAGTTTCCTGCCTTCAGATGCTTTGCCAGGCCTTTATTGCAGCTGCCTTCAGTTGTTGCTTATTTGTGGGTCTTTCTGCCTTCAGTTTTGTCTTCAGCAAGTGAAAAGAATGCTCAATTGAGTTGAGGCCATCAGACATTTTAAGAATATTTTATTTCTTTGCCTTAAGAAGCTCTTGGGTTGCTTTTGCTGTATGTTTTGAGTCATTATACATCTGTACTGTGAAGTGCCACCCTATAAATTTTGCCGCATTTGACTGAATCTGAGTAAAACGTATAGCTCTATATACTTCAGAATTCATCATGCTACTTGAATCCGCAGTCACATCATCAATAAACACCAGTGAGCCAGTTTCATTAGCAGCCATACATGCCCAAACCATAACACTTCCTCCACATGTTTGACAGATGATGTGATATGCTTTGGATCAAAAGCCCTCCTTTTCCTTCTACATACTCTTCTCTTCCCATCATTCTGATACAAGTTAATCTTGCATCAGAACTGGTCAGGCTTTTTATTTATTTTTATTTTTTATATAAGCAAAGTCTAATCTGGCCTTTCTGTTCTTGAGTGTTACCAGTGGTTTGCATCTTGAGGTAAACTGATTGTATTTACATTCATGAAGGCATTTCTTGATTGTAGACTTTGACAATAATACGCCTACCTCCTCCAGAGTATTCTTGGCTTGGCTAGATGTTGTGAAGGGATTTTTCTTCAACAAGGAAAGAATTCTGTGATCATCTACTTGAGGTGTCTTCTGTGGTCTTCAAGGCTTTTGGTGTTGCTGAGCTCTCCAGTGCATTCCTTCTTTTTAAGAATGTACCAAATTGTTGATTTGGCCATTCCTAAAGTTTCTCCTATCGCTCTGATAGGCTTTTTTTGTTTTGTTTGTTTGTTTGTTTTTTCAGCCTAATGATGGCCTCCTTCACTTGCATCAGCAGCGCTTTGGACTACATATTGACAATTCCCAAGAAAAGCTACAAATTGTATAGTGAACATTTAGAATCAACTCAAGGACCTTTTATCTCTTTAATGTGACATGAAATAATGAGGAAACATACCACACCTGGCCATGAAACTGCTTATCAGTCAGTTGTCCAATTACTTTTGAGCTTGTGAAAATGGATGGACTCTGTAAAAAAAAAATCACATCTTGATTGCTTAATTTCAAATCCATTGCGGTGGTGTGGAAAGGCAAAATTGGAAATGAGAATGACAGTAGAAGAAGTCCTAAAATTGCCCTCTGGTGGTGTGGTGTGAGATTGTTCATGAACTGTATGACAATCATTTTTAATACATGCTCAATTGGATTCAAGTCAGGTGATCTTGGCCAGTGAAGAAAATTCACTTCTTTGCCTTAAAAATGTTCCTCGCTAGGCCTGTGGCTAAAGACGGCCATGTTTATTGTGGCATTTGCTATTTCTCAGCCTTAATCGCATAGTGCCTTGCGAGGTAGCTTGCAACTTATCCCAGAAAGAGAGGGCTCTCGTTTTTGTTGTTGTTTTGTTGTTGTTACTTTGGCAGCTTTTATTTAGTTTAAAGTTGCTCCTCTTATTTAAAAAAAAATTTAGATGACTGTTTATTCCCAGCTGACTTCTTTTTTTAGGTGTCTTACCCTTCTGGGTCACCATACCACGGTCCTGTCCAATAATGTGGTAATTTTGAATTTGATGGCTGCAACACATCTCAAAAACGTTGGGACGGGGGCAACAAAAGGCTGGAAAAGTAAGTGAATTAATTGCATGAAACAGTATCAGCAAGTATAACCATGTCCATGGAAAAGTCTTTTAATAACCACTCATCCAGATTTTGTTCCACATTCTCATTTCATGGACCCTTGAACTCTGTATTAAAACACCTTCTGTACTTCCAGGTATATTTTAGTTTTGAGAAAATTTTCATCGGCTATTTTTTAGCGCATAAGTACTGCTATGTTGTGCACAAAATATAGCAATTTCTTGCTGTTTTTGTTGTCTCTTCCATGAACACTTGACTAATCCCTAACTTGTCCCCACTTAAAAAAACAAACAAACAAAACTGCACTTACTCTGACTCTTACACATCAACTCTGTGCACTTTGCTCCTCTAGAACTCAATTAATAGTCTTGTATGGTAGTATTATTGTTCTTTGCTTGATATATAACTTTGCTTATATTTCTTCATTCATAAGTCGCTTTGGATAAAAGCATCTGCTAAATGAATAAATGTATAAATGTAATGTAAATGAAAAGAAAAAAGTACAATAACCTGGTTCCACAAATGTGCACACCTGTTAAATAATATGTTGTTGAAGTACTTTTTGCTTGTACTACAGCACTCAGTCTTTTTGGGTAAGAGTCTACCAGCATAGCACATTTTGTTTTGCCAATTTTATTCCACACTTCCTTGCAAAACTGCTCCAGATCTATCAAATTGTGAGGGGATCTCCTTTCTACAGGTTTTCAATAGGATTTTGGTCTGGGAGCTGACTGGGCCATTCCAAACTTGGATTTGGGCTTGGGTTGTTATCGTGGAAGGTGCCATTTTTGTTCATCTTCAGCTGTCTAACAGAGGCCTGCAGGTTTTGTGCCTAAATAGATTTTTAAAAATAACAATTTAGTTTGATGTAAAAGAAAAAAAATTGTAAATGTGCCATAAGCAAATGTTTGGACACTCTACTAAGTCAGTACTTAGCAACATCCCCTTGGGCAGATATCACAGCTTGCAAACACTTTTTGTGGCCAGCCAGGGGTCTTTCTATTGTTCTTTTAGGAATTATCACCCACTCTACTCTGAGGAACATTTTCTAGTTTGGAGATACTCTTATCTTAGATACTAGTTCTGAGATACTGTCTTTCATCATTTAAGAGCTACACACAGATTTTCCGTGATGTTCAAGTCAGGGAACTGTGAGGGCCAATCCAAATGCTTGAGCTTGCTTTTATGGTAGTTCACGGTGGATTTTTCAACACACACACACACACACACACACACACCTTCAGAAGCACTTTAATTCTGAAAAAGGACCTTTGTTCATAAATAGACAGATAGATAGATAGATAGATAGATAGATAGAAAGATAGATAGATTCATATTTATTAATATTTAAGAAAAAGAACAAGAAAAGCATGTCATATTGCAAGTGCTTTATTTATTTATTATTTAATTTATAATTTCAGAGAATATTATATTTAATTTATAATCTCAGAGAATCATGTAATAAATCATGTAGTATATTATGCAACAGTTTTGCTTGGTTGATGCTCAGCCTCCAGAATTAAAAAGTAGTTCTTTACCCATCACAAGGTGCTGCAATAAAAACAAAAGAGATATTATAGTTGATATATTATAAACTATTATAATTTCATGATAATTTAATGAAATCGAATGAAATTATATACAGTATCTCACAAAAGTGAGTACACCCCTAAGTGAAAATGTCCAAATTGGGCCCAATTAGCCATTTTCCCTCCCCGGTGTCATGTG
>JANDJT010000021.1:16412346-16431625 GCA_024331685.1 Stegophilus panzeri | reverse complement strand
TTTCTTCAGTGTTGTCACATGAAAAGATATAATCAAATATTTACAACAATGTGAGGGGTGTACTCACTTTTGTGAGACACTGTATATATATATTTGACCATTTCATTTTGCAGGTATACTCACCAAGTGGGAAAATCAGGAGCTCTGTACTGATCCATATAGAACATTATGCTTTCACCAGAAATAGAGCCAGTTAATTTTCCACACGCACCACAAACTTGATCAGCAATTCCTTTGTTCACTGTGATTATGACCTCCTGTGAGAGACTGTAGGACAGTCTAAGGGCAGATGTCCTCTCAACAATCACTGTCTGATCAATCACCTTAACAATTACCTCATTGTCTTCCATAGTAGGCAGAGTCATCTTTCTACCATTGAACTAAATGTTTAAGAAAGAAAACATAAAATTAGTTGGGAATATTTCTGTAACACTTTAATGTCTGATTTAATTCAGGATTGGACATAGTTTGATGGGTGGGTGAACAGAATGGAACAAGGAGATTTTGCTCACCCAAATATCATTTTGGCTGGTAATTGTGACAATAGCATTTTCAAAGAAGATGTGAACAGCTGAAGTAGAGAGGACCCCAGTTTTCTCTTGCACCACTGCCACCACACGGAACCAAATACCTATAACAGTATCGTCACATACTTTCACTAATTCAAAAGCTCCCATAGATGGGATGTTCCAAGTTGTTCCATTGAAAAGAGTGAAGGAGCCTGCAGCCTCCAAGATGCACTGTTTTGGGTAGCATCCACGAACACCACTCTCTGCCTGGCATACTTCATCAGAGTTACATTTCATGCTTTCTTGTTTCACTATACCAGATTTTTGACATATCAGTTTTTCCTGACAATCGTCTGTGACAACAACCTCTCCGATCTGTAAAAAAAAAAAAAAAAAAAAAGATATGGAGAAACTATTAGTTCAAGTTCAAGTTCAAGTGAACGAAACAACGTTCCTCTAGAACCACGGTGCTACATAAAGGAACACACTAACCAAATGAGACCACACAGAACTAAATAAGATCTGCAAACATTCTACATAAAGTGCACGCGCAGACATGTGCTAACAACACAGAACAGTACAGTAACTACTAAAACAGGACAATAGGCACAGTAAGTGACAGTGTAGCGCCAACCAGTACAGTGTTAGTGTGGAAGTGTCTGACTAAAACTATTAAATCATGTTTGATAATTTAACAATGATCTGTTAACTGAATTATAAATTGTATCATGTTTCTTAACAGATGTAAAACTACAGGTGCAACCAGTCATGAATGATTAAGCACCAGTCTTAAACAGTTTATACAAGATGTTTATTAAAATGCTTACAATCTTGTCATTCATATGTCACTGTGTTATACATTTTATTTAACAATTTTAAACTGTGTCTTACATTTATGCTACTTTATCACATTACATTTGATAAGAAAAAAGGGGAAAACAACAATTTGCTTCTTAAGTACGCATTTTCTTAAAGGCAAATAATTGTTTTTTAAAGCCAGTGGTCTAGACCAGGGGTTCTTAAATTTTCTGGTGCCAGATCCCTTGAACTGTAGAATTAATTCCACTGACACACTCATAACAGATTTCTTTAATGAGCTATAAGAGCGCAATAATCATAATAAAAACAAACAAGGATCCCCTAGCTGTGCTTCATCGACCCGTTCCAGGGTCCCCAGACCCCACTTGGAGAGACCACTGGTCTAGATTCTATCTCAGACACCTCTATTAAGAAAGTTCAGTAAATATTGGCATATCTTTTGAATTTAAGTTGCCAACTCTGAATATGGCCCAACAGGATTATATAGTGATTGTACTAACAAAACTGGATTGTGAATTGCAAATGTATTCAATTATTATTATGACTTTTATGACCAAAAATTCTTTTATAATAATTCTATTGTCATATGGACAAAGTGGTCTGTTGATGCCACATAAGGCATCATGAGTGGTCAATCAAACTAGTTAATGCAGGCAATTTACTTAAATTGGTCATTGCTATAGCAGGTCATGATGCTGATTATTATTGGTACAGTATGACTAGTAGACTATAAGCCACACCTCCAAAGTCACTGAATGTGTCACTTTAAATGCCAAGCATATCTGCTTTTAGCAACAGAGATTTTAACTTACCCTGAAGGTTTTTCCATTCTCATAACAGCTACACTGATCCTCTTTAACACAACCTGTCCCATTATTGAAGAATCCAGGTTTACACCTACAGCCTTCGACGCAGGTCTGAATATTACATTTGATGACATCAGTGAGGCCAAGACAAGGTGTGTCACATGCCGTAGCACAGATTTCATAGGCACTGTTTTCAGGGCATTTCAGAGCTATAGCGAACAGGCATAAGGATTTAGTTTGAGAAAGCTTTTCAAGTATCAAACTATTAAGTGTTTGATGAGTTAAAGTAACAAAAATTAAATGATTGGTAAAACTTGATTTGAGTTAAATAGGAAAGGAGTAATAAAGAGTGATTTGATATAACACATTTGATTGTATTTAAATTTGGTGTAGGTAATTTTTGTTACTCTTAGCTGGCATGAGTGTGATGCTGGCAATTTTAGGCTTCAGATTTGGCAGTTGAAAAAAGGAAAAAACATGGTGGAGGTAACAAAAACTAATAATAACATGACACTTACGGCAAAATGTTGGTGTTCTCCAGTTGTTAACATGAACTTCAAAGTCATGACAGGCAGTCATGTAGGCAGCGATACTATGACACAGCATATGTTGATCTCCTTCAGTTGTGCAGACGTCATAAACACAATCTTGGAAGTAGGAATCAGGGTTAATTACACTGTGACAGGCAGCAAATGGACCATCAGGGTTGGTAATAATGCTACAGTCCTTTTCAAATACAAGTTTCTTTTCTTCAGAGCACTTTGGACAGAAATCACCACTGCAGCCATCATCACACACAACACCGGGGACAGCCACTTTCCAAGCCACTCCAAATGTTTTCTCATCTTTGGTTTCTTTCCCATCTGGCAGCAGGAAGTCATCATTCTTATTACCATTATAGTTTCCACACATGCCACAGGTCTTTCCAAGGTAGGTGCTGGGGACTGTGACACTAACGTGGTAAATCATATCATAGGCCACTCTTAGACCAAAGTTTGTAATGATTACATTGTTGTAGCCCTCCTGCTGGACTATCACTTCTCCTTCATTGAGACTTACAGGGATATTAGTTAAGACACCATTAACCTGAAAGGAAAGTAGTTCCAGTGAATGCTTTGGTACATTATTTTTCTGAAGTAAATGTTTACAGTTAACACGTTAACAGAACATGGTTTTGTACTGAACAACTTATTACCAGTTTCCTCAAAAGCCTACAGTTAAATGCTGGTCAAAAAACACTCTCATAAATATTTGCTAAGACATATTCAATACTAAACTAGATAGCATATATGTTTAAACATCTCAGCTTGGAATACTCAATTCTCTCAATTCTCATCATATTGCTTACTGGAAGATGAAGGTGATTAACATTTCAGATCTCTGCATCATGTCCGTTATCAAGCAACTCACCTCCAGATTTAAAGGCATCTACCTTTGGCATTTATGGTTTTCACAATATTGCAAAAGGCAAAGGAGGCTATACTAACCATTATCTGATGTAGCTGATTTCTTCTCAGCACTAATATCATGCCATACACCTCCACTGCAACCACTTTGGCCATAGAGACATTTGGACTTAATTGGATTTCATTCCATTTCTCATTCTCTATTATAACTGCAAACGGAGTGAGTTGTGTTCCCTCCAGGTGGCAGCCCTGAGCAGCAGTGTAAGTACAAGTGCCCTGGAAGTCATAGTTGCTGTTGTCAAACGTGTTGTAATGAGGATCTCCATAGATATTACAGATGGCATGAGAGAGTGGTTGGCAGGCTCTGATCCCATTACTAATATTGCATGCTGTTCCAACTGGGCAATTCGCATTTTCACATATAATTTCACCATTTGTCGGGTTGCAGGTACAGTTTTTGGTGCAACTGTTATCAGCCCAGATGGATTCTCCAGCCTGTAAGTAACGTTCCTCACCTCCACTTTTGTACACACAGCCACACTGACTCTTAGGGACACACTTGTTTCCACTCCACAAGTATCCATCATCACAAGTGCAAGCCTCTACACACTTTGCTTTACATTCAGCAGAAGGACTGGGATTCTCACAGGTAGCAGGACAGGCACAGGACTCAAAGTGACTGTTTGCTGGGCATTTAGGGGTAGCTGGATAAAAAGATTTTTAGTAAATCCACACATTCTTTTTCAAAAGCAGTTCACAGATATCTACAGGAAACAGCTACAGTGGCATGCATAAGCATTCACCCTCTCTTGAGCTTTTCCACAATCTGTAGTGTCACAACTTGGAAAGTAAGTAGACTTATTTGGGAATATATGCTATTAATCTACACAAAAAAGATCATAATATCAAAGCGGGGTAAAGCTATACATTTAAAAAATATATTTTTTTAAAAAAAATTTTACAAATAAAAAAACATAAAAGTTTCATGGAAGAGTGATGAGAAGAAAGCCATTATGGATAAAGCCTCATGTTAGAGACTCATCAAAGATGTGGAAAAGATCTGACTTTTTTGGAGTTTTTTGGTACACAATTTCAACACTTCTCATCACTCTGAGAACTCCCTTCCCCACAGTGAAGCATGGTGGTAGTAACATCATGTCATGGGAATGCTTTTCATTAACAGGGACTAGGAAACTGGACAGGGTTAAGGGCAAAATGGATGGAGCCATATAAAGGGCAATCCTAGAAGAAATCATGTTACAGTCTAAGAGACTTCAGACTGGGATGGAGGTTCACCTTCCAACAGGCAGTAAGAAACATGCCAAAGCTACACTGGCATGGTTCAAAACCAAAAACCTAGACCTCAATCCATTTGAGAATCTGTGATAAGACTTGAAAATTGTTGTTCAGTGATAATGATCTCCATCCAGTCTGACAGAGCTTGAGCAAGTTTGTCAAGAACAATGGGCAAAACATCAGGATCCAGAACTGCAAAGCTGCAAAAAGACATATCCCAGAAGACTTGCAGCTAAAGTTTCGAGCCAAGGGTGGTTCTTTGGGGTGAATACTTATGCGCCAATAAATGTCTATATTTTGGATTAATTAACCTTTGTGTAACAATAAATATTTTGCACATTCATACAGTTTGTAAGCCAGTATGGTAAAAATACAATTTAAGTACATTTAAATTATATTACATTTTATATTCCTAAGTAACACTTCATATTCTAAGGCCAGAAATTTGGGTTTTCTGATGTGAACACACATACACACACACACACACACACACACACACTTCATAAAACTTACAACAGCCAATGATGTGTCTCCAGTTGTGCACATGAATGCCAGCTCGCTGACAAGCATCTGTATAAATTTCTGCAGTTTTACATAGGAAATTCTTAAATCCTTTTCCCATGCAGTAGTCCAGAAGACAATTTTCATAGAAAACCTTGGGGTCAATGAGAGAGTTGCAATCGCGTAATGGACCATCAGTTAGAAGGGTGGCCAAATGACAGAAGGCCTTTGCTTCTAGACGTTCAAACCAAGATTCTCCCTGACAGCTCTCACATTGGCCCACACAATCATCTGTACAACCCACAACACCTGGTACTCTCCAGCTCTTTCCCAGTTGTGGAATACTGCTTGCTACACTGCCAGTGGGAGTGGTAAGGTCATCGCCCTTCATTCCATTGAAGTTCCCACACATGCCACACATCCTTCCCATAAAGCTAACTGGTATATTCACCGACAAATATTGATCCCAATCATACTGCACTGACAGTCCAAAGTCTGTATTCATAACAACCGACAGACCACTTTGCTGAAGAGTTACTCTGCCATTGTCCAAGGAGATTGGAAGGTACCAAAGTGAATCACTAATCTGAAATGTATGAGAACATGAACATTAGAACAATAAGATTTAATATAAACTCCCTATTGCTATAACAAGTCAATAGTAAACAAATATTTGAACTCACTCTGACAAACCCATTCTCGTGTTGCAAAATGGTGATGGTTTGACCATAGACTTGAATGATGACTCCACTGACACTGATGCCTTTTGAGCTTCCAGTACGTTTATTCATGGCTTGGACTTCAAATGCTGGATGATCATTGTCCACATGGCAGTTTTTGGCCATGATGTAAGTACAGTTGCCCATGAAATTGTAGTATTCGCCATCAAAAGTACGGTAGTGTGGATCTCCCATGACCCAACAGATACCTGGTGAAGCTAAGGGAATAATTATAACTGATTATAGTGGTGATTTGGAAATGATTAAAAAAACAAGGGGACAGACAATCACTTGAGGTGATCTGTTTTCATATAAACACATGCTTAAGTTAGTATTTTTGCAGTTAGAAATTAACATGTCTACACTTATGTGGGTGGCGTAGCTCAACAGGGGGTGTGACATTTAAAATCCACTGGTGTAGTGATAGTTTCAGACTCCAAAAATGTGTTTGATGTTTGTGGAAACATAATGCTAAAAACATTGTTTTCCTGATACAAGCAAAAATGTAAAAATTTTATTTCATGTTTTACAAACTGGCTTTCTTTTAACCAAATTGCTAGTGCACCCAAACAAAAAAATACACACCATATTGCAAAAGAAAACATAAAAAACTTTTATTAAAAATTAGCCACTAGATTATTCTAACTGTCATATTGTCATCCTCCCTGTGCACATTCACCATCATGGTCATCATTCAGTTTTTCCCTTTTTTTCTTGCTAATGGCGTTGGAGCTCTGAATTAACCTGATAGCTTTGTCTTTGAACCCTTGCTTATTTTTTGGCTACCAGTGTGAACACTGGTCTGTTGGCATTCCCAAATAAAAGCCCTCACACTTGAATTCCATTCTCTGTATTTGAATTTAACAATGTAGCTTCCACCCTGATTATTTGGCAGCTTATAAAATAGCACATTTTTCCAGCACATGCTATTCTTTTTCTGACAGATTTGCGCACACAGCTTAATTAAGCCAACAGATATGAAATCGAAGTCATGAAATTGTAATGTGTGCCCAGGATGTCACTGATTTTATCATATTATCATTTATAATGTTGATTTGTCAAATTAATAAAATAATTGTAATGTTTTGTTAATTCTCTGTGTTCTCATGTAAAGAACACATGCCTATGATTTAAAAGATAAGCTGACCAAGCACTCATCTACTACACTTACAACTCACTTTAAAGAAAAGATTTTCATACTCTTATTCACATAAAATTCAGATGTCGAGATAAGCACTGTCACCAGTTTATCTATTTATTGCTAGCCTTGTTTCCAGTCCCTTTTTTCTAACTACAGTCATAATCATTTTACGTAGAAGGAGCTGCAGGTAGACGAGTTATAATGATTTACAGTTACAGTGTTTCATATGCTAATCCTAAATATTAAAAAAAAAAAAAAAAAAAAAAGATGTGACAACTGTGACATTTCTATTGAGGAGGAATATAGCAAAAGTGCTTTTACTCACCATCAGGTTTTGGATAGCAGCCAAGAACCCCATTCTTTTTCTCGCAGACTTCAATAGAACTGCATTCGATGGTTTCATGGCCTACTTTTCCAGAGGAGAGACAGGTCAAACTTTCTTGGCAAGATTCTGTGATGACAGTCTCATTAATCTGTAAGAGGGTTTTAACATGTCATCACGACCACTGTCTTGTTTTTGGTGCTTTTATTTTTCAACATTTAACAAAGTAATTATGCCATATTTGTGTCTAAATAACAGAAGCTTGTGGGCAACTGTTTGACATATGAATGGGGTAGCATGTAACACTCAGCATGCATGCTGTATAAACAATAGAGGCTCAATGTATACTGTTGTCCTTCCATTCAAATAAAGGAGCCAATCAGCCAAATGTTGGTAAAGTAATAATGAGACAAAAAAGCCAAGACTGTCAGATTCCTATACTGACACGTGCATATATGTGCCTATATTAGGGAATTTCTCCAGTGTGGGATCAGTAAAGTTTTATCTTATATACAGTATAGCACTACTGTCTCTCCAACAATCTTTATTTATTTAGTTTTGGGCTGTTAAGAAATTTCTCATAATAGACACATTATGCTGTAGTTTTCATGCCAAAGTCAGCATCCAATATTTATAACTAACCTGTCAACTCAGTATGATAAGAATAATGCAGAGGAAATATGATTTATTGTAGATCAGCTGCATGGACGTTTTCTGCTTTTCTAAAAACAGAGCAGCCTGGGGCCTCCTTGCTCAACATCAGTACTTGACCTCACTAATGCTCTTATGGCTGAATGGACAAAAGCCCACAGCCACATTTCTACATCTAAGGTAAAGCCTTCCCAGAAGACTGGAGGTTATTATAACAGCAAAGGGGGAATAAATCTGAAATGGGATGTTCAATAAGCACACATGAATGTGATGGTCAGGTGTCCACAAACTTTTGGCCATACAGTGTGACTTTTGTCAGATATTAATATGGATTTTATATCCATATTCTTGTGGTTCATTGTATTCATGGGTCTCTCCCTATTCAAGTATAGACGGCAGCCTGGTCCTGGGTGACTGTAAATAACTGACCAGGAGTGTTAATACATTGAATAGAGTAGAAAGTAGGGGCATGTTCAAGCATGGGCTGTGAATGGGAGGAGGTATTGAGAATTAGTGGGTAATGAATGAGCTGCTACACCTGTGTGTGTAATTAATGGGACGCTTATATGTGTCTTGCACTGAATGTCAGACAGAGAGCTGGTGTTTTTTGAGTCTGCTTGAGTGATTTCTGTTTTGTTTTCATTTCATTACACCTGAGCATAAAAAAAGTTGCAATAAATCATTATCTCACTATTATCCATCAGACTTTCAAAACTCTTACTATACATGTTACTTACCTTATAGGTTACTCCATTCTCATAGCAGCCACACTGATCTGCTGTCACACAGCCAGTCCCATTGTTAAAGAATCCAGGTTTACACATGCAGCCTTCAGCACAGGTCTGAATATTACAATTCATTACTTCAGTAAGGCCAGGACAAGGTGCATTACATGCCTTTGCACAGATTTCATAGGCACTGTTGGCAGGACATGATAAGGCTGCAAGGATTAAGCACAAGGAATAGTCACACAAAAATATCTATAAATTCATTATGTCTTATTGCTCTTAATCACCTTCTACAAGCTTGCTTTATACTTACGACAAAATGTTGGTGTTCTCCAATTTTGAACATTAACGCCTGCATCCTGACAGGCAGTCATGTATGCAGCAATGTCATGACAGAGCATATTCTGATTTCCTTCACCCATGCAGATATCATAGGCACAATCTTGGAAGTAGGAATCAGGGGTAATTACACTGTGGCAGGCAGCAAATGGGCCTTCAGGGTTCGTAATAATACTACAGTCCTTTTCAAATGCAATTTTCTTATCTTCAGGGCACTTTGGACAGAAATCACCACTGCAGCCATCATCACACATGACACCAGGAGCAGGTACTTTCCATGCAGCTACAAATGTTTTCAGTTCTTTGGTTTCCTTGTCATTTGGCAACAGGAAATCATCATTCTTATTACCATTAAAGTTTCCACACAAGCCACAGGTCTTTCCTGCATAGCTGCTTGGGACTGTAATGATGACATGATAAATCATATTGAAAGTGACTCTCAGGCCAAAGTTTGTTAATATTACGTTTTGATTGCCTTCTCGCTGGACCCTCACTTTTCCATCATCAAGACTTGCAGGAATGTTGGTCCATAATCCATTAACCTAAAAATATTGAATAAAATAAGTGAAGGATTCTGGATTTGGCTAGAATATTTCCAAGACCAAGAAATCTAACTAACCACTTGCAGTATCCTAAAATGTGAAAAGTAATAAATTTGCAGTGGTGCTCTTTACCAAGGTACTACAGCTACCTGGAAATATGGGTTATCTTGGTCATCAAGACTAATCATTCCAGAAAAGCAAAACATGAACTGACTAGGCTGGCATAGTTTTTGCTAGACCTCAAGTTTGCACAGGTAATACTTTTCCTCTTGCGTGATATTTGCTCCCATTTCCCACTAACTGGATTTTCATAACAAGTAACATAATAACAAGCAAATAAGTAAGTCATAATAACAAGCAAGTTACTCAGAAATCTATCTTCTTGCTTAGGGATGCACCAATCTTACTTTTTTAATATGAAATCAGAGTATCAGTATCAATTTTTGTTGCCAAGCTATCCGATGTAATAACAATCCAGTGTTTCAGGACATTGTAGCCCTGATACAGACATGTTAATAGACTGGTACATCATTTCTTAGTATCTTAAAATAAGAAATGTAAAATAAAATAAAAAATAAAAAATAAAAATATTTTAAGATAAAATAAAACACTCTGAAAGTGAAATTATAATTTAAGGTTTAAAGAACACAAGTATATCTTTTTTTTTTTACAACCAAGTTTTGTGTTTACTATTCATGTCACACCACTTTAATAAAAATAGCTTATTTTACCCATGTTCTAATTAAATACAACTGAGTTATTTTTTCCCCCTTAATATTCAAGAACCAACAACTTAGTTGTAAAATGTGAATCACTGTGATTGTTCACTGTGATCGTTAAATACTTGAAGGCTACAGAATGTACAGTATATAGCTATAGTTGACAGTGTATAGTGCACAGATTGTACTAACCATTATCTGATATTGGTAATTCCTTTGAAGCACTAAAGTCATGCCATACACTTGCACAATCACCATATTGGCCATAGAGACATTTGGACTTAATTGGATTTCATTCCACTTTGCATTCTCTACTATAACTGCAAACGGAGTGAGTTGTGTTCCCTCCAGGTGGCAGCCCTGAGCAGCAGTGTAAGTACAAGTGCCCTGGAAGGCGTAAGTGCTGTTGTCAAATGTGTTGTAGTGAGGATCTCCATAGATATTACAGGTGGCATGATGCACTGGATGGCAGCCTCTGATCTCATTGACTACACTGCATTCTGTTCCACCTGAACAACCACTGTTTTCACATACAACTTCACTGTTTGTCGGGTTACAGGTGCATTTTTTGCTGCAGTTGTCATCAGCCCAGATGGATTCTCCAGCCTGTAAGTAACGCTCATCACCTCCACTTTTGTACATGCAGCCACATTGATTCTTAAGGACACACTTGTTTCCACTCCACAAGTATCCATCATCACAAGTGCAAGCCTCTACACACTTTGCTTTACATTCAGCAGAAGGAATGGGATTCTCACAGGTAGCAGGACAGGCACATGACTCAAAGTGACTGTTTGCTGGGCATTTAGGGGTAGCTGAAAAGATTTAAAAGAACTTATAAAGGAGCCCCACTTAATAAGTCACATTTAACTGTCTCTGCTTAAAACTGTCAGATGTGCTAGCATCTGATCCTATTATGAAACATTCTCTGTGTTTGGTTATGTGAGTAGATAGATCTATACAATAAATGTGTCTGTGATCATGGTTGGCCATTTAAGATTAAATTTGTTTTAATTCCATAAGTAACAAGGAAGTTAATATTGTTATAGCAATAAAATCTATAATCTTTTTTAAGAAGTGTGGAAGATACTGCCAAACTATTTAGTTCATCAAATGAACCAAACTAGCATGTACAGGCTGTTGTAGCATATTTCTGATTACAGAATTAGAAAAGCAATGTAATCATTTTGTACCGTTCATGAAATTATTTTATTAGTTGCTTTAAAAAAGCTAATTTCCCAGTATACCCTTCTATAGGTGAATAGTGAATTAATTCAGCCATTCACCACAAGAGGCAGATACAACTCTTTAAATACAACTATTTCCATTAAAAAGAGGAATAAACTTTATGCACATGACCTTAATGTATCCATTCTATAAGCTATAATATAATCTATACTTACAACAGCCAATGATGTATCTCCAGTCATGCACACGAATGCCAGCTCGCTGACAAGCATCTGTATAAATTTCTGCTGTCTTACATAGGAAGTTTTTGTATCCTTTTCCCATACAGTAGTCGAAAAGGCAATTTTCATAGAAAATCTTGGGATCAATGACAGAGTTGCAATCTTGGAATGGACCATCAGTGAGAAGGGTGGCCAAGTGACAGAAGGCCTTTGCGGCCAAATGTTCAAACCATGATTCTCCCTGACAGCTCTCACACTGGCCCACACAATCATCACTGCAGTAGTCATCTCCTGGTAAACCTGGTACTCTCCAGCTCATTCCAAGTTGTGGAATACTGCTTGCTACACTGCCAGTGGGAGTGGTGAGGTCATCCTCTTTTTTTCCATTGAAGTTTCCACACATGCCACACATTCTTCCCATGAAGCTCCCTGGTATATTCACCACTACATATTGATCCCAATCATACTGCACTGACAGTCCAAAGTCTGTCTTCATAATAACTGACAGACCACTTTGTTGAAGAGTTACTTTGCCATTGTCCAAGGAAATTGGAAGGTACCAGAGTGAATCACTAATCTGAACAAAAGTAGAAAATGAATGTCAGGATATGAACTAGTAGTACAGTTATACTTTACATTTGAAAAAACAATCATAACCCACCATCTGGATAACACATTTTTATAGTCTATACTTACTCGTACAATCCCAGTCTCGTGGCGTACAATTGTGATGTTTATTCCATAGACATTGACAATGATTTTGTTAACAGTGGTGGTTTTTGCACTACCAAGCCGTTCATTCTCAATTTGGACTTCAAAAGCTGGGTGAAAACTGTCCACATGGCAGTTCTTGGCCATGATATAGGTACAGTTGCCCATGAAGTTGTAGTAACTGCTATCAAATGTACGGTAATGTGGATCTCCCATAACCCAGCAGACACCAACTGTAGCTGAAATGAATTTTGTGAAATTGGTTCATTTAGTGTCGTTCCTATAAAATCTTTTGTACTCTTATACATTTTGTATTGTTTGAACGACTGGGTCTAATTGCACTAAGGCAGACTGCTTAATAACTGCTTAATAATAACTGCTAATATGTTAAGAGAGCTATCAAAGAGCATTCAAAGAGTGGGTTGGCTCTCCTGCAGTTAAAGTGGTATCATGGTTGTAGACAAGGGTGGACTTAACAGTTGGCAAATGTAGGCAATTGCCTTGGGCCCCCAGAAGCCCCCAGAAGAATATTATAGTTATAAATATATGCTGAAAATTTAAATATCTATGTTAAAACACTGAAATGAGGGCCCCCAAATCACTAAATATGCCCCTGGTTGAAGACTCCAACCTACTGAGTCTAAACCTGATAGCCATTGTACTGTTTTACCTCTGCTGCCATCTTTACGTACATTTTACCTCCTGTCATAGTAAATGCTCAGTTTATGACCACTGACCTTACATTTATGCTTGTCTTGGTTTATGACCAGGCAGAAGCCCTTTCAATATAGCCAACCCCTGGTCTTATTCAGTTTGACAGTAGGTGAAAATTTATGGTGCATGGGTCATTGTCATACTGCATTCTGTAAAAATATTTCTATAACTACATTCATAATTATATTTTCTTACCTGGAGGATTACCAGGGGCAGGAGACCCATATCCATTGTCTTTTGATGCACCAAAGCTGTAGAGAGCGAAAGGTGAGTCTGGATGTGAGACTTGATGGAAGCCTGTGCCTTCAGTGTAACTGATCTGTGTCCATGAGTATTCACTTTCCCCTGCTTGCGTCCACTGAAGGTCATTCGGGAATGGATTTTGATCTAGTGTCAGTTTTCCCAAGTCTTTGGTCTGAGCTATAATGATAGCTTCGTTGGTAAAGCCAGCTTGACTTGCCATTGCATATGAGGTACTAAAGCGGTCTTTCGACAAGGCTGTAATGAGGAAGGGGTCATTTGGTTCTCCATTTTGATTGATTCCACCATTGAATTCATATAGCACTTGAACACCTTTATCAGTGATAAAATGCAGAGAGTTTGGATATGGAAGATTGATGTAGAGCGTTTCTCCAGCCACCATTTGTTTTGGCGAAGCTACACCATCTTGAGTAGTGATTTGGATTTCAGTGTTCTCTGAGGCCTGAATGATTACTGAATCGAACCTGTCTGAGGGTTTTGTGTATGCAAGAGTTGCAACTATAAACTCCTTTCCCCAGCTACTTACAGGAAGCAGTTGCTCATACACATGATTACACTCTGTAAAATACCACGTACAGCTGTGTCCTGTGAAGACTGCCACTGGTTGCTTGGCAGATACTTTGGAGCCAGTCAAATCTTCCTTACTTTGGATTAGCACACTTTCAAATGGCTCCAAATCAATGACAAGTTTGCTACCTTGTGGGTATTCCTGCCCTTCAAATGACACCATACCATTTAACTGAATCTCCACAGTATTTAGTATGCCATGATTGGTAATGGCAAACTCTTTATATTGATCAGGCGGACCCATTTGTGGAGTATAGATGAAATACTCCGTCCCCCAGTCTTGAACAGGGTAGATCACTGAAGTGTCAGCTGAGAAAGGCTTAGAGTTTAGTGACAACACCAGAATGTCCTGATTGGCTTCTACCTGGACAGTCTGTTTGTTTCTTGTGCTTCCAGTCATCTCTACCCCAATAGGAAGCTGGATAGACTTGCCACTTCCTGGCTGAAGAGTTGTCTCCCAGACTTTTCCCAGGACAATTACCTTCACCTTTGTGCTTATGAGAGAACTTGGAGGGCTAGAGATCTCTACGATGAACTGTGCTGGACCTCCTTTATTCCCTGGTATGTAATTCTGCATAAAGGATAGTGCAAACTCTTTCCCTGCAGGCCCAGTAGCACATAGCCCTAAGATATTTTAACAAAACATTTTGAGACAGTTAATGCAAATTCATTAAAAAAAGAAAGAAAGAAATTATCTGTATCTATTTTGTGAACATTTCCAAATTAGTTGTCTATTTAAGACAGTATAACATAAACCGTAAACCTCTAGGCCTATATGTCTCATTCTGAAGTCTTACCACAGAGCAGGGTTGCAACAAAAATCTGGAGCATTGTTTTCAACTCCATAACTACAAAAAAAAAAGAGCAAATAAGATTAGTTTTCTCAAAGTAACTAAGACAAGCAGCTACTGAAAATGTAACTTAAAATTGTCTCATTTAGATCAGTCATTAATAGCACTTAATAGCATCTTACCTGTGTCAGGGCTGTGACATGTAGTCTAAAGTTGAACTAGATTCTGTGTATTAAATTCTCCTCTCTCCACCCCCAAATCTACGGGCAGCCAATCAGTGCTGCTTTGTTGCCGCAGAAGGGCTTATGTGTGGAGCTAAACCAGGTTTATTCAGTTAAATGAAGTGTTTGTAGGTCACACAGTGATCAGTTAAAAAAGTAACCAATCACAATAAACCTTATTGTTATACTAGTAGAAAGCCTAAGATAACACAGGCGGTGGTTACATTGGTCACACCTGTGCTATCTCATACCTTCTCTGGCTAAAATGAAGTAACAATTAATTTTGGCTTGTTGCAATAAATGAGCGTTACTATGTTGCTAATGTCAATATTTTGATATGATAAGGGAATGTATACATATTAAAAAATAATCTTGTATTGTACATGTATTTTTTTTCCCAACTCACCATTCCATGTAATACAGTCTATCATTCATTTTTTTCTGAATTAATGTGAACCAGCCTCCAAGGTATATAAAGCCTGTAATTACTGATTACAGAATTATGAATGTTCCCTCATAGGCATTTAGCAGGGACGTTCATGATTGAGTGCAAATTATATTATTATTATTATTATTATTATTATTATTATTATTATTATTATTATTGTTAATGCAGACATTTTTTCTATCAGAAGAGTGAACATGTGATATGAAATATGGAGTTGTTTTGTACTCTTCCTGATATTTTTATGATTGTGTATGCGATTCCAAAAGGATTCAAAAGGTGATCTTATAAGAAATATAAAATGGAAGGAGTGATGACAATGTGCTTGGCTTTCATTATATTTCTTATGAATAAATGTGTAAGAAAGGGTCAGAACACCAAGCCTAAAATTTTATACGAATGAAAATTTGTGTGAGGCCATGTTGATGCAATCATTGGCCAGATGTTTGAGTTAATGAAGCATGTTGATGTGTACAGAATTCAGGAAATGCTTAGAGCACAGTCCTCCACATTATATTTTGTGCTGAAATATTTTGTAAGGCATAATGCTATGCACAACCATATTTTACTATTTGCATTGGACACTTTTCATTGTATGCAGTCCAATCAGTAGGTGGTGTACAGACCAAAAAGTACTTTTATGCCTCCCTTTCACAAAGTTTGTTATGCAGGTGGTTTCCAATAGATCGTTTACAAATCATCCACCATCCTCCAGTTTTTATAGGATGAGCTGGGGGAAATTAATGAATAATCAGAGGACATCAACTGCCTACATCTTAAGCAAACCAGTGAGAATGTCTGTAATGTGCAAAAGTCACATGTAAAGAAATTCTGTATATCAAAGATGCCTTCAAAAATAATGAAATTAAAAGTTTCTACATTTAAATCTAATATAATGAGTAGTAAATAGTAATATATAGAGATGCACCGACACAAAATTTCTCAGCCGATACCGATAGCCTATTATTCAGAGTGACATCGGCCGATTCCGGTGATTTGGTGGTTCTGCATTTTATACCTTCTTTTAAATTAATAATAATTAATTCCACAATTCTGAAAGAAATGCAAATAAAAACTTTATTCTTTCCATTTCAACAAGTTGTTTCACAGTAACTGGTCTCATAAACAGAAAACACATTACTCAAATTAACATTAACATATTAACTAAATTCTGAGGATTAAATTAAGATTTCTTAACTTATTTAATGTTATTAATTCATATTAACATTGACTGAATTCTAAAAAAAACCTCCTGTTAGGTTCACATTCACTCACCACAAACAAAAGCATTTCTACTTCATCATTGAACATGATATTAACTCATATTAACATTAACTGGATATGAAATACTGGATATGAAAAATATATTTTTATGTGCAATATATATATCTTTTTTTGTCAGCTCATCTTTATTTAAATCTTTCAAACCATGTACTGGTGCTTTACTTCAGCGCAAGTGGCTTGAGCAGCACAGCGCTGCTTCACTGCTGCAGCGTCCAGTGTAAAATTTTAGCAGTGCAGAGCTTACAAACTGCAGTTTTGTCGTCATTGTCACCCAATTCAAAGTAATTCCACACAAGAGACATCTTCTTTACACACAGCACGAATTCGATGTGTTTTCCCGCCCTCTTTTTATTGACAGGATATAATCAGCCCTGATCATCGGATGTTTCTAAACTATCGGCTGATACCGATTATCGGGCGATACATTGGTGCATCTCTAGTAATAAACTAAACAAAATCTATATTTGGTGCATTAGTATACAGCAGTAGGTAGTCTATACATTTTTTATAAGGAAATAATGAGCATCTTGGAGAATCTTTGACAGTTCTTCTGGAGACTTTATCGCACTCAATTTAATTGAATGCAATTTAACTTATATAGCGCTTTTAACAATGGACATTTTCACAAAGCAGCTTTACAGAAACCTGGATATAAAATTTTAATTTACATTTATAAATTTGTCCCTAATGAGCAAGTCAGAGGTGACAGTGGCAAGGAAAAATTCCCTGAGACGACATGAGGAAGAAACTTTGAGATTCAAAAGGAAACCCATCTTCATCTGGGTGACACTGTATAGTGCGATTATAAATCATTTCCCTTCTATAACTGTATACAATAAAGTCAAGCAGCACTAAGTGTGTTAAAGGGAACTTGAGTATGAGCTTTATTAGAGTTTTAAGTTTAAGTCTCTCATATCAAACTAAAGTTATTATTGTAACTGTTCACTGATTGAGACTTGAGTGTAAACTGTTAATAGCAATTGCTGTCTTTAGACTATCCAAGGAAGTACATCTACAGCAATCTTTTGGATGTCTGTGTGGTACCATCCACAGCAAAACCCATGCTGATCTTTCTTCTTCGTCTTTTTTCTTCACATAATCCTGACAGCGGTTTTGTCTGAAAAGTCATCTGTTGTGTAATATGTTACCTTCTTTACTGACTTACAAACATTTTTCTGTACTATTTAATTTTTGTTGAAAAAGTAATTTTGGAATTCTAATGTTTTTTTCTGACTGGATATTGCAGACGTCATAAAATAAAAATCTAAAAAAAGAAATCTAATAAAATTTAACAAAAAAAGACTTTTGCCAGCCCAGTATTTGTATGTTAATGTAACTTTACATTTAGATTCTAATTGTTTGAATTTTGTCTGCTTCCATCTGAATAAATAAAGCTTTGTTAAAGTACTACCTCTATTGGGACCCATGAAAAGACTTAAGCCAGCTTTACACTGTATGATTTTCAGTACAATTTTTCTGTTTCAAAGAATTCATAATAAAATCTTCATCGTAAAAGAATTCTATGATCAGTGGTCTTAAAATGCAAAATTATTTTTATTAACATGCCTGTAAATGCAGTAAATGTATTCTGTTAATACTTTTTTCTCTAGCTATTATATGTACAGTGCTCTCCACTAATATTGGCACCCTTGGTAAATATGAGCAAAGAAGGCTGTGAAAAATGATCTTTATTATTTTACCTTTTGATCTTTTGTTAAAAGAAATTCACAAAAATACTCTGCTCTCATGGATATCAAACAATTGCAAACAAAACACAGGTTTGTAAAAAGGTTTGTATTTATGTGAATATACTATTCATCACCCATACTTCACCATGGGATTATTTCTTCATAGTCTCCTCCCTTAAACTACCAGGATGTCAATATTTAAGTGGTACTTGATTGCAGTATCAGTATATGAAAATATAATTCCCTTTATTGAATTGTCCATAACACACCCACTTCGAAAATACTATGTATTTATAGTCTGTACTGTGCTATCGCTGCCATGCCAAGCCTGGACAAAAGCATGTCATGCAACTGCACTCCCATGAACTTTGACTCACCAATTGACAAGACATTTAACCCATTAAAGCCCTTCTAAAGCATAGTAATTACTATTAAAAATTCAGTGTGCCTAAATACAAAAAAAAAGTGTTAAAACACAAACCAACCCAGACCAACTCCCACCTCACTGAGAAGCACAGAGTGGCTAAGTACAGATACTTTTGTTGCCAGCGGTTTAGACATTAATGGCTGTGTGTTGCGTTATTTTGAGGGGACAGAAAATTTACACTGTTACACAAGCTGTACACTCACTACTTTACATTGAAGCAAAGTGTCATTTCTTCAGTGTTGTCACATGAAAAGATATAATCA
>JANDJT010000021.1:16390781-16404857 GCA_024331685.1 Stegophilus panzeri | reverse complement strand
TACAGTGCCCTCCACTAATATTGGCACCCTTGGTAAATATGAGCAAAGAAGGCTGTGAAAAATTGTCTATTGTTTAATGTTTTGATCTTATGTTAAAAAGATTCACAGAAATACTCTGCTCTCATGGATATCAAACAATTTGCAAAGAAATACAGGTTTACAAAAATATATATATTTTGTTAAATATGAACAATTGTCACAAAACATAAAAACAGTCGTAGATCATCCAGGTAACGACACACAGTATAAAGAATCAAGGGTATGTAAACTTTTGAACGGGGTAAGTGTCTTGTGGACTATATGTAAACATCTGTTATGTGAAATAGCTTATTCAGGACAGTATTAAATAAAGAACAACATGGGATTTTTATGATCAATCTTATTTTGTTAACAGTGTTAAGATTTTGTAGATTCTGCAAGGGGTATGTAAACTTCTGACCGCAACTGTATACCCACCCAGCTACCAACACACACACACACACACACACACACACACCACACACATTCAACCACTTATCAACAGCAAGGACTTTATTAAAATTAAAAATATTTAATATTTAATTAAAATTAAAAATAGACTATAATATGAACATTTTAACAAATTAGCAAATAGTGCAAAAAACAAACAAACCCAAAAACACACACCACAGTTAAAACACTCTCAATACCTTCCTTTTGCAAAAGTCTTCTCTTGCGCCCACACTCTCGATCTGATGCCAGCTGTAGCCACCTCTTCATGGTCCCCTCGACCTCCATCTCAGCAGCATTAGTCATGAAAGGGTTTCTTTGAACTGCAGCTTTGGAATAAAGCAATACATATTGTAAGGTCATTATGAATCGTAAGCATGAATTACGCTTATGGTCAGTGTGAATACTGGATTCTGATTGGCTGGAAGGTGTGCATTATAACTGTTTATTGCACAGGTAGTTCCAGTCAGTTTGATCACCGTTATAATTTCTAAATCAATGCGCAGACTACATGCGCACGCACACACAAACAGACACACGAGCATACAGAGACATTCATGCACACACATTCATACGCACAGACACTTCTTGCCAGTGCTGTCTACGACTTTAACAATAAAAATAGCTTTGCTCTCAGTTTTACTATACTACTGCTGCGCAACATTGACTGAGAGTCATACATGACGCAGGTAATTCATACACGCTAAATCTCTCTCTCTGACAGATATTCATCAATTCATTCAAATAAATGCAATCTTATCACACTACTTTATCTCTGTGTGTGATTTATATCGGGCAAAATTCCAGATCTAACGACCTAACTAATGGAAATTAACGGTCATTTTAAACTTCTAATCAAAGTTTGTGCTTCTAAAATCAATGACAGCTTTAACTTTATTAATTGTAGAAAGACCATGTATATAAGCGGGGTAATCCATGGCTAAGTGTGCATTAAAAGATTTGAACGAGTGGTTCTTTGCCTCCACATCATGCATTAAAATTGTTTAATGCACACCTAGCTGTGGATTACCCCTTACATATCATCTGAGAGAGACAACTAATTCTGTATGTAAACATATATACTTACCAATCACGACCTCTCCGATTTGGAGAGTTGCCAGTGAAGTCTTTCCATTGACTCCCCTCCAATTGAGGTTCTTTGCCAGGGAGTTGGCAATCACCCTCTTCAATATGTGCCAGGTGCAGTCACGCACATCCGCCCCGTCAATAGCGCCAACCAGTTTACCAGTTTAAAAAAACAATAATATAATATAAAATAATTTTAAAATAAATAATTAATAAGCATGTATTGCCTCGTCACCTGTGTCAGTGCTTCTCACTACTCCTGCAGTTACCCTGCCCTGTGTGTTTTCTGTGTTTTCCTCCAATACCAAAGATTAGGTCATAACTGTTCCCTCATATCAAAGTGGTGTTGAATGTTGTGCTTTGAGTATGAGTGTGTCATTTTGAGAAAAAAGAAACACTTTCAGTAACTGTGTAATTGTGCAAGCAATTGTTAACAAAAAAAGAAAAAAAAAATCACACCAGTTTTTGCTTGTAATCTGGGCTCTGTTGCATCCTTTGCTCCAGACTACGCAGTTGAGGGAGGTCTTGTAGGGGCAGTAAACCTTCCTCAATATCCAAAGGCTGCACCTGGACCTCCTGTAGTTGTAGCAATCTCAGTGGTTTATTGGTCCAGCACCATCTCTAATTTAGTCAACACCTCCCTCAGCATGGCTATGATAAGGAAATTAAAATTAAAAAAAAAAAAATTATACACACTACAAAACTATACAACTCCATCCTTAGTCTTATTCCTAACCTATACAAATTCCAGTAAGATGGCTGAGTGGAAATCACTGTTGGCCCTACCTGGTTCTGATGATTACTGGGGGCCCCTCGTAAAGTCTGACAGCCTGGCAGTGCTACAAGAGAACACTGTGTTAAGGGAAGTGAGGAAAAATATTCCACAAAAGTAAATACCTACAAAAGAAAGTCAATCAGAAGGCATATCAATACACTCACATGGCATATCGTCCATTGGCTGCCAGTTTTGCAGCATCTCTGTGAACGAGCCGTGTGCTGCTGGTAAAGTGGTGGTGGGAACGGGGGTGAAAGTGGCATTTGGGGTGACTGTGGGGAAGTTAACAGTGAGGGCAGGTGGAAGAATTTGTTTGGGTGGTGTGGCACACACAGTCGAACAAACAATACTCCTGACCTTCAGCGGGGCCAATCTGGACACTCCTCCTAATAAAAAATTTAATTAATCAAAACTAAAATGTACACTTCTAAAATATTGACTATATTGTCAAATTCTACAACGTTTCATGAAAAATACTATTTTAAATACGGCCTCAAAGCATCAAGGAATAGTAATAGTGATGTGCTGAACAAATATCTGTATGTTTTACACCTTGGTGACTTTGCCCAGACACTTCCACGTCTGAATGGAGGTCTGACCAGGTCCTTCCCTCTTTGGCTTTCCTTCAGTCCTCCTGCCCTCTTTATAGCTATATTTAGAATTTATCATCTTAGTCATTAAATCCACACATAGTTGGGGTTTGCCAGTCGCACTACAGATTCATTAAACGGATATGCTAACAGTTCATTTGACATCATTAGAAGCTAATATATGGTCATGCTACTCCATCTAGCGGCCATGTTTAAACGTGTGTGTGAAGCAGTGTTATTGCAACGAACAACCACTAAATGGCGCATCATAGATTTCAAAACATAAACAGCAGACTTTTGAGGATGTTATTAGAAAAGAGAAGGAAATGGATGCCACTGAAAAATAATGCGGAGAAGTTTGGCGCTTTAGGGGTGTAGCCTTGAAGAAGAAGAAGAAGAAGAAGAAGAAGAAGAAGAAAGAGGACTCTCAACAGGAGTGTGTTTAAAGTAACAAGAAAAACAAACACAACTTTTCAGGGTGGCTGGAATCATCCTGCTTTCACGGTGGAGTCAACAAGTGAAGAGTAAACTATCAACAAGAAGAGGTTAGCCGACTACGTATGACTTGCTGAGACAGTTGTGTGTTTGGCAAGTTATTCATTTTAAAACATATTTAACGTCATCTACTGACCAAGAGTTGATGTGTAAGCAAACTGGCTAGACGCTTGGAGCAGTAAAGTGTTAAATGTTTGCTAACTAGCTAAGAGTTTTCATTAGTAATCTAACCAGTCGGATTACGTGTGTATTCGGTCTGGTGAATTATTTGTGAGTGATTATATCATGTTAACAACAACAACAACAAGAAATCTAACGTCTTGAAACCAGGTAGCTAGCTAACATCCATGGTCTAGACAGTAGTTGAAGTTTAAATATTTCACAGCTAATGTTGCAAACTCGTTTCAGGGGAAAATAGCTAAAACACACTAGGAGTCGCTGGATAACGTCATAGATTCATTTGCATATTAAAGCGCACCTATTGTGGTTTTGAAAAGTTTTGTTTTAGAGGTCTCATACAATAGATTTACATGCGTCCAAGGTCAAAACACACTTTAATGTGCTCATAATTTAAATTGCAGAATTACCTTTTTTTCCCAGTGTCAAAATCGACTCGGCTACAACAGCAGAAGACCACATCAGGTTCCCCTCCTGTCAGCCAAGAACAGAAATCTGTGGTTATCATAGCCACAGACTCACCCAAACTGGACAGTTGAAGATTAGAAGAAAAATCACCTGGTGTTTTTTCCATCCAGTCCAGTTTGGGTGAGTCTGTGCCCAGGATAGCCTCAGATTCTTGTTCTTGTCAGACAGGAGTGGAACCTGATGTGGACTTCTGCTGTTGTAGCCCATCTACTGCAATGTTGAATTTTTTTGTGCATGCTAAGATGCTTTTCTGCTCACCACGGTTGTAAAGAGTTTTTATGTAGGTTACTATGGGACTTCCTGTCAGTTTAAACCATTTCGGTCATTCTCCTCTGATCTCTCTCATCAACAAGGTGTTTCAGCCTGCACACCGTCTGCATACAGGAGGTTTTGTTTTTTGCACCATTCTGTGTAAACTCTAAAGACTGTTGTGTGTGAAAATCCCAGGAGATGAGCAGTTTCTAATAAACTCAAATCAGCCCATCTGGCACCAACAACCATGTCACAGTTAAAGTCACAGAGATCACACTTTTTCCCCATTCTGATGTTTGATATGAACTTTAACTGAAGCTCTTGACCTGTATCTTCATGGTTTTATGCATTGTGCTAATTAGATAACTGCATGAATGTACAAGTGTTCCTAATAAAGTGGCCATTGAGTGTATGACATGAATCTACACAAAATACACAAGCATGTAATATTGAAGGACTATGCAGCTGCAATCAGAATTCACATAATTAGGTGAATGGAGGGGGGACACAGTGGCTTGCACCTCCGGGGTTGGGGGTTCAAATACTGCCTCTGCCCTGCATGTGTGGAGTTTGCATGTTCTCCCTGTTTAAGGAGGATAAGCAGTATGGAAGATGGATGAATGGAGGTGAATGGAGTTCCCATGTGTCACGTCATACCAATATTCCAGGAAGGCCACGGAGTTTGTTAGGTAACATACCTGAACAAACAGCATCATATAGACCAAGGAGCTATCAAAACAAGTTATGTGACCTCTGATGGCAACCTGTTGCACTAGAACTACAGTTCCCTCTGAAAGTATTGGAATGGCAAGACCTGTTCTGTTGTTTTGACTATACAATGAATATATTTGGCTTTGAGAATGACTGATCAAAATTTTAGTTTTCATTTCCTGATATTTACATCTACATGTGTTAAACAACTTACAACATGGCACCCTTTGTGGCAGACCACCCGAAGCAAGCAAAAGTAATGGAACAGATAATCCTAAAGTAACTAAACACTTAACATTTTGATATTGCATACTATTCTCTGGTGCATAAGACATCACGATATGACGCATTAATCTCCTGCACCATATTCTGGTGGTATTCTCATTCTGATTAGTCTGGTTAACCTAAATATACCCTCCCTGTTATTTTTTTTTTAACCCCTTTCACCGGCTCAGCTATAAGCTTTGTGTTTGGATTCAGTGGAGTTTGCAGTGCCTTAAAAGTACATATACAGTTGTCACATTTAATCCTTAAGATTTACTCCTAGGATTAATGCTGTGTTCGACTATAGAATTTCCATCCTCGGACTAGGAAAAACCAAACCCTCAACTCAGATTTTCAGGACTGTCTCCTCCGTATCTGAGTTCAACATGGCCGCTCACGCTGTGAACATGAAATAAACAGTATATTACAACACTGCTATAAAAGAATTTATAGTAATAGTTACTTTAGATCAATCAACATAGACACACTAGTTAGTTAAATCTGTAACACTGAGCATACAGTTTGCTGTTTTAAGAAGGTAAATACCTCATAAACTGATTATCACTAATAATAGCTTGCTAACTGGTTGTTTACAAAACACACAATTTCATGGAAGTGTTTTCTGTATGGTTTTTTTTTTCTCATTTTGTAGCTTGAACGCATCAAGCTCGAAAATTATGTAATTCCAAGTTCAGAGTTACGTTTCCGAGTTAAGTTGAATGCATTACTTCAGCATTATTGCTCCTCTACTACTTTAAAAGAGTTTATAGTAGTATTTACTTTAGATCAGTCAACATAGACAAGTTAATTGGTTAAACACAGAGTTTGCTGTTTTGAGAAGGTAAATACAGTGCCCTCCACTAATATTGGCACCCTTGCTAAATATGAGCAAAGAAGGCTGTGAAAATATTTCTTTATTTTTGAACCTTTTGATACTCTCATTTCATGGATATCAAACAACTGCAAACACAACACTGGTTTATCTAAAAAATAAAATTTGTTTAAATATGTGTGCCACAATTATTGGCACCCTTTTAGTCGATACTTTGTTACACCTCCCTTTGCTAAGATAACAGCTCTGAGTCTTCTCCTATAATGCCTGATGAGGTTGGAGAATACATGGCAAGGGTTCTGATACCATTCGACCATACAGAATCTTTCCAGATCCTTCAAATTTTGAGGTCCATGGTGGTGGACTCTCCTTTTCTGTTCAGCCCACAGGTTTTCTATTGGTTTCAACTCAGGAGACTGGGATGATCATGGCAAGACCTTGATTTTGTGGTCAATAAAGCATTTTTGTGTTGATTTTTATGTATGCTTTGGATCATTGTCCTGCTGGAAGATCCAACCACAGCCCATTTTAAGCTTTCTGCCAGAGGCAGTCTGGTTTTCTTTTAATTTCTGTTGATATTTGATAGAGTCCATGATGCCATGCATCCTAACAAAATGTCCAGGTCCTAAGGCAGAAAAGCAGCCCCAAAACATTAAAGAGCTACCACCATATTTAACCGTGGGCATGAGGTACTTTTCCATGTGGCTACCTCTCTGTGTTAATCGAAATCACCTCTGGTGTTTATTGCCAAAAAGCTCTAATTTGGTTTTATCTGACCGTAGAACCCGATCCCATTTGAAGTTCCAATACTGTCTGGCAAACTGAAGACACTTCAGTTTGTTTTTTGGATCAGAGTAGAGAGTTTTTTCTTAAAACCCTTTCAAACAACTTGTGGTGATGTAGGTGACTTCAGATTGGAGTTTTGGAGACTTTCTGTCCCAAGACGCAACTAACTACTGCAATTCTCCGGCTGTGATCCTTGGAGATTTTTTGGCCACTTGCACCATCCTCTTCACAGTGTGTTGAAATAATATAGATGCACGTCCAATGCCAGGTTGATTCTTAACATTTCCAGTTGACTGGAACTTCTTAATTATTGCCCTGATGGTGGAAATGGGCATTTTCAATGCTTTTGTTATATTCTTATAGTCACTTCCCATTTTGTGAAGCTCAACAACCTTTTGCCGCACATCACAGCTATATTCTTTGATCTTACCCATTGTTATGAATAACTAAGGGAATTTGGCCTATATGTTACCTCCATATTTATACCCCTGTGAAACAGGAAGTCATGGTTGAACAATTTCCTGTTCCTAGTCACCGAGGTATACTAAAACAATTTAAAATATCAGTTGGAATATACTTCAAATATTTTTTTCATACAAATGCATAGGGGTGGAAATAATTGTGGCACACACATTTATCAAAGATTTTTTTTTTTGGATAAGCATATGTTGTGTTTGCAATTGTTTGATATCCATGAGAGCAGAGTATTTTTGTGAATTTTTAAAAAAACAAAATATCGAAAGGTTAAACAATAGACCAATTTTTTAAAGCCTTCTTTGCTCATATTTACCAAGGGTGCCAATATTAGTGGAAGGCACTGTACATCATAAACCGGTCATCACTAATACAGTGTGTCCCAAAAGTCTCCATACATAGGGGACTATGTATGCCAGCGGCATGTCGGTTGTGTCTTCGTCGGTGGATGTTCTGATGGCAACTTGTTGCACTAGAACTACAGTCACCCCTGAAAGTACTGGAACAACAAGGCCAAATGTTTAATTTTTGCTATACACTGAATACATGTGGGAAGATCAAAAGATTAATATATGATAGATTAGAATTCCAGCTTTCATTTCCTGATATTTACATCTAGATGTTAAACAACATGGCACCTTTTGTATCAGACCACTCAATTTTTAGGCGAGAAAAAGTAATAGAACAGAGAGTCTTAAAGTAAATTACACTTAATTTTTGGTTGCATATCCCTTGCTTGCAATAACTGCATCAAACTGGTGACCCACTGACATCACCAAACTGTTGCATATTTCTTTTGTGTTGCTTTTCCAGGCTTGTACTGCAGCTTCTTTCAGTTGTTGTTTGTTTTGGCGGTTTCTCCCATCAGTTTCCTCTTCAGGAGGTGAAATGCTGCTCAACTGGTTTAAGGTCTGGTGATTGTCGTGGCCAGTCTATAACCTTCCACATTTTCCCTCTGATGAAGTCCTTTCTTGATTTGGCAGTGCGTTTTGGATAATTTTTTTGCAGCATAGTGAAGTTCCTCCCAATTAGATTGGTTTCATTTCTGTGTAAATTGGAAGACAGAAATGCATGCTGCTACCATCATGAATTACATCATCACTAACAAAGATTCGTGAGTCTGTTACAGTAGCAGCCATGCAAGCCCGAGCCATAACTCTACCTCCACCATGCTTGGCTGATGAGCTGCTATGTTTTGGCTTATGAGTAGATCCTTTCTTTCTCCACACTTTGGCCTTTCCATTTCTTTGGTAGAGGTTAATTTTGGTTAAAGAACTTTTGTGGCTCATCTTTGTATTTCTTTGCGAATTCAAATCTGGCTTTCTGATTCTTACTGCTGATGAGTGGTTTGCATCTTGTGGTATGGCCTCTGTATTTCTATTCACCGTCTTCTTCAAACGGTGGATTGTGATACCTTTGCCTTGTGGAAGTTGTTGTTGATGTCACTAACGGTTTTCTCTTCACAGCTCTCACAAGGTTTCTGTCATCAACTGCTTTTGTTTTCCTTGGCTGACTTGTTCCATGTCTGGTTGTTAGTACACCAGTGGTTTCTTCCTATTTCAGGACATTCCAAATAGTTGTATTGGCTATGCCCATTGCTTGTGCACTGGCTCTGTTTGATTTTCTCTCTTTTTTCAGCTTCAAAATGGCTTTCTTTTCTCCCATGGACAGCTCTCTGGTCTTCATGTTGGTTTATCCTTTTAACAAATGCAGACTTCACAGGGGAAACCCAGGGCTCAAACCAAGAGTAGACATTCAGAGGTATTAATTCTTTAAACAATCCATTTAACAGGGCACATCTGGGTGCAAGAAACACCTATCAGTCATGTGTTCCAATACTTTTTTTCATCACTTGAAAAAATGGGTGGCTTCAAACAAAAGGTGTCATTTTGTAAGTTGTTTAACACATCTAGATGTATATATGAGGAAATGAAAACTGAAATTATGATCTATCGTCTCATATTAATCTTTTGATCTCAAACCCAAACGTCTTCAACGTATAGTGAAAACAATAGAATTGGTATTTCTGTTCCAATACTTTCAGATGGGACTGTATACTTATGCAAGACATTGTATGTAAACGAAAATGTTTCTGCTTCGGATTCTAGACAGTGAAAGTGACCTATGAAACTTCCTCCAGAGGATGGCTACAGCTGGTCCAGTCTCCACCGAGGGAGCGAACTCCACTAGTAAGTGTCAACATTGGAGAGAAAAAATAAATCACAGGTCTGGTCTTTACTTGCACGTGCAGAAACAATGGCTGATTTAACTTTATTGAAAAATATTCCCAACTATATTTTTGTACTTCACTTCTTCAGTTTAATGATCTGGGTTGGTATGTGTGAAAGTAACATGTTTGTCTTCAGTTTTTTAAGCCTTAAGTGCAGTCTTAAATGGGTGAGGCTTTTTCCTCCGTGCTTCAGAGGGGTCTCTAACTGTTAATAGTTGTTGAAAGGTGGAAGCACTGAGACAAATAGAAAATACAGTTCTGATAAACACTTACCAGATTAGTAACAATTTTATTGTCTTTCAACACAGATTTAAGTAGTAATTAAACGTTCCGGCTGATTGAGCCACGACCTTTATGGACACTCTGTATTTGGCTGCTCTGTTCATGTGTCCTTGCTCTGTAAAATGGCACGATGTAATATGAGGATAATAAATTTAAATAACTGCACATTTCAGCTGTACATATCTTTTGTTCCTAGGCCATTTACTCAGTGTTTACTCCTGTCTAACTGCAGTATGATTGGATTTGGCTCTTATACTTGCAGGAGCACTGGATCCTGGGTTGTCGCTATCCCCATAACTGCTCTTTTCAAGTTCTCAGTTACAGAATTAACAGTTTTAGCTATTCTGGGTTTTTTTTTTGGTTTTTTTTAAATGCTGCTATCTATGTACAGCATTATGATATTGCATACTATTCTGTGGTGCACAAGACATCACGATACGATGCCTTAATCTCCTCCACCATCATCTGGTGATTTTCTCATTCTTACTAGTTTGGTTAACCTAAATATACCCTTCCTGTTTTTTGTTGTTGTTTTTTTCCCCTTTCACCGACTCAGCTCTAAGGTTTGTGTTTGGGCACATTTAATGCTTAAGATTTACTCCTAGGATTAATGCTGCATTCGACTACGCTCTTAACTCGGAATTTCCATCCTCGAACTAGGAAAAAACAAAGAAAACGCCCCCTCAAATCAGAATTTCAGGGCGGTCACCTCAGCATCCGAGTTCAACATGGCTTCTCTACTACTGAAGAGTTTGTAATATTTACTTTAGATCAATCAACATAAACACGATAGTTGGTGAAATTTGTAACACTGAGCATACAGTTTGCTGTTTTGAGAAGTGAAATACATCATAAACTGATGATCATTAACTGTAGCTTGCTAGCTTGTTGTTTACAAAACACGCCCTTCCATGAAGGCGTTTTCTGTATGTGTTTCCCATTTTGTAGCTTGAACGCACCAAGCTCAAAAATGATGTAAATCCAAGTTCGGAATTAAATTTCTCCGTTAATTTGAATGCAGCATTACTTCAGTATTACTTCTGCTCCTCTCTATGGGTTGCTTTTATATCAATTTTTTACTCCGAAGATTTCTTTAAAGAGTAATTCTCAGAAGGTTTGTAGTGGATTACATTAGAGCAATTAGAAATGTCATTATGACTAGTTTGATGTTTGTCCTTCAGATGTGGTTACTCTCTTATGGAGGAGGAGGTTGTTTCCTCAGAGAGGTACAAATGCATGGGTATGTGTCAGTATGCCTGTGTGCAAGGTCCCTATAGTGCTTTTCTGCTGATATTTTTAGTGTGCGCAGATGTGTTGTGGTTCTACAAGGAGGAAAAAAACCCAGAGAATCAAAGACCACAGGGCAGGTGTTTGTGCATGCATTGCATTAACTGTCGGTGCAACACTTTACCCAACAGGAACTGTTGTTTGTTTATTTGTTTCTGTGTGTTTTCCTCTCAATGATTGTCTGCTCCTTCTAACATGACAATTTTATAGATTAAAATCAGTAGGACAGAATTAGTTTGAGGGTTAAGCAAGAGACGTACAAAGCTAAACTTTTCCTCAGAGGAATTAACAACTAAAGTGCTCAAAATCTTTGTTTTATGTAAATAGGTTTAGATTGTACATGTACATTTTGATTTTGTGAGTCAGAACAATTTGGTAACTAACTGTCCTTTCTAAAACTTACAAATATCCAGATATTCCAAAAGAACAAATAGAGTTTGAATCCAGACTCTGAAAGCCAGTGCCTCCGATTCCTGTTCTTGGATGACAGGAGTGGAACTCGATGTGGTCTAATGCTGTTGTAGCCCATACGCCTCAAGATTTGACGTTTTGGCACGCTGAAATGCTTTTCTACTCATAGCAGTTGTAAAGAGTGGTTATTTTAGTTACAGTAGCCATCCTGTCAGCTTGAACCAGTCTTGCCATTCTCCTCCGACCTCGCTCATCAACAAGGCATTTTCCACCACTCCCTGCATTATTTTCCCCCACAACATTCTGTGTAAGCTCTAAACACTATTTAGTGTTGTGTTTCAAAATCCCAGGAGATCACCAGTCTGTCACCAACAACCATGCATTGGTCAAAGTCACTTAGATCCCATTTTTTACTCATACTGATGTTTGATGTGAACATTAACTGAAGACTGGTATCTGCATGATTTTATGCCTTGTGCTGCTGCCATGTTAGGCTAATTGTATAAATGAGCAGGTGTACAGGTGTTCCTATATGCTTATACGTGTTGGTGAAATTTTTCTCTACACCCATACAGGAGCTGCTGGAACTCTTCGGATGGCATCTGTTGAAGTAAGATTCATTTTCAGTTTCTGCTTTACAGTACTTTCACAACCCCATTGTTTGTCATTTAAATTGTGTAGTTGCATTCTCGGAACAGTGAAAAATATTTTGCTCTTATAACTACATTTTCCAGGGCCAGACCTCTGTGAGTTCATTGCAGACCAATAAGAGAACCATCGGTCATCGTGGGATTGACCCCACAGGAGAGACTACATACAAAAAGGCAAGAAAGCTTGGAGATCTCATGTAAACCCACACACAATGGCTCAGTTGCTATTGTGGCACTGAACCAAGTTACACAATTGATTTTTTTTTGTTTGTTTTTAACTAGTTAACTGTTTAACATAGCAGGTTCTATGTACCAGTTCAGAAATTGGGAAACTGTACTGTTTTTTTGTTTTTTTTCTTTCTCTCAAGACTTGCTGCCTTTTACCAAATATATATGAGGTCATAAGTTGAGGTCATACACCTTGCAGAATCTGCCTAATCTTACTAATTAAAAAATTATAATAATAAGAGGAATCATAAAAATTGCATATTATTTTTTTTATTTTTATTTTGTACTGCCCTGAATAAGATATTTCACATAACAGATATTTACATATAGTTCAAGACTCAATAATAACTGAATTTACACAAATGAACCAGTTCAAAAGTTTACATACTCTTGATACTTTAATACTTTGTTCTTGTTACCTGGATGATCAATGGCTGTTTTGTGATAGTTGTTCATGAGTCCCCTGTTTGTCCTGAGCAGAGATCATTTTGTAACAATGTGCATTGACTGTTATTTAGTGCTTTGTTACTGTTACAAAAGGCCATGAACAGTGTACTATATATTGTATGGGATAAAGCTTAGATCATCTCACTAGTATGTATTTCATCCATCTTATCTTGTTAGACAACTTCATCTGACCTGAAAGGTGCGATCCAGCTGGGCATCAACTACACAGTGGGCAGCTTGAGCCAGAAGCCAGAGAGAGATGTTCTCATGCAGGACTTTGAAGTAGTGGAGAGCATTTTCTTTCCCAGGTGTGCTCTTGTATGTGTAGAGTTTATGAAGTGATGATAATGATGATAAATGTATTTAAATGTGCTGTGCAAATAATGTTACAGCAATTTGTACAGTCCTGGATGCACATTTATTCAGTGAATTTGCTCTCTAACAGTTCCTTATTTCTCTCTCTCTCTCTCTCTCTCTCTCTCTCTCTCTTTTTCTTTCACAATAAGCGAGGGAAGTAATTTAACCCCTGGACACTGCCATGTCGACTTCAGGTTTAAGACCTACGCTCCAATGGCCTTCCGCTACTTCAGAGAGATGTTTGGGATTCAGTCTGCTGACTACCTCGTAACGTTCTCCACTTACTTCACATTGCTTCCATCACTACAACAATTTGTTTTAAATAGTCCTTACAGCGTTTATTGTTGTGTGATGTAGAGTAATGGCAGAATTATTGGCCAAAAAGTTCTTTGTGGTTATTTAGCTTACAGATGCATCTCAAAAAATTAGAATATAGTGAAAAAGTAAATTTTCTTGTAATTTAATTCAAAACGAGGAACTAGATTCATTACACATGAAGTGAAATTTCAGTCTTGATGATTACAATGATGATTTTGATGATTGATTGATTTTGATTGATGATTTTAATCTTGATGATTACAGCTCATGGAAATCAAAAATCCCGTATCTCAAAATATTAGAATAAAGAATTTATAATACAGAAATGTCGACCTTCTGAAAAGTATGTTAATTCATGCACTCAGTACTTGGTCAGGGCTCCTTTTGCATGAATTACTGCATCAATGTGGGGTGGCATGGAGGCAATCAGCGTGTGGCACTGCTGAGGTGTTATGGAAGCCCAGGTTGCTTTGATGGCGGCCTTCAGC
>JANDJT010000021.1:16361668-16388216 GCA_024331685.1 Stegophilus panzeri | reverse complement strand
CCCCCCAAACCCACACACATACACACACCCATATTACCCCCTTTTTTGTGCATCAATGGACTAATTTGCTCTGCTTCAGTAAATGTGCCATTATTAAAGTTCCATGTACTTATCTTACCTTTTAAACTGTCATAGCAACACAAGTAAATTAAAAAACATACATATTTGCCATGTTTTTGACACTTACCTGGAATTCTTACAGCAAACTAAATGATTGGATTGCCTTCGCTAAGAAAGATACATGTGAAGCTACTGTACCATCAAACTTGTTGTATTGAAAATAAGAAAAACTTAAGCTCTTCCAAATGGGACAGACTTTATTGTGAGAGTACCAGGCTAATTGGTGAGGCAGCATTTTTCAGTGATATTCAGTTGTATTGAGGCTATTTGGAATTTGACAATATTATGCATAATTGAAATATGGATTTGCATATGACTGATTGATTGGTTGGCATATTCCTGTGCAATCAGGTTTTTTTTTAATACATATAATTCACTAATTTACAAAAAAAGTTTTTTCTTCCAGAACCTGAACCAGAACAAGCGTACACTGCTGCCAAAGTTCTATGGGCTCTACTGCATTCAGGCTGGAGGGAAGAACATCCGCTTTGTGGTAATGAACAACCTCCTGCCGCGCGCTGTGCCCATGCACCTCAAATACGACCTGAAGGGCTCCACGTACAAACGTCGTGCTTCACCAAAGGAGAGAATGAAGAGCCTTCCCACCTATAAAGACTTGGACTTGATGCAGGACCTGCCTGAGGGCCTACTACTGGAGACAGATCACTACAATGCACTCTGCAAGACCATCCAACGAGACTGCCTGGTAAGAGGAAAGAACATGTATTTAAAGCCCTATTCATGTTTTTTTTTCCCCTCCCAATTTGGTCACCTGCCAATTCTCGCTCACCAGCTAGTTTTCCCCTAAAAATACGACAGCTATTAAATGGGGAGGATGAAGGCTAACACTAAGTGCTGTCTGCCCTCTTCCGCATACATGAGCTCACAGATGCTGAAGATAGGCTAGTATTACTGTAATTAACAGGAGAGAAAGTAATGATATTAGTCCCACCCAAAGAGAGTGGCCACTTTTACTCTCTTGACTCCTATCCACGGATGACTGTGGAATCGTCAAGATTTGAACTTGGGAAGATAGGGTAGATACTTTTAGCTCCTAATGTCCTATTTTCACATTAGGAGATTTACATAGAGAGGTGGGGGTAACATAATTAGTACTTCAGTATCTTTGACTTTATACAGTGGCCCCAAAACTTATTTGGACATTTAGCCAAATCTATAATTTCACTGCATTGTCAAAACATGTCTGACACAAAATGTGCTATGTTTTGTCATTTATCACATCTACCAGGAAATAAAAGCTGAAATTCTAAACTCTCTTCTCATATTCATCTTTCATCTCAAACCCAAATGTCTTCAGTCTACAGCAAAAACAACTGAATTGGCCTTACCGTTCCAATAGTTTTGAGGGGACTGTAAGATTATCCTGATTGTCACAGTTAGTCCATAGTTAATGTGAGGAACTACACCATGTGGTTGCTCTGCTAGGGGGACCTGCATGAAATTGAGGGTAATTGACTACATGTATCCACTTTAAATTACCTTGGGACCAGCTGGCTAAAAGCAATTGCAAAATTGACTATGAAGAGGGAAGTAAGTTTTGAGAAAATGTCTAGCATCATCTGTTTGCACAAAGAAGGTCACTGTATTCACCAGATCAGCAAAAAAAAAACCTAAATCTTAGTTCCTCCCTGGTTGAGGTATTGTGTAAAAAAAAAAAAAAAAAAAAAAAAAGTTCAAAGGTGAATGACTTGTGAATGAAAACATAGAATGTACAGGCACTACTGTGATTAAAATCTATAAAAACAGGTAAGAAACGAATGACCAAGTTGCAAGGATTGCTTCAGACATCAATTAGATTTACCAGATGCTGGGCAAATTATTCAAAACAAGATCAACAAGTATGGGTACAGAGAGAGAGTAATGTGGCCAAAAACATTAATCTATCTGAGAGATAGTAGAAATTTTAGGAGTGGCCAAAATCAACAATTTGGTACATTCCTAAAAAAGAATGCATTGGCGAGCTCAGCAACATCAGGCCTGGAAGACCACTTAAGACAACTGAAGGGGATGATCACAGAATTCTTGGTGTAGAAAATCCCTTCACAACATCTAGCCAAGTCAGGAACACTCTGGAGGAGGTAGGCACATCACTGTCAAAGTCTACAATCAACAGACTGCAGAAAGACCCACAAACAAACTCCAACTGAAGGTGGCTGCAGTAAAGGCTAGGAAAAGCATCTCAGTGGAGGAAACTCAGCATTTGATGATGTCCATGGGTTCCCGACTCATTGGCTGCAAATGATTTGCATCCAAGTATTAAAAATAATCCTTATATTTATGATTGTTGGTGTGTCCAATTACTTTTGAGCCTCTGAAAATGGAGGGACTCTGTAAAAATGGCTATTAAAATGTCAAACCCCTTGAATTAAAGCTGAAAGTCTCACTTCAATCACATCTTGATCATGAAAATTATGTCACTGTCAAAATATTTATGGACCCAATTATATCAAAACGATAATCAGTTAGTAATCGATTAACCATATAACCTAAATTAAGTCAGACATTCAACTGCTTTAGGATCTTCATTTGTGCACGCTGTGTTTACATTTTAGGTGCTGCAGAGCTTCAAGATTATGGATTATAGTCTACTGGTGGGGATTCACAATGTGGACCGGGCTGGAGATGAGGCATCCATGCCAGTGCCTGATCAGAAGAGGAATCCGGGCCAGAAGCCCCTCTACTGTACGACCATGGAGGCGATCCAGGGGGAAGTCAAGGGCAAGGCTGCACCACAGTACAGTGAGAGGTTAGACACAACTTTACCAGTGTGAAAAGCTTTTATTTTATATAAAATGCCTGGTCTGGGGATGGACAAAATTAAAAACCTTATAAACCTTAAGGTGAGATGTACATACACTGATCAGCCATGACATTAAAACCACTGACAGGTGATGTGACTAACAGGGATTATCTCATTACAGTGCCACTTGTTAAGGGGTGGGATATATTAGGCAGCAAGTGAACAGTTAGTTCTAAAGTTGATGTGTTGGAAGAAGGAGAAATGGGCAAGCGTAAGAATCTGAGCTACTTTGGCAAGGGCCAAATTGTGATGGCTAGAATGGCAGGTCTTGTGGGGTGTTCCCGAGGTGCAGTGGTTAGTACCTACCAAAAGTGATCCAAGGAAGGACAACCAGTGAACCGGTGACAGGGTCATGGATGCCCAAGGCTAGCCCATCTGATCCGATCCCACAGAAGAGCTTCTGTAGCACAAAGTGCTGAAGACGTTAATGCTGGCTATGATAGAAAATGTCAGAACACAAAGTGCATTGCAACTTGCTGTGTATGGGGCTGCATATCCACAGACCAGTCAGAGTGCCCATGCTACAGTGGCCATGTGAGCATCAGAACTGGACTATGGAATTATGGAAGAAGGTGGCCTGGTCTGATGAATCACATTTTCTTTTTTTATCATGTGGACGACCAGGTGTGTGTGCGTCACTTACCTGGGGACGAGATGGCACCACGATGCACTATGGGAAGAAGGCAAGCCAGCAGAGGCAGTGTGATGCTCTGGGCAATGTTCTGCTGGGAAACCTTGGGGACGTGCTGGACAAACAAGTCCAATCCATGGAGGCCCCATCGCACAACTTTCAGGACTTAAAGAATCTGCCGCTAACGTCTTGGTGCCAGAAACCACAGCACACCTTCAGAGGTCTTGTGGAGTCCATGCCTTGAAGGCTCTGAACTGTTTTGGTGGCACAAGTGGGACCTACACAGTATTAGGCAGGTGGATTTAAGGTTATGGCGGATCGGCGTATGTGTTAAGGCTATTAAAAATGTGTAGCATCATTCCTATTTCTCATTGCATATAGTTTATATGCAGATATGATGTGGAGTCTTTCATGTGCAGTATTATGACATCGATTGGTCATATCAACTCAGACTTTTTCTCGTTATATATGGTTGTATTCTATGTGTTTCCAGTCAATGCAGCACAGGAGGAATGCCAGCACATAACTCAAAGGGGGAGAGATTGCTGATCTTTATTGGTATCATTGACATCCTCCAGTGCTACAGGTACAAGGCTTCAGTAAATGTTACGTTCTTGATGCTATTATTTAATCAAGTAGCATGTTGATTCTTTAAGACCTGTATCAATCTTGGCATTTTGTATGTGTTTAGGTTTGTGAAAAAATTGGAGCACTCGTGGAAAGCCTTGGTTCATGATGGGGTATGTGGTTTGTTTACAGCTATACAGTACACATTAGTGTTGACAAGTGATAATAAAATTCTCCTGTACACTTTAAAACATCTTTATAAACAATTTTTGCATTTTCAAACAGCTATAGTACATACATAACTATTACATATACAGTATAACATGTTTGGACAGTTATTACATAGCAGGTAGTGGTACCGTCAAAGAGCCTGAAATAGGTTCTGAATAACATTAATACAATTTAAATAAAATTAGTTGTAGAGGCTTTCATTTCTGCAAGAAGGATCCCATCTACTCGAGCCATCCTAATCTTTGGTAGCACATAGAAGGATCGAATATGACTGACTTTAGATCATTTTAGCGCAAAATCCTTAACAGCATATAATTGTTGGACCTCTTATATTAGTGTTATTTAATTGCTGTATATTCAGCGCTGTTGAATTCACACATCTGATTGGTCAGAAGGTGTTGATTAATTTTCTGTAACAGTACCTCTGACAGTAATGATGGCTACAAGTCATATCACACATGGGCCATGCTGTTCTACAAAAATAATATATGCTGGGATGGTTTCGCTTATACCACAGAGATTTGCCAACAATTAATTTATTAATGAACATGTCACGCTTTTTAATGGTTTATAATTAGATTTAATGTTGTGGAATATCCGTGAGATAAGTTAGATCCTATTATCACTTGCTTGTAGTTGATAAACTCACCATTCTCTCTATCTCTCTCTAGTCATTTAACAGAAAACAGAACCTCCTCGGTCTTGAAGACTTTCCCATTCTGGGAAACTTTACAAAGTAGCATGACTGTTACAAATTGTTGACACTCGAAACGCCTTCCATAAATGTTACATAAACATCTAACAAAAAAAAACATTTTTTCAGTTATATGTTGCTCTTCGTTAAACAAGTTTTTATTTATTTAAAAAAAAAGTCAGTTTATTATTAGTCTTCGAATATGTGAAGCATCTACCAAACAAGTCCCTGTGCATGTGCTGTTACTATAGAAACAATAATGTAATGGAAAGAGTGCACTTATATTGTCTATTGAACTATTGTCTGAGCCATGCTGTTGTACACAGAAATAACGTGCACCTTCTGACCAATCAGATTCGAGAATTCAACTATGCTGTGGTATAATTCTGTTTATATTAATGCGCTTGTTCTATATGTCAGTTTTTATAGTAACAATTAATTCACCATTAACATATATGGTGGATGTTCGACATACTGTTTTAAAAATGTTTTTATGTTATAAAATGTTATCCTACAGAATATATTATATATCCATATACATCATATACATTCAGTACAGTCTACTCCAGACAATGGAGTTGAAAACTTGGTGACATTTCTTCTTGCTGGTATGACTGTTCGCAAACTGTTGTCCAACATGCATTGGCTTACCGAGGTAGAAGTAAACCAGCATGTCACCTGCAAACTTTAAATCCTTAATTCCTAAAGACTGCTGATTTTCCCATGGATCGAAGCAGTCAGATTAACCTGCCACTCAGAGCTAACTTGAAGTTAAATCTTCACCCAGTGCCTGGCTACTGCAGTTGGCAATATTAAGGACACAAAAACATTACATAGCCAAATCCTTACATCTTGGAATGTGTTTTGACTTTCCCCCTGCAACCATCAGATTAAGCCAGGTGAGGCAGGGTTGCACACTATCTCTCATTTTGAAATGTTCTTCCATGAATAATAGCATAATTATGCAAGAGAGAAACATACATACATACATGGAGTAATTTTCATATGAAATACTTCATACTTATATGGAGCAAAATATAGGGCTATATTTTGGAAAAAGTTGTGCTTTGTTGCAAGTTTTTTTTTCCACTTCTCTACTTCAGGATACAGTGTCGGTACACAGGCCTGGCTTCTATGCAGACCGCTTCCAGAAGTTCATGTGCAATACCGTTTTCAGGAAGTCTTCATGTAAGTCAAAGTTATGTCATGTCTCCAAATGTCTGTTAAGGTTTTCAGTCATCCAAGTTATTTTTATTGTCTAGTAGTAAGGTGACTGGAATTATTATTTATTATGAAATGCCTTCCAGAAAGCTGATTGATTGACGGTTGCCATGTGTTTGAAATAACCCAGTCATCATTAAAAATCCATTTACAGATTAGTACAGTGGTCAGTACAGATGCAGTACTCCAAATTTCATCGTGATAACATTCGTGGTTCCTGAGAAACACTTATCTGACCTTAGTTCCACCCCCACCTATGAACACACCCCAACTTTGCCTGTGACCTTAAGAGCTTGTCCTGTATATCCTTTTCAAATTTTGTGTAAATCCACACAACCACTCATGAGTTACAGCTGTTTGAGTAAAGTAGGCTCTGCCTACTTTACCGTATCAGCCATATTGTTTACAAATGTCAAACTGTTTTTGATAATTATTGAGTTTTACACTGCTGAGTAGATTGACGCTACGTGTGTGAAAGTCCACCAAAAATCTTAGGACTAGTTCACAAAAGTAAATTTAGCAAGAAAAAAATCCATCATGGTTGAAATTAGTGGGCGGGGCCTAAATCAATTTGGCTTGAGCCATGGAATAAGAGGGAAAAGAATTTTGAGTATAGGACGCACAGTTCACAGTGCCACCATTAGGCCGATTGGGCTCATCTCACTTGCCATAGTGAGAGTAGCAGGAAGGGTTATGACATATTGACAATTTGTTGTCTGTGCCATTTACGGGTTGGTCTACTTGATTTGTTTTGGCAGAGAATCCGAATAAGAAAAACAATAGCGTCTCAGCACTACGTGTTTGGACCCCTAAAGAGAGGAAATTCTTGTTTCTTTCTCCTCCCTAGTAAAAACATTCCCTCCTAAGAAGATGCGAGGAGTCCTCACAGGGCAACGCAAGGCAAGCACTGCAGTGACTGGGCAAACCCAGCCTGGTCAGCCACCAGTTATAGTAGCGCAGCCAAATGCAGAACAAACTCAGCCAGACGAGGATAGTGACAGTGCTGTGTGTCCCACCTCAGAGACACCAGGAAGTGGAGGTAAGTTGGGTGACACTGATATTTGGTGTGTACAATTCACTGAAGCTGTAAGATGACAAGAAAATGTAGGACTGCCTTCCTGTGGATCATGAATAATTGTTTAGTCCTCCTACATGAATAATAGAAATGTTCCTTTGAAACACTGTACTACTTTTTGCATTTATTCTCCCAGAAAACGATCCTTGCCCGGACCTCATTACCAGCCCGCTTGCAAGAGACTTAGCTGATACAACACACTGAAGGTGTGTATGTGTGTGTGTGTTATTTTTCAGTAAAACATATGCTGTCTCTGTGTAATCTACCTCTTAATGTCTTTCAGAGTGGAATAGCAAAAGCTAAATTGCTCTAATAAGGTAAGATTCATATCCAGCACACGAGTGCTTGTAGCCGTGCTCGTAGCCATGTTCACAAGTGACTCAGGCTTGATTTGTACTTCTCCGTCTATGGATCTGTGAGCATGTGAGCGGTGTCATTGTGCACATGACGTTCACATTGGTGCCTCCATACTTGTATGGACAAAATGTTTGTTCTAATAATAATCTAAGAATTCTAACTGGGGAAACTAGTAAGTAACCTATTAAGTGCATTTTGTGACCCTCTTTTGTTGAAGAGTCAGTTTTTCCAGTTTTAGAGAAATTACCCTTGTGGTGTTTGTTTTGGGGGATAATAATGGTTTAATTGATGTTAAGTCATTCAGACTTCTTTTTAACCTATGGTACCAGCTAATACTGCATATTTCTTGATTGAAAAATGTACTGCCGATCACGTGGCTGTCAAGAGCTTCTGTGACTGTTCACATCAAACATCCGAATGAGGAAAATGCTGTCTCAGTGTTTCCGACTGTGGCATGGTTATTAGTGGTTAGTACCAGATGGGCTGGTTCGAGTATTTCAGAAACCGTTGATCTCCTGGAATTTTCACACAGAGCAGTCTCTAGAGTTTACACAGACTGGTGCAAAAAACAAAAAACCTCCAGTGTGAGTGGAACAAACGCCTTGTTGGTGAGAGGGGTCAGAAGAGAATGGCCACACTGGTTCAAGCTGAAAGGGACCCGGGGTAATCTTCTGCTGTTGTAGGTTCGACGTGTTGTGCGTTCTGAGATTCTTTTCCTCTCACCAAGGTTGTACAGAGTAGAGATTGAATGCTTTTAGAAATTGATCATACTTGTTGAGTTGAAAATTCAGATTGAACATTTCAGATGATATGATGCAAATTCCAAACAATAACTTTCCAATTCAGATTTTCGCATTTAAATTCAAACAGAAATGGAAATGTGGTATGATTCTAATTATTGTGCGTGTAGTGATCGCACCACGAAGAGGAGGAATTTGGTCATTTCATTTTTCTGAGTAGTGGGTGAGATACAGCGCCCACCCATTAAACGTTGTGTCTCTATGCTTTACATATTTGGCTGCACAAATTTAAAAAAAAAAATAATCTAACAAATACAATAGGGTTCCAGCATGACATTATTGGACCCCTAAACGTAGAGGTGAGAAATCGATACACAGGGTTACTATTTGCCTTGTGTGGTTGTTTTTATTCTTTTATTAAGGAAATGCGTATTAATTAATTAAATGGAAAGACTGAAATGATAAAGATCAGCATATCATGTTTTGTTTTCTCTTAGGAACAGTGATATACTGCTTTAAGGGAGACGGCCAAAGGTTTTTTGGACGGACATCAGCAGAAATAAAGTATGAGGAAAAACAAAGATAAAGGATACAGAAAGTACTTTACACTGCAGCAAAGCACACACGAGCTGTACAAAGGTGTTCCTTGGGTGATTTCTGCATCCAGGGTTGCTGCTAAAAGACATTATGCAAAGTACAATGTGTGTTAGCAAACACAAACGCCAAATATGAACTCTTTGAAATACTGTTATTTTGTGCCTCTATACACTGCATGCAGAATTATATAGAAAGTTTTTGTTTGTTTTTCATGAACATGGTTTAACACTGAGCCGTAAAGGTTCCCTTGCTAGGAATAAGGAGAGGGGAAACGGACTGCTGCGATTGAACAGTTCCACTAATGAAGTTGATGATAAAGGGTGTTTTTTTTGTTTGTTTGTTTTAAGTGTTTAGTATTACATTTTGTTTGAAATTTGCAGGAACTGGAAATGCAGACTAGTTTTAACTATGAAAAAGGCAAGGTACATTTGCCAATGTGACCAATATTTAGTCTGCTCGCTATTAAATGTTCTGGAGAGGCGCAGTATTAAGGGACGTGTACAATATATAGTTGTAGAGAGCAGAGTAGGGCGGAAAATATCTCATCACGGTTTCTGATCCACAATATACATGACAAGATAACAAATTGCTTGCAAAATAGTAGGTGCATTTAAAAAAAAAAAAAAAAAAAAAAAAAAAAAATTAGTTCATTGATGCTTCTATTTAACAATAAATAAATGTGGAAAAATTTAAACATTTGTTCAAAATTGTAACATTTTACAGTTTTAAAGATCCAGTAAAAAAATTGTAAGATCTAATCAGCTGCATTAGAACAGTAAAATACAGAACATACTGTACACGCTGGGGTAAGGGTATTGAGACATAATTTTGATCGATAGCGAGATTACAGCGCTACAGCAGATCTTATTTAATCTTAAGCAGAAGACTCAGAGTTAGTGTTGGAAAATAGTTGTAGAAATATTGTGACTTATACAATACTTCAACCTATCAGTATATTATACCAATGCCTGCCAGATAAAATGTGCATGTTTACTAAACTATTTAACTATTATTCTCAATGACAGAGCTCACACCTTAAGAAATATTCCTTTGTGTACACTCTGCTTCAGCTTTTTTTTTTTTTTTTTTTAGATAATTGTATGCATATAATAAAAACTAAAGCTTTCTGGCTATGTTAATTGAGATCAAAATGGGATGTGTGATTTGGCATGTGCTACATGAATTATGTTGCCGTTAATTAATTTACATGATGTATATTTTCTTTAATCATTATTTAAAAAGCTATCTCAAGTTAGGTATAGTTTAATAGTCAAATGAATATATTATGTGCGGTGTAAAATCAGGTACAATGGGCCTCGTTTATCAAGCTTGTTAGTAAATTGTTAGGATTTCAGAAACACATTCGTATCCTACTCGTACTCCTGAGTATGTGTAAATTTACATATAAGAAGATTAACCCGTAAACCTCGACTTGATCGACTTCAAATCATATCATATTTGCATGGATTACTGCAGTTTTATATTTGGAATATATGATTGGGTTAAATTGTTTATTTTTTATTGGGTTTACAGGGTTTAACGTCCGCATGCTAGTTCACTAGGTCAGGGACTAAGAGCACCATCAGGAAAATTTTGTGAAAAATTAAGTTAACAACTGCCTCCGCTGATGGAAGATTTAGCGCTTGGTTGTTGTTTTTATTATTATTATTATTATTATTATTATTATTATTATTATTAAATATTTTATTGGCTTACTTGTGAGTCAAAATAATTTCCACTTCTGTGTTTCAGGCTTTACCCTGATTGTTCATTTCATGCTCCCAGCTCTCTGTGCGCTTGACCTTTTATGGAGTTTGTGGGCGTCACTAAATGCAAATAAGCTACGTCAGGAACACGATTTGCACTTTACAACTGATCAAAGCTTTTGTAAATCTGGCAGACAATTCTAGTTCTATTTGTCTTATGGAAACATTTACGCACAACTTTGCTAAAAGATTGATAAATGAGGCCTGATGTGATAAATACGCAATATAAATTTGAGAGTACACCTATTTGTTTCAGCTTTGTCTTGTTGCTATCTTAGTAAGCCTTGTGAAATATTTATCAAAATGGTGCTGTCTGAGTTTCCTTAAAATATGATGTCAACATTTTATTTTTGGGATATGTATTTGTTTTATTTTTGACAAAATTGGATTTTTAAGAGCCTTTCTTAGCCTTGATATAACAGATACGGTTTTATACACACACACAAATGCACTTGCTTTGAAAAGTTTACATATTTTAATAGTGCCGTAAATATTGATATTTGATTGTTCATAAAGTAAGATTTATGAACAATGAGGAAGAAAAATTATTGTGGAATTGGAATTCAATCATGGCCATATGTGATTTGCAGTAAATAATCTTTAGTTTAGTGTGGCAACAAAATAAATAAGCCACTATAGGAAAGCAGCCTGGGAAACTGACTATTTATTTATCTATATTTCATTTCTTTTAATTTCAAAAACTGTATAATAAGTTCTGCCTGTGGGTTTATGCAATACAGTAAAAAAAAAATGCTGATGTGTTTCCTAGTTGGAATTTGTACCGAAATACAATGTAACAGACTTTTGGTTTTAAGGTGAATCTTCATTTAATACACTCTGCATATTTTTACATTCTGTTTGTATGTATTATATAGGATAGTTTTTGTTTTAATGTGGTGGCCCAAAACCTTGCTAAGACACTTTATACTGTTTTTGTTTCCCTTTAATTTGTCACCTTTGTGTAGCTCCTTAAAATGAGGGCAATAAAAGCAATTTGACAAATCAACAGTTAAGTAAATGGGTCATGCTTAATGTGTTTGCATATTCTTTATAATGAATTTGAGGAGTTGAGATGTTTATAGGAGGCTTTGCATATTTGCCTCACACCTCCAGAGTTAGGGATTTGATTCCTGCCACAACCCTGAGTTTGCATGTTTTCCCTGTGCTTTGGGGGTGTACTCTGGTTTCCTCCCCAGTCCAAAGACATGCATTGAAGGCTGATTGGCATTTCTAAATTGTCGTGTGTGTGTATCCTGTGATGGTTTGGCACCCTGTCCAGCGTGTCCCCTGGGATAGGCTCCAGGCTCCCCACGACCCTGTGTAGGATGAGCCGTACAAACAATAGATGGATGGATGGAAGACATTTTATATTCACAGAATTCATCTTGTTGTTCATTCCTGCAGTTTTACAGATAAAGTGATAAGCTTTGGTTCATTAGAGGTTTCTTTTGACATTAACCTAAAGTCACATGTTTAATTCTGATTGATTTTTTTTCTGTATTGGTGATCAAGTTGATTAAAGCAGTGGTTTTCAAAGTGGGGGCCGCCCGGGGGGGCCTCAACAATTTGGTGTGAAAAATAAATAAATACATGATTCTCATTCTCAGACAACCACACACACACACACACACACACACACACAATATCAATATCAATTCCTAATGTAATGTAAAGATGAAAGAGGTAATTATTAATAAAAAAAAAAAGGGGGACATATTCAGAAGTCTGTATTTTTAATGTGTTTTAAAGACATCTTGAAAAAGGGGGACCTTGGTCAAATGTTGGTCAAAGGCCCCATTTCTGGGGCCTTGCCCTGGAAAAGGGATCCCCTGAATTAAATGGTAAAGGACAAGAAAGGAAAAGAAAAAATAATAATTCTATGCATATATACTTGCGTTCATACTTCACATTTGACAATTACGTACACAATACACGATTTTGATGGCTTTAAAAATATTGAGTATTGCACCTTTATTACATAAAAAGGCGTCAATGTCAGCAAATCGCTGTACACAGTTTGCTGTAATACAGTGTACCACCGATAGGAGGCGATAGTAGATGATACGATGAACGTCTCAGCCAATCATCTGTGTTGCTATGAAAAGCGTCATGTGGACCAATCAGCATCTGCGTTGTTCGTGAGTACAAAGTTTCCAAGATGGTGCTCGAAAGCACTATGGTCTGGTAAGAAATAAAATAATTTGCTAATTTTTCTCTTTAGGGTTTATATGAGCTGCTGAGATGCTCTTGGGTTTGTTGTTTAGAGACGCGGGTGTGATTCCGTTTTGGGAGTAATGAGTCGGGAAATGTGATCCAGGCGAACAATTGCAGTAAACTCGGCATTCTCCTGAGTCATTATCTCTCCCACCGACCGGGCAGCTAGCTAACATGTTAGCCGTCTGGATTAAAAAGGATCTTTATCACCAAAACTTACTTTCTGTACAGTTATTAGAATGAACAGAATGTGTTTATTAACGACAACTACAAAGTGTGATATAAATGCAGAAGTGCACCTGACAGTAGTGACATGATTAAACTAGCTCCATAGCTAATCCTACAGTTCTTTATTCCTTTATACCAATTCTACAGGTCATTATTCCTTCTACTACTGCTACTTATTATTATTATTATTATTATTATTATTATTATTATTATTATTCTCGTGCTTATTATTATTTATTAACCAATTTCCTGTAGGTTGTAACGGAGCAATTATTATTGATCCTGTATCAAGCTAGCCATTGTTTCCTGTTTGTATTTGAAGAGGAATCTGACTGACTTGGGGGTGTAATTAAATTCAAGCTTCGGTGTGTCAACCTAAAAACATCCTAATCCTTAAAAAATAAATTAGAGCTAGCTAGGCTACTTAGCTGATTTAAAGGTGCAATAGTCGAGATATAATAATAATAATAATAATAATAATAATAATAATATAATTTTTTTCCCCTTACTTGTACAAATAACCTGTAAGAGATGTAAAACATGATAAAATGCAAAGGTTTAATGTCTGGCCTGAGCACAGGACCTGTTTGGTCTAAATATTGACTGACTTCTGGGCTGGAATACTTGTTTTGTTTGGATGTGCCCCCTGTCAATTATTTCACAGGCCACTGTAGATCCTGGGGGCGGAGCTTCGTGAATAGGGGAGGGGAGGGTTCATGGAGTCAAACAAATAAGCAAGAAAAAAACCCCAATTTGATTAGTGGTTTACACCAAGTCTGATTGGTCAGAAGATTTTCTAACATTTCTGTGGTGTTATTCTGCATAGACCACAGCAATTTGCCAACAATTACAATGTTTAATTTATTAATAAATGACACATCATACATTTTAGTGGTTTATTGTTGTGGAATGTCAGTGAGACAAGTTAGTTCGTATTATCACTTACAGTCCCTTCCAAAAGTATTAGAATGGCAAGGCCAGTACTTTTATTTATGCCGTACACTGAAGACGTTCCGGTTTGAGATCAAAAGATGAATGAGACGAGATCTGAATTTCATATTTCATTTCCTGATATTTAAATCTAGATGTGTTAAACAACTTGGAACATGGCACCTTTTGATTCGGACCACCTCATTTTTAGGTGAGCAAAAGTATAGGTTCAGGAAGTCTTGAAGTAAATTAAAGTAAATAACACTTAATATTTGGTTGTATATGCCTTGCTTGCAATAACTGCATCAAGCCTGTGACTCATTGACATTACCAATGTTTGTTTTTTGGTTTTCCAGGCTAGTACTGCAGCTTCTTTCAGTTGTTGTTTGTTTCAGGGGTTTCTCCCTTCAGACTCCTCTTTAGGAAGTGAAATGCTGCTCAGTTGAGTAAAGGTCTGGTGATTGATTTGGCCAGTCTGAAACCTTAAAATTTTCCCCCTGATAAAGTCCTTTGTGGTGTAGGCAGTGTGTTTTGAATCGTTGCTTGCAACATGATGAAGCTCCTACCAATTAGATTGAGTTAATTTTTCTGTAAATTGGAAGCAATAGTGTTCTTGTAAACTTCATACTGTTGATATCATCACGAGTTCCATCATCAATAAAGATTAGTGAACCTGTTCCAGAAGCAGCCGTGCAAGCCCAAACCATGACACTCCCTCCACCATGTATCACAGAAGAGCTTCTGTGTTTTGGATCATGAGCAGATCCTTTCTTTCTCCACACTTTGGCCTTTCCATCAGTTTGGTAGAGGTTAATCTTGGTTAAAGAACTTTTGTGGCTCCTTTCTGTATTTCTTTGTGAATTCCAATCTGGCTTTCTGATTCTTACCGCTGATGAGTGTTTTGCATCTTGTGTTTCAGCCTCTACATTTCTGCTCTCAAAGTCTTCTTCAAACAATGGATTGTGATACCTTCAACCCTGTGGAGGTTGTTGTTGATGATCAGTGACTGTTGTTTTTATTGGCTGTCACAATGTTTCAGTTGCTGTTGTTTTCCTTGGCCGACCTGTTCCATGTCTGGCTGTTGGTACACCAGTGGTTCTTTCATTTTCAGGGCATTCCAAATAGTTGTGTTGGCTATGCCTAATGCTTGTGCAATCGCTCTCATCGAATTTCCTTCTTTTCTCAGCTTCAAAATGGCCTGCTTTTCTCCAATGGACAGTTCTCTTTGTATTGGCTTATCCTTGTCAACAACAAATGCCATCTTCACTGCCGAAACCTAGGGCTCAAACCTTGATCAAACCCTCAGATGTAAATATGAGGAAATAAAAGCTGAAGGGAGGCTGGTACCGTTAAATTAGAGCTCATAAATCCACCCCAGCTCACAGTTATAAAGTCGTGTCTTTTGAAGCAGTTTATGGCAACTTTCCAGATGTTGTCAAAAGAAATGAGATCATTCCTCTCACTTGGATCAGGTGTCTATTCAACAAAAACAGAAAATGCTCTAGGCATAATTTATTTATTACATTTTTGTTTCCTTGTTCCTCGGCAACATAGCCTACTGTCCTTCATAATCTTCACCTTCTTATTCTATTTGGAAATTTGTATCATTTTCATGGGTTGCCATTTTTGATGTCATGGAATGTAGCACAGATGTAGATCCCATATGGGAATGGTGCACTTGGGCTTTTGGGAAAGACTGGAATTACAGTTGTAGCATAGTAACCACCTAGCATTAAACTGGGATAGCAAGGCTATCCCAGTTTTAAAGTATAAACTTCTTAAAGTTTAAATCTTTGAACGTGCTATAACCTTTTAATGTTTTAATTTTTAAATAGAATTTAACTATTAAAACCTTTTAGCCTTTTAACCTTTACATGCTTAACTGTTCAACGTTTCTGGTTCAGCTGTTTCTGACTTGCAGTCCAGCGCTTAAAAAATGCAGCCTGTACAATTTTACTGCTGAAAATGGTGAGGATTCTGAGCCATGTTATGGCCATGAGTCCTCCTCCAGCATTATCCAGGATTTCTACCTTTTTATCTATGACATATATAAAGAATAAAGGACACGCTTGTCTCTTAGAATCTCTGCTGAAGCCTGATCTCAGCCTCTGATGCATTTAGTTTGTTTAATCGGTTTTAATATAATATATATATATATATATTATATTATATTATATACATGTCTAAGCATTGCATTCAATCTCTATACTCCTTCATGTTATTATTATTTTTTTCTGCTTTCCAGTGTAGACAACAGTGAGTACATGAGGAATGGTGACTTCCTGCCCACCCGACTACAGGCACAGCAGGACGCTGTCAATATCGTTTGTCACTCAAAGACACGCAGCAATCCGGAAAACAATGTTGGGCTCATCACTATGGCCAAGTGAGTGTGTAAAGTTGGAATTAATTGTTATCTTAATATGCATCAGCTGCCAGTTTATCACCTACTATGGAGATTTCATTCCAGGAGAAAAAGCAATCATGATGGTGATAAAAGCTTTTCATGCTGCTGCATCTTCCTGGAAAATGACACTTTCAGGTTCTTCTCTGATTACAGCCATGCCCCTAGTATGGCTTAGAGGTTTGATTGGACATTGATTGCATTTCAGTGTGGCGGTACTGCATAGCACTGATGAAAATGAATGAATTACACAACATTAATATTTAATTCTTACAAAACAATCCTCATGGCACAGGTGCTCACACTGGACGACTGTTAAAAATGAACTGATACCACCAGGTCTACCTCAGTCTGAAAATGTCACTCAGTTTTATACTCTTGAACATGAAATGAAAAGAAGAGGGCACTATTGCTACTGTCTGATTAGTGCTGCCTCCGTTACCTGGGTCTTTCTTGACATTTTACCTCTCTTTGAGTTTGCTATTGTATTTAAACCTAGGAAACAAGGCAGTCAACACACCATGTTGATGGTACTGTTAGCTAAAATAAAATGTTTAACTAGGTTTTTTATACGTACACTATATGGCCAAACGTATGTGGACACCTGACCATCACACCAAAATGTGGTTCTTCCCTAAACTGTTGCCACAAAGTCAGAAGCACACAGATGTATAGAATGTCTTTGTATGCTGTAGCATTGCAAGTTCCCTTCACTGGAACAAAGAGGCCCAAACCTGTTCCAGCATGACCTCACTAATGCTCTTGTAGCTGAATGAACACTGATGCCCACAGCCATGCTCCAAAATCTAGTGGAAAGCCTTCACAGAGGAGTGGGAGTTATAACAGCAAAGGAATCTGGAATAGGATGTTGAACAAGCGCATACGGGCGTGATGGTCAGGTGTCCACATACTTTTGGCCATTATAGTGTATGTTGGATCGTGACGATGCTCAGAGTACACGGCTAAAAATTCCAATAAACTTTCTGACATGACAGAAATTTAATGTGACCCCTGACAGCTCAGTGAAACACCTTTTCATGAACAACATTTACTCCTACACGCTGTGCAAGAAGAGATTTAGACAGATGTAACCCCAGCTGAATTAAGAGGTATCCAAACCCCTGATAATAGCCAACGGTTTCCTGTGATGGACGATGTAGGGGATGTGTAACAACCTGTGCACGGATTATTTGTCAGGTGTGCAAATAAAACTCTGATGAGTGTAGCTATGTAATATAGTGGCAGCTGTAAGTTGTGCTCTAGTGGTTGATTGTGTGTGTTTTTGTGTTTGCAGTAACTGTGAAGTCCTGACTACTCTAACACCAGACACCGGGCGCATCCTCTCCAAACTGCATGCCGTTCAGCCCCGCGGCAAGATCAGCTTTTGTACTGGCATCAGGGTAGCCCATGTGAGTCTGTTTCTGTAGCGCTACACACTAATTTCTACGTGTGTGTGTGTGTGTGTGTGCAGGCGCATGGTGGGTTAGCACGTTTGCCTCACACCTCCAGGGTTGGGGGTTCAATTCCCACCGTGGCCCTGTGTGTGTGCAGAGTTCTCCCCGTGCTGCGGGTTTCCTCTGGGTACTCCGGTTTCCTCCCCCAGTCCAAAGACATGCATGGTAGGCGTATTGGCGTTTCCAAAGTGTCCGTAGTGTATGAATGGGTGTATGAATCACTGCGCCATCTTCAGTCGTCTTGACTCCGTCTTGCCACTGGATCATGGTGGTCACCGGGAAGTGAGACTGAAGCCGATGCTGTGCAAGTCTACCTCACTTTAATCCAATTCACGCGCAAGTTGAGTCCCAATCCGTAGCCTCCATAATGGAGGCGGAAATGGAAACTTCGGTCTTTGTCGAAATCGATGGATGAACTCGTGTGTCTGTGTGTGTAGGGCTGTGACTGTGGCCACCGCACACATGTTAATGTTTCCTGTTGAGTGGGCACTATGACAAGTACACCGTTTTGTATACAAGTGTAGTAGTAGTAGTAGTAGTAATAATAATAATGTATGTTAATTTGTTAATACACAAATCATCTAGGATGAATCTGGGAACATTTTGGATTCGAGTTGAACCAATACATTTAGATGAGGCCATATGTTGGCTTCGTGGGGGGGAACAAGTGTTAAATGGGCAAATACTAGCATACGAATCTCAAGATCCATCTCCAGGAATGTCACCTTATCGTGTTTTTTATTTTAATATTCCGATTTTTAACATATTTTTGACGTTACCGTCCTGCTGGTATTTCTTTCAAACTTTTATAGGCTTGTGGTATCCTACACTTGTAAAAGAAATAAAGTATTCCTCAGAGAAACATGCGTGTTTCACTTCTCCTCTCCTCTGCGGGTCGATCACAATACCGTATCCCACAGCACCCTTGGGCTGTTTCTCATTCCAACAACACGACACAACAAGGCTGTTTCACTGACGGACATGCTAAAATAAAGCCTCGTTTAATTTTTTTTTATATTTATGCAGATAAACAACTGCCACCGGCACAGCCCTACATGTGTGTGCTGTTCACATGTGCTTTGATTATTGTTTTATCTATGTTTACGTCTTTATAGTTGGCACTCAAGCACAGACAGGGGAAGAACCACAAGATGAGGATCATAGCTTTTGTGGGCAGCCCAGTGGAGGACAATGAGAAAGATGTAAGATGCTGTGTGTCTCATGAGTATTCAGACCTTTGATTTGATGTGTGGGTGAAACTGTTAGTAAGTGGCACTATCTTCTTTAAGTTGTAACGATTTTCTTTTTCACAGCTGGTGAAATTGGCAAAGCGTCTGAAGAAAGAGAAGGTCAATGTGGATGTGATTAATTTTGGAGAGGAGGTGACTGACTCTGGTCCTTTTGATTTAATTATAAGAACTAGTTATGTACAATGTAAAAGCACATCTTTCTATGTAAAGACGTTTGCTGGGTAATTGCTAAATCACTGCATGCTACATGCTTCTCTAGTAACCCTGTCTGCTCAAAACCATCCGCTCGCCCAAGTGAGCAGAAACGAGTGAGGGAATTAGTATTGGACCTTTTGGTTTGTCTTGGTGTGGATATGCTGGACATCGTCTTTTATCCTGTAGGAGGTGAACACTGAGAAGTTGACTGCTTTTGTAAACACTCTGAATGGAAAGGAAGGAACGGGCTCTCACCTGGTCACAGTGCCTCCCGGTCCCAGCTTGGCAGACGCTCTGCTCTCCTCTCCTATCCTGGCCGGCGAGGGTGGAACCATGTTGGGTCTGGGACCCAGTGACTTTGAGTTTGGGGTGGATCCCAGCGCTGACCCCGAGCTCGCCTTGGTAAGATAGCGTTAAAGTGCAAACAGCTTTCAGATTTGGAGCCTGTTTTTGTCGTCCATCGTCCACATAATGGATTGAAAGTAAAGATAGCAGATGCTTCTGATTTCTTCAATTGTGCTTTATTGTTTCCTTTCTTGCTCCCCTTCCTCACATCTTAGCCCCCTTTGATGAGGACTTAATGAAAGCATACATGTACAGAGGAATCGACGTCATTTTATTTAAGCAATATCACACTGATTCACATTGATTTGTACATTCCTGTTAATGGTGCTTCAGGTGAAATTGGTGTCCCTTCTTCCGACAAGCGTTGATATTTTAATTTTGAGTTATTTTATTATTATTATTAGTATTATTATTATTATTCCTCAAAAGTATCATTTGCCATGTCTGCTGATGATGTCACTAACTCTACTATAGTAAATGGTGAATGGGCTGCATTTACATAGCACCTTTTAACCTTAGCGGTTCTACAAAACGCTTTGCACTGTTTCTCATTCACACACACACACACACTCTCTCACAACCCAATGGCAGAAGAGCTGCCATGCAAGGCGATAGCCTGCCATCGGGAGCAACTTGTGGTTCAGTGTCTTGTCTAAGGACACTTCAAGGAATTTTGGCTGACTGTGGCTCAGGTGGTAGAGCGGGTTGTCCACTAATCGTTGGGTTGGCAGTTTGATTCCCAGCCCACATGACTCCACATGTCCTTTGGCAAGACATTGAACCCCAAGTTGCTCTCAAAGGTGCCTTGCATAAGCTGCCATTGGGGGGGGTGTGTGTGTGTGAGAATGAGTGAATTAATGAATGGGTGCAGTCTTGGAATGCCGCTCAACCAATCAAATTAGTGGACCGGGACTAAATGTTGTATAAAAAGGATTATACCATGGCACGGTTGCATTCTTGAATCTGATTGGTCAGGCAGTGCTGGTCGGTCATGTGTTATTCCTTATATATTGCATGACTGGGTGTGCTGTTAAAGGAAAATAATCAGTGACGAGTTGGTGTGATGTGGTTCTTTTCTTATTACAGCACATCCCAAACTTTTTTATTCCTTTTATATGCAATATCATTTTATTTAATCTGTTTATAGTTACATTCTGGAACATCCGTGAAACAAGTTTATCTCTTGCGTTATAACAGCTGTAAACTCTTTCCCTCACTTTCTTTTGAAGTTCATAAGAGAAAAATGTCTCTTGTCATGTTACCGAGCAAGTGGAAAGCACGAAGTGTTCCATCCTGAAGACTTTCTTGTGTCTCAAAACTTGAAACCTCTGACTGTTACAGAATGCTGACACTGGAGACTCCTTCCAAAAATGCTACGTCTCCTCACAATAACCTTCACTATATCCATGATTACACAGATTTAAAAAAATAATAATAATAAAAATATGTGTATATGGGGCGTCTGCTAAACAAGTTCCTGTGTAAGCTGTTAGTGTAGAAACAATAAGATAAGACTTTATTAATCCCAGGTGGAAAATTCCAGTGTTACAGCAACAGATGAGAAATAATAGACAATCTAAGACAAAAGAAATTATAGAAGCAGAAGGGTGTTGTAACATAAATTACACTAATATGAGTAATGTATTAATGTATTAGATATAATGTATTAGAAGGAGGGAATAACTGTAAATAAGAGAATTGAATTACAGCTGGCACTACTGTTTTTAAAAAAACAAAACAAAACAAAAAAACAAAACTCTTTCTGACCAATCAGATTTGAGAATTCAACAGCATTGTGATATTTAATAGAAGTGGAGACTTGGGAATCTCCTCTGTATTTTTCTAATCTTTTGCCTCATCATCTTTGAGAACATTAAAAAAAATGTTGAAAACCAGTGGATTAAAGCCATGGCCTTGGCAAAAGATTAATAAGTCATTGATAAAATCTGTTTGGAAAACTGTCCATTCTGGTCCAGAATGCTTGTTAGTGTTGCTCCTCCTGTCAATCATTTACAGACATTCTACAGGTCACGTGTGATTCTGGGGGCGGAGCTTCGTGAGCATGGTGGAGTGAACTCAGGGAGTAAAAAAAAAAAAAAAAAAATCATTCAAATGTTGAATCTCTCTAACTGTTAGAAAACTAATCTTGGAAAAAAGACTAATCGTACCTAATGCACCTTTTTAAAGCCTGATGAACCTTTTAAAGAACAATGAAAAATGCTCAGTTTAGAGTATTTAAAAAAAAAAAAAATAGCAGCCTGTGCTAAAAACTTTGTGGTGGAGGTATTATGTTTTTGGGTTGTCCATCTGTCCACGTGTCTAAGATTCTCGTGAATGTGATATCTCAAGAAGGAGTGGTTGAACGTTGGTAGGATTTATATGGAGTTATCATTCTTAACAGCAGATAAACTGATTAGATTTAGGATGAAGGTCAAATGTCTGAAATAGTTTTTCTTCAATAGCTTCCTTCATGTTTGAAGTATATTTTAAGGGCAGTTCTGGCATACAAATTAGTAACAAGAAGAACTAGATTTCTTTGATGTAGCGATGCCACAGAAATACAGTCAGAATATGGTTCTATTCAGAATAGCAGTTTGCAGAATCAGTATAAATAGAATGAGTGCACCAGAGTAGTTTTTAAACTACAGAGGGATTAAACATCTCGTGTATGTTTTCTCTCTTGCTGTCAGGCGCTGCGTGTGTCCATGGAGGAACAGAGGCAGCGGCAGGAGGAGGAGGCTCGGAGAGCGGCTGCCCAGTCAGCTGCTGAAGCAGGAATTACCACTCCTACTGCTGATGGTAAGGATACATCAAGAAACTGAAGTTATACCTCTGACCACAAGTTAAGCTTGGGCGGTGTTTGTGTTGTGGCAGTTTGTGTCACTGAAATATTTGACATCTTGTTGCCTGTGTTCTTACTGAGTCTTACTTTAACACCATCAGCACTGTAGTATTTAGTAAATTCATGTCATGTTCTCATGGTCTGACATTTAACACAATATTGTACAAAAAAGCACTACATGTTTCCATATCTTACTGGGAAACATCTTATTTAAAATGAATCTTGGTAAATGTTAGTGGAAATCTTGTACAGTGAGGAGAATAAATGCTTTGCGTCTATTCTGTTAGTCTTTACACGGTCACGTATCTGTGTTTTCAGAATCGGAGGAAGCTCTCCTGAAGATGTCAGTGTCTCAGCCTGAGACTGGTGTGACATCACTGCCAGACTTCAGCAGCATGACTGAGGAGGAGCAGATTGCCTATGCCATGCAGATGTCCCTGGCTGGAGGAGGTTCGTTGGCTTCATTTATGGACATAACCTGATGTTTCTACTAAGTGAGCTAATAAAATCCATGTTTATTTGAATTAGCCACACTTAAATTAGCAAGACAGGTTACTCCTGGTTCATGCTGTTTTCCTAACAAAGTCCAGCTGTGACATCTTCCTACTATTTCAAGTGTGGCATTAATAATAGAGGCTCACTTCCAGGAATGTGATATATAAGCAGCCATGAGAATGGATCGTGGAAACAGCAATATGTTGGATAAAGAGTGAACAAAAAGGACAACTGTATTCTTTCCTATAGAATTGTGCATTAAACGCTACAAAGGTTACAAAGGAAACCAACTGAGTATTCATAAATCTCTATATAAGTGGTCATCAACCCTGTTCCTGGATGTACATTCTTGAAGACTTTAGCTCTAACCATAATCGTGCCCACCTGACCATCTATAATCATTGTTCATGATCAACTAAAGCAAGTGTGTTAGAATTTGTTTGGGGATGAAACCTGCAGGCAGGTAGATCTCCAGGGTTGGTGACTACTGCTCTAGATGCTACTGTTTGCATAAGAAAACCAAATTTAAAATATATATATATATATATATATATATAACAACATGGCCAATGTGAGACACACGTGTCCATGTTAAATATAAAGATACACTCATGCTCCACTTTAATATGAACACCTGTACATAATTATGACACAATTATCCAAACATGTACCAGTAGCACAATGCATAAACTCCTGCAGATACAGGTCAAGAGCTTTAGTTAATGTTCACATCAGTCATCAGAATGAGGAGAAAATGTGAATGTGGTGGTTGGTGCCAGATGAGCTGGTTTAAGTATTTCAGAAGCTGCTATCATGCACAACAGTTTACACAAAATGGTGCAAAAAAACATCCAGTGAACAGCAGATGAGGAGAATTGCCAGACTGATTTTGGCAGACAGGGAGTCTACAGTAACTCGAATAATCACGCTTTACAACTGTGGTGAGCAGAAAAGCATCTCAGAAAGCACAAAACCTTGAGGCAGATGGCCTCAAGACCACCACATCGGGTTCCACTCCTGTCAGCCAATAAGAAGAATCTGAGGCTACAGCTGGCACAGGTTAACTGAAACCAAACAGTTGAAGATTGGAAAAACATTGCCTGGACTTTTTTCTCTTGTTTGATGTTAAACTCTTGACCTGTACCTGCATTGCGCTGCTGCCATATAATTGGTTGATTGGATAATTGTGCGAATGAGCAGGTGTACAGGTGTTCTTATTAAAGCGACTGGTGAGTGTACGTGCAATTAAGACCACACGAGGCAACGGTGAAGTAGCAATACATTATGACTCTCAGTTCACACTTTACTGCACCAAGTAGTTTGAAATGTAATTTACACATTACTGTACCGGATATGTCTACAGCACATAAGGGAAATAGCTAATAATAAAGTGGTAATTGAAGTAATGCTATATTCTGTATTGATCTCTTGGTGGAATGAGTGCTCCTCATCACCTTCATATGTGGACTTGATGCAATTTGTAAATGGTAGAGACGGTCCTTTGAGCCAGAGTAGTTTTTTTAAAAAAAAAAAAAAAGAAATGCTGTAGACTGCTTTGTTTAAAATCAATAAATGAAAATAAAATGAATAATTATCCTAATGTTAAAGGTTGTCGGGCTACACAACGCATAATACAGTATAATAGATGCACTAGTTTGGCAGCCATTTGCTAAACAGTGCTGTGAAGGAACCTTGTTTTGGCCTGGTGGAATCATATGGCTTGTCTAGGGAAGTTATCAGGGAAGTTTTGTCCAATACGGATATGCTGGTTAAAAAAAAATTTGCTCGGTACGTTAAGCTCATTTTATGGACTCCTCCCTCTGCAGGGAACCAAGCATCTCAGCATAATTCTGACATCTACCTCTAATACAGGGTGCTTAATTTGATTGCTTTACAGAATTTGGTGAGTCAATGGACACAGGAGCTCCAATGGACACAGCTGAATCAGCAAAGGTAAAGCCATCCAAAGACTACTGTACACAAGATTGTTGCGTGTGTATTCTGCAGTCTTTTAAAAAGCTACGAGTGTGTGTGGTGCAGTACCAGTTAGGGCTGTACAATTAATTGAATTTTCAATTTCGATTATGGCCTCCGATGATTATGAAAACAAAATAATCGAGATAAATCGATTATTGTGCCGCATTCCATTTCACAATATTCTCATTTTTCTTAACACAGTGTGCTTTCACCTCTCCCTAAAAGGCCAAACTCACTCCCTGCCAGGCTGTGGCATTTTTAGTTCAGCTCGAGCCAAGGTGACCGAAAGAGAGCCTTTGGTCGACAAGAAAGATGAAACCATTTCAGCCATTTGGAAACCATTTGGTTACTGTTTGGTATCATTGGAAAGCTCATTTCCTCTGGCGTCACGACAGCTGGTCTAAATACGGTCATTTCTTTTCTAGAGCACACACAGAAACTACAGACTGCTCTAAACCAGGAGACAGAATTTCATTGGCTAAGGAAGTTTAAAGTTCATTTCTGGTGATGCGATTCGCTGAAATGAGTCACGTGACATGCTCCGCTAGCTTTGTTTAATTAATTTAATTAAACAAATTTTTATTTTGTTTTACATATTTTTTTTCAGTTGAATTATATTCAAGGAAATCCATTGTGTTTAAAAAAAAAACACTTTTGTATTTTTAAAAATTAAATAAATGTTTCCAAAGTCCGTGAGTAATCGTGTTTAAAAATCGTGATCTCAATATTGACCAACGTAATCGTGATTGATTTTTGCCATAATTGATCAGCCCTAGTACCTGTAAACTGATGTGATGTCTATGGCAGACTAAACTGTACTCTGATTTAAAATACTCTACATTATTAATTAAGTGTAGGGAAATAATGTGTGATTTTTAAGATGGCAACCATCACATGGAGGAAAGTTAAGAAAAGCTAATGTTAAGAGAAGCTCATCAGTTAGTTGTATAACATCATACTGCTAGACAGCAACAGGTCTGCATGATGGAGTTATTTTGTGTGTGACGTGAAAACCTCTGGTGCAGATGTATTCAAAGTCGGAGGAAAGAATTGCAGAGGGGTGAGATGGAAAATACCAAAAAAATTTATATTTAAATGACTGTATCAGGCCTTGTACATTTTATTCATTTAGCAACGCTTTTATCCAAAGCGATATATCAAGCGGAGAACAATACAAGTAGTGCTACCATACAAGATCTGTTAATTGAGTTCCAGAAGAAGCAAAGAGTGCAGAGTAGAGGTGTAAGTGCCAGAGTAGGTTTATTATTATTATTATTATTATTATTATTATTATTATTATTTTATAATAAAAAAAAATTGAGTTGGTTAGGTGTTCACGGAAGAGGTGGGTCTTTAGCTGTTTTTTGAAGATGGTGAGAGATTCTGTGGTCCGG